>CM032456.1:94545787-94683980 GCA_019049505.1 Pachyrhynchus sulphureomaculatus
AAATTTATTCAAGTTTTTTAAAAAATAAAAAGTTCTAACCTTTGCAGTTCTATAAAAAGATTCTAGCCTAACTAGTAGTTATTACATTTAAATTCTGCACTATAACAACCCCCGAAGACGAAAAAATAGTGCTCTTCACTTCACTTTTTAGTCAGTTTTAAATTACTGTTAAGGCACTACTAAGGGACAGGTCTATTGAAGTATGCTTTGGTAACTTACTGTTCTTATTCCTGCTTTGATGGAATACGACCGATTTTACACTTTTCTAGCAAACACTTAGAGAGCCCACTACGGCTTTTCGTGAAGAAACTGGTGCTTTACTTAGCCCGCATGATGGTTGTTATGAGCTTTTTCTCTCGCTCAGTCGAAGGAAGCCTAATTGGCGGCTCCGATGCAATTAGCCTCGCCTACTCGGCGGCTGGATGGAAATTCTTCACTCGGCGGCTGGATGGAAATTAGCCAAGACCGTCGTTTCTCGGACCCTTAAATAAACCATGCAAACTCTGCCGGTAATATGGCGCCGCCGGAACCAAAACTGCGGATACACACATTTCACCAATCGCGGCGTAGCGGTAGATTCGGTCAGGAACCCGCACTGCACAGTATATACCGAACGTCTTGGAATCTCTGTTTAATATACCGTTCGATACAAAAATGAAAATAAGTACAATTTGAAGTGAAAAATCAGTAACATTACATGGTCTTAAAATCTAGGAAAAAATGAATGTTACATTTACCCCCCCTTCCAAAAAGAAATAGACTACACTAGTCTATTAAACTTAGGCTACTTATGAAAAGGTACAAAGTGGTACACTATCACTTAATACTGAGGTCAGAACTTAAAACAAAAGTACAAACTTCGGACCTTACTACTAGACTTAACTTAATTAAGCACTAATATTAAGTACAATGAAAACCAAATGATAATCTTTGCAAGTACACAAGAATCTTATAACTAGACTTAACTTAATTAAGCACTAAGGTTAAGTACATCAAAAAGTAAATAAAAATCCTTGCATGAACATAAGAAATACCTGTTCAAAGTAACAATCGCGGTCTTCTTATATAAAAGAATCAGCTCTGTTATTGTTACCAAAACAAAAAAAAATTTAACTTTGTCTAGACTCTTGTCTAAATCAAAAAAATGAACTGAAATAAAATATGAACACCCCCCTTAAAATATTTTAAGGATTGTCTGAAAATTTTCTATTTCAGCAAAAGAAATTTATAAAAATTCTTAAATAAAGAAAAAAATAAAAAATGATTCTAGTGCAAACACTTACACTAAAAAGAAAAAGTCTTGTCAGACCATTTAGCACTAGGCCAAAAAAAAAAAAAAAATATCTGGATAAATATCCAGACAAACGCTCGGGAAAAATCGCCATCCATGCTCTAGCTCATCGCTAAGAGAACATTCTAAGTCTAGTATCACTACTAGTCGCACTCGGAAAATAATCGCACTCTATCGCGCAATGTCGACGTCCTAAGACACCTAGACATGCTAATAAAATCGCTAGGGAAAACGCTCTGGTTGATCGCCAGAAAACGCGTCAGCTCATCGCCAACAAAACACTCTGGTATATCGCCAGAAAAAAACTCGGCTCCTCGCCAAGAAAACACTCTGTAAATATTCCTCGACTACACAAAGTCTGCGTTCATAAAGAACAATCTCGCCATTAACATAGTGAGCAGCTATAAAAGCTAACAATACCACTATAGGCACAGTGAGTAGCTATAAAAGCTAAAATTCACTCTAAACACAGTGAATAGCTATAAAAGCTAAAATTCACCAAACTGAATGATCCTGCTTCAAAAAGCAATGTTCACAAAGAACAGAATGATTAGTCTGCGCACAACTAACATTCAAGGAAACATTCCCAACATAACTATATGAGACAGCAAGTCTCGAAATAGGACCTCCCTAAAGTCATAATCCTAAATATAGGAGTCCATAAGCAAAACGACTCAAAATCTCGCATTTTGAGCACATGCCCTCAGGCAACCAACATACACCGAAATATATACAGAAATATGTACAGAAATATATACAGAAATACATACAGGAGTTCAAATCCCAAACTCTTGGTTATGATAACTCCATACTGAGCTTGGTGAAAGCTCTTAGCAAAAGCTAATCCAATCTTCGGCACATCGCACCAAAGTGACAAATCTGCCTAGAAACATGAGCCGGGAAAAAACGCCCTCCGTCATTCTTCAGGGTGGCTACACAGAGATATAAAACTTAACCAGCATTGCGCTTCTCCAAGTTGCATGAAGAACCCTCGTGTACTGGTCTCGCCCTAGAACAACAACGAAAAACATTCAATCCATCCCACATAACAGGAGACAAACACCTCACCACGATATACTGAATGGTGGAGACAATAAAATACAGAATTGGTGACCCTGGTGTCCACCAACAAAAGGGAGTAGATTATAGCATCCACTAAACTAAAACGGTGTCTACCACACCACCATAAGTCAAAAAAAAATTTAATCAATAGGGTGTTCCGAAACACACTACTGCCAACAGCCTGTCACCACTAATAGGCTAATTGGAGCTGAGGTCGACTACAGTAGCTAGGCTCTCCTTTGGTTCAAATAGAAATAACCATTGGGTAACAAAACCCCTAAAGGTCCCAAAGGTCAAACGTTCACCCCCCATAGACTACCCTTCCAATCAGTCTGTTCCTCAGGAAGACTAACTTCCTGCCAAACGTCGTAACGGCATCTGTTAGCACCCGGTGCATCACGGCCTGTAAAAACAGATAACTCATGGGATACAACCAAAAGGTTTATAAGGTTAACTTAACCAAGCTTCTAACGGAAATTTCCAAAAAACGAAAATGAGCTTAAAAAGCTACATGAAGCAAAAATTTCTCTATTTTTCGGTGGCAACGCAACAAAACTGTTGAAGACGACAAGAGCTTTTCCAGCTTAATCAGAAACAAGAAGAAAACATCGTTGACAGCTAAAATATTCGATCATGGTGTTAATCGTCTTCCTAGACAATAGCCTCTAGAAGAAACTGCTACAGGTATCAGGCATAACCGTTTTCTGTCAGCCCAAACTTCTAGATTACCTCTTGGAAATCTAAAAACTCGGTTAGGAATCTTCCTTCACTGCGCTTAGCCTCTCTTGACAAGGTTCTCATCTCGGTATCAGATTTTGATCATTTCTTTGTGAAACGACTGTCTTAGTCTGCTCTCATCTCTTGTAAATGATCAGCCTTTAGTTCTCCTGCAGAACTTCAATTTTCTATCAATCTGATAGTAAACCGAAAAAACTCAACATACGCCTATGAGTCCATGCAAAAAAAATTTAAAAAAAATTAGTGACTCAAAGGTAACGTTTAAACGGCTCTGAAAAAAAAAATAGAAAATACCCTCAGTTTGTCAATTCAGAAGAAGATCTAAATCAAAATAATCCAAGTCTTAGACTTACTGGATAAACCAAAATCAATTTACTCTTAATTGCACCCAACATATACCACTAAGGTAATAGAAATCCACCCACTCGGGTAACAAACTTTGAAATTGCTCATAAAAATTTTGACTCTACATCACCCTACACGAGCTACATCTTGCGCTTGTCCTAACTCAAGATCACCTTGGATTGCCTCTAATCAAAATTTCGCTTCCAAGTGTCAAGAACTGGATATTATTTGGGGTCATAAGCAAATCAAATCCCGCGACCACCGACATACCAGTCTTATGATATATCCTGAGTGTGACTCCTTCGCAAGCTCGCAAAACTGAGCCGATGCTAAACATCAACCACAATCAACCTAAGTTTGGGATATGGCCAATACCCAAAACCTTAGCATTAAACAATAAAAGTAAGCTATTCTCTGCTCAACTTTTATAACAGTCAAAAAGACGAGGTCGTCATCTCTACAGAGCAACATCAAAAAAAATTTAAGCAATTAAGATAATGTAAATATAAATTATTCTTCTCCTGACAAACTTTCACTAGGGTTAGGTCCGTTGAATGGTTTTAAGTCTTTAATATGCCATCGTCCTATTTTAGTCCCATCTAAATTAACTAAACCATAAACTAAATCTGAAATCTTCTCTCTAATACGCAATGCACATACTTAGGTACCAACTTAGATGTGAATTTATCAGCTGCACTGGAAAGAATTTTATTTTTTCGCCAAACGTGATCACCTATCTTAAAGGAAAAATCCCTTTTTCTAAGGTTGTAAGACTTACTGTTCCGTTCATAAGCCTTACGTATCCTACTACGCACGTCGGTGAAAATATCTTTTAAACCCTTTAAATTTTCGGCGTACGCACCCCTGTTACCCGGAATTATTTCGCTGTCAACATTGACATCCAAATCTAAATATTTATAATACGATCCGGATAGAGGTATATGTCTGCCGTAAACTAAGAAAGACGGCGTGAACCCTGTTACTTCGTGTCTTGCGGTATTTATTGCTTGTTGAATTTTGGAAATATTGCCATCCCAAGTGTCATGTGAATCAACGTAACTTCTTAAAGCGGTCCCGATTGTTCGGTTATTACGTTCGACAAAATTACATTGTGGAGAGTACACGGGATTAAAACGGATATTAAAACTATAAGTTTCACTTAGGCTCTTAAAACTCTTAGAGGTAAACTGAGTACCGTTATCGCATATTAAGAGCGATGGAACACCGTGGATTAGAAAGACATTATTTTCCAAAATTCTCTCTATATGTCCAGCTTTAGAGCTTTTCAAAGGAAATAGCATGGTATACTTTGTAAACCAGCAAGAAACCACGAGAAGCCATTTATTTCCCTTTTGTTGAACGTGGGAATGGGCCTACTAGATCAGCTGCTATGACTTGAAAAGGGTAATTAACCGTTTTCTCTTTTCCCATCAGTCCCATAGGTAGTGCATTTGGAGATTTCTGCGCTCCACATACTTCACAAGTCCTCACGAACTTTAAGATATCAAAACGCATTTTTGGCCAATAATACTGTTCCTGAACCCTGTGAAGAGTTTTATAAAAACCAAAATGACCAGAAGTAGGAGGAGTGTGACACATGTCTATAATTTCCCCTCTCTGCGGTTTAGGAACTAGTATTTTCCACTCGGGTACATTAACTTTTAAAGGCAACTGGTTCGGGATAAACTTGTACACGAAATCATTTTCCACCTTCCACTGCGGAAAATTTTCAGGAAATTCTTTAATTTGCTGCCGTAAATTGTCGTACCATGGGTCAATGCGATCTATGTCAACTGTATCAATTCTTACGCCAATCTCTGCATTAAAACTGTTTTCATCCGCTGTATGATCTGGGATTCTTGACAAAGCGTCAGGAATAACATTGTGGACTCCTTTTCTATGAATTAAATTAAATGTATGTTGTCTCAGCCTAATCGCCCAACGCGCTAGTTTTGCCACTAGGGTTTTTAATAGAATTAAGCCACAATAAACTATAATGATCTGTTATGACCGTGAAAGGAACACCTTCTATGTAAGGTCGAAACTTTTCGATGTTAAAGAGTACTGCTAAACATTCTTTTTCAACAACCGAATAGTTACGTTCAGCCTTTGATAAAGTTCTACTGGCATACGCTATCACTCTTTCCTCACCATTGATTTTCTGTGTTAGGACGCCCCCTAAACCGGTATTAGAAGCATCGCTAGAAATATAAAACTGTTGGGAAAAATCTGGTTGGGATAAAATTGGAGCTGAAACCAATAGCTCTTTAATCTTTATAAAAGATTCTTCGGCTGCCTTTGTCCAATCTATCGATTGTCCTTTTTTTCGTCCTTTCAAAAGATCATTAATAGGCGACAACAAGGTAGAAAAATTCTCGATAAAACGTCTGTACCATGAACACATTCCTACGAAGCGCTTAACTTCCGTAGTATTAGTAGGTCTCGCATAATTAACCATGCTTGCTACTTTATCCGGATCGGTACGCAAGGAATTTGAGCCTACAATATAGCCTAAAAACTTTAGAGAAGTTTTGAAAAAATCACATTTGCTCAAATTTATCGTCAGTCCCGGCCTCTTTCAATTTATCTTTTACTTCTTTAAGTAAGCGAACATGCGATTCGAAATCTTCCGATGTTACTAAAATATCATCTAGATAGGTAAAAATATGTGGCTCATATTTCGGACCAAATATAGCGTCCACTAAACGTTGCTGAGTTTGAGCAGCGTTCTTTAGACCAAACGGCATAGTGACGAACTGAAATAGACCTCGGCCTACTACTGCAAAAGCGGTCTTTTCCTTAGAGGATTTGTCTAGAGGAATTTGCCAGAATGCCTTTCTAAGGTTTATCGAGGATACATACTTAGCATTCCTGAGTGATGTCAAAATTCTGTCGATGTTCGGTAATGGATAGTTATCAAATTTGCTGACCTCGTTGAGCTTTCTTCCGTCAAAGCATAGACGATACTGTCCATCGGCCTTTTTCACCAATAAGATTGGAGAACACCAAGGACTGTTTGATTCTTCAATCACTCCGAGTTTCAACATTTCGTCTAACTCTTTATTTAATACTTTTGACATGTACGGAGACATGGCGAAGGGCCTTGTCTTTACAGGACTGGCATCAGCCGTATCTATAGACATGGTGATTTTATTCGTTCGGCCTAACCTATCTTTACTACTTATTTCATTGAAAGAGCTTATTACTTTTTCTGCTTTTACGCGTTCCGTCCGCGAAAGATCATCTAGGGTACATAGACGCGAGAAAAGGTTTTCTAAAGAACTTTCTGAATAACAATCTCTAAAACTTTGTTTGAGAATTGACTTCTAGGGACTGTGGATACCACGAATTATTTTTAAAATTTACTAGAATTCCGAATTTTTGTGCAAAATCACATCCTAAAACCAAAGTATGTGATAGAGAAGGTACTACTAGAGCAGAGATTACTAAACAATGACCATTGCAGACTAGCGGCAACTCAACCGTACCTAAAACTTTTAGACGGCTGCCATCTGCAGTGGTAACACTTCTATTTTTGACATGGCATATTTTTTATACTTAAACGATTTAAAATCTTAATACCATTCTGACCTACAACGGAGGCATTTGCACCAGAGTCAAATAAAGCCGAGAAATGGGCACCTAATAGATTTATCTCGATATGCGGTCTGTTATCTGAATATTTATGCACGAATAAAGGAGACATGTGACCATTTGGAGAAGCAGGAGTTTTAACTTGAGAAGGAGAACTTTTATTAGACTTAAAAAAAAATCTGAAACTTTTTGTAACTATTCAGTCCAATCTGATCTATTGGAATATTTTTTTTACCTAAGATCCTCGTTGGAATCTTTCTTTTATCCGCGACCGGACGTTCTGAGAAAGTACGACGGATTTCAGTTCATAGTCTAATTCATTTTCCAGTAGGTGATTGACTTTAAAATGAAGGCTTCCATGATAAATGTATAAAATTTAAAAGAATTGTTTAAAAAGTCGTTAAAATATTTTTCCTGTGCTCCCAATAGTCAAAATAAAATCATGTAAAGGCAACTAAAATATGTAAACTTCTTTACTAAACATTAAAAAAATCTTCGACAATTTCAAAAAAAATTTCTAAGTATTGCCCTGTATTAAAATTCTTTTACCAAATATGTTAAGAATTTCCAACAAAAAATCTCCAAATATCGTTTCGTATCAGCAAAGTATTTTTAATATTCATGCAAAACATCGGTGAGAAGGAAGAACAGTTTTTTGTTCGGTTAGCCGCAAAATAAATCTAACACTGCAAAAAATTAAAGTAAACCAGCACATCTGCTAATCTGAACTATAAAGCTAGCTTTTAAGAAAAAAACAGGGATCACTTATCTTAGAGTCAATTAACAAAATTTAAATATCTATACCACCATCAGATAAATTGAAATAAAAAAAAATTCTACAAATTTCCTGCTTTTGTCTTACTGCTATAGTGTAGTTTCGTTTAAT
This sequence comes from Pachyrhynchus sulphureomaculatus, assembly GCA_019049505.1. Classification (NCBI taxonomy): domain Eukaryota; kingdom Metazoa; phylum Arthropoda; class Insecta; order Coleoptera; family Curculionidae; genus Pachyrhynchus; species Pachyrhynchus sulphureomaculatus. The sequence continues at coordinate 94,553,704 of CM032456.1, forward strand.
AAATATTATGAAATAAAAATATCTGCAAAGTTAGAGCTTTTACTTTGTTCGAAAGCTAGTACACTGAACCCTTTAAAAAAATAAAATTCCAAAAGCCCCGCGTTGACAGCGCTATTTTGTACCGTTTGAAAAAATGTTGCCCCAAGCTTGGGCGTGATTTTGTAAGGTGTGAACTTACCCGCTTTTTGAGGCGTCATTTTGTAGCCGATGAAAAGGTGTTTAATTGCGCCCCACTTTAATTTCTGGTAATGAATTGAGTGACTAATGATTTTAAAAGAACTAAAGAAATTAAACAAACACTAGCTCAGTTTTCCTTGGTAGAGAAATATGGGTAAGAGATAATTGTCTTACGTCTTTTTGGAATTATTTTCTATTTTTTTTTTAAAAAAGCTCCAGTCGTACAAATTTTGGGCACCATTCATTTTAAAATAGAAAGGATCTAACTTCAGTTAAAAAAATGAAAAAATACTGAAGTGCTTTACAGATATTACTAAAAAGAATTATACTAGTACGACTTTTCTTATCCTGAAAAGAAAAATAGGTATTCAGTGAGACACTAGCTTTAATCAACAAAAAGAAAATTTATTCAAGTTTTTTAAAAAATAAAAAGTTCTAACCTTTGCAGTTCTATAAAAAGATTCTAGCCTAACTAGTAGTTATTACATTTAAATTCTGCACTATAACAACCCCCGAAGACGAAAAATAGTGCTCTTCACTTCACTTTTTAGTCAGTTTTAAATTACTGTTAAGACACTACTAAGGGACAGGTCTATTGAAGTATGCTTTGGTAACTTACTGTTCTTATTCCTGCTTTGATGGAATACGACCGATTTTACACTTTTCTAGCAAACACTTAGAGAGCCCACTACGGCTTTTCGTGAAGAAACTGGTGCTTTACTTAGCCCGCATGATGGTTGTTATGAGCTTTTTCTCTCGCTCAGTCGAAGGAAGCCTAATTGGCGGCTCCGATGCAATTAGCCTCGCCTACTCGGCGGCTGGATGGAAATTCTTCACTCGGCGGCTGGATGAAAATTAGCCAAGACCGTCGTTTCTCGGAACCTTAAATAAACCATGCAAACTCTGCCGGTAATATGGCGCCGCCGGAACCAAAACTGCGGATACACACATTTCACCAATCGCGCGCGTAGCGGTAGATTCGGTCAGGAACCCGCACTGCACAGTATATACCGAACGTCTTGGAATCTCTGTTTAATATACCGTTCGATACAAAAATGAAAATAAGTACAATTCGAAGATCACTTATCCGATTTACGTGCTTTTTTTTAAATCCATACATATGTTCTCTGGCCAAGATATAAGATATATTTTATTACGTTAGGTAATATAAGAAATAAACAGTGACGATAATAATGAATCAAGTCGGAAAAAAGTTTACCGCTAGCGCGTTCTCCTGCAATATACTGCCTAAACCATTAAATATGAAGCAATATCATGTAGCAAAGAATATCATATATATAAAATGCAACGTCTCTCTGTCTGACCGTATATCCATTAGTGCACTTATCACTCGAGAACCACTTATCCGATTTACGTGTTTTTTCTTTAATCCATACATATGTTCTCTGGCCAGGTTATCTATAATCTATAATATATACAAAATACAACGTCTCTCTGTCTCTCTATCTGTCTGTCTGTCCGTTAGTGCGCTTATCACTCGAAAACTACTTATCCGATTTACCTGTTTTTTTTTTTAATTCATACCTATCTTCTTTGACCAGGTTATCTATAATATATATAAAATACGACACCCTGTCTATCCGGTAGTGTGCTTATCACTCGAAAACCACTTATCTGATTTATGTGCATACATATGTTCTCTGGTCAGATTATAGGATATATTTTATTACGTTAGGTAACATAAGGAATAAACAGTGACGATAATAGTGAATCAATATGCTGCCTAAACCATAAAATATGGAACATGTAGTAAAGAATATAATATATAAAATGCAACGTCTCTCTCTCTGTCTGTCTGTCTGTTAGTGCACTTATCACTCGAGAACCACTTATCCGATTTACATGTTTTTTTTTTTAAATCCAAACATATGATCTCTGGCCAGGTTATATAATAGTAATAGTCTATATAATGTGGAAACGTGGAACTACATTGACCAAATGAGAAAGAAGAATAAAAACCATAATAATAAAATAAAAACCAACAACATGCTCATCTCACTTAGTACAATTGGGGCTCAACAAAAACATACACAGAAACATTTAGAAGTTACGTGTTTTTTTTTTTTAATTCATACATATGTTCTCTGACCAGGTTATAGGATATATTTTATTACCTGAGATAATATAAGGAATGAGCGGAATGAGCAGTTACAATAATAGTGAATTAATTCCACGCGAGCGGAACCGCGGGCACGGCGTGTGTGTATATATATATATATATATATATATATATATATATATATATATATATATATATATATATATACACACTCTCATGTATATTTATATATATATATATATATATATATATATATATATATATATATATATATATATATATATATAATATATGAGACGTTAACGGGGCCACCCCCATACCCAAAAATAGAATTAAGAAAAAAAAATTCAAGGATGTCAGTTTCTTCGTTGAAACGTAAGCTTTCAAATGCAACGCGGTCCTTTGGAACAAGATGGCAGCTAGAAACAAAAAAATCAGGATCAAATACAAACAAATGATGATTCCTAAGCGGAATTAAGTTAACTGAACTTCAAAGCTGAGGTAAACTGTAATAGTGATGTAATAATTAGAGTAGCCGACATAATTTTATGTAACACCAACATGGCGGATCCAATACGGTGCCTAAAACCGAAAATTACACGAAAAATGAGCAATTAAGGAGATTTCGCAGTGAGATAGCACTTTTTCTTAGCGGAGCACTATCGCTGGCGCATCATATAATAGAAATTAACAACCTATCGTAACCCAACCAAGCCTAATTTACTCTAAAGAAAAGTAACTTAATCTAACAACACTTAATGCATCGTACCATACACAACAAAACGGAAAATAAATGTAATAAAACTATGTACTAATTAGGTAGCTTTTAAAACTTCTCTTATGACAGACACAAATTATTAAATGTAAAGATACAACTATGCACATAATAAAAGTATGTTTACACAAAGGTAGTAGTTTTAAATAAGTTAAATATGGATATTATTTAAAAAAAAAACTACACAAATCTTGAAATTTACTCTTTTAACAAAATATTGTTAAACAACTCTAAATAAAACGCTTATGTCGTTTATAAGTCTATTGCGACCATTCAATATTTGGTAAATAAAAGAAAATTACTGAATATGCACACACAGAAATATACATACACACATGAGATAATGTAAATCTCATGCAAATAATTCTGAATAAAGCTAAAAGAGGGTATTAAAATAAAGTACACATATTATCATTATGAATACACATTATGCACACTCGAGTATCGAAATGCTGCTTAATAAAATTTTAGAATACGCGCTATGATATCTTAGGTTGTGCTAGGTTAGGCTACCTTTCTGTTGTGTAAGTTATAATGCCTTAGGTTATGTTAGGTTATGCTGCCTCAGGTTAGGTTAGATTAAGTTGCCTTAGATATGGTTAGGTGAAGCTACCTTCTGTCATGTAAGCTATGATGCCTTAGGACATGTTAGCTTAACTTGCCTTCCCGACGTCTAAGCTATGAAGATATATACACTGCAACCACATACTGTTCGATTGTATTAGAATTAGATTAGAAGAGAGCTGGTTGCTTGAGTGAAGACTCAAAACTTACCACCAACCATGATTGCTTGGAACATCGATGAACGGTTGGCGACTGGAGTAATGTCATCGAAATTGTTCGATGGACGAAGCTCGCTTAATTCCTTCTAGAGCGGTATATGCTGGGAACATATGTCGCGCTAATACATCACATCTCTATGAGGTTCAGTTCATGACTTCCCGAACCACCCTATTCAAGCAGCTTTTTTAAGTGAAGAATTTCTTTACTTTGGAATGATTTTACAGCCATTCAAACCCAATTTGAATCGCTCTTTTCGCACATTTGTCGCTCCTTTGGCGTTTTAAGGATTTTCCTCTAGCACGTGTGCTATATCCATAAAAAAGAATCTGAAATAAAATATATTACGGAATGTCAATCTAGATTCTAGTAAATAAGAGTGTAAGATAGGGTTGTTGGGGAAAACCTACCCTCTTGAAAAGATATATGTTGGAAGAAAATGTGAGAGCATGGAGACTGACTAAGAAACATCTTTGCATATATGCCTTCCAGATCGCCGATGAGGTTCTGTAATGTAACCTACACAGTAATAGATTAATACCCCATTCTATAGTCACAACTGCTATAATAGCGGCTAAGCAGCACTATATACATAACTCATTAATCTTCGGCGGTTAACAAAGTCTTCTCTCCTCTCTAATCTATGACTTATAATTGAATAATATGCTAAATAGCGGGTCTGCTTTTAATACTGAGTTATTATTTTTTAGACAGGCAGAAGTAAGAAAGGAAACACAACCATTACAAGAAATACTTTTATAAAAATAAAACCCAATCTAACGTTAACTGACAATAATACAACGTCTTTTTCTTTTTTTACTTTATCACTCTTTTTTGTGCCTATATCTCAGTGAAGCCTAACCGTATTTCCTTCTAAAAATTTCCTTTTTGATCGTGTGTCAAATTTTAACGTTTATTGGCACCAAGACAAAAATAAGGGCTTCCAGCTAAACTAGCTGCTATACCGTAGTTGGCTTCATTCATTTTTTACGTAAGAGAAACACAATTCTATAATAATATTTAATCAATAAAGCACTTTACAAAATTAATATAAAAGTAAGAGTTTTCTTTATATTATTAGTTAACATAAATTAATAAGTTGTGTACCTCCACATTCTCTATTTAGTTCAATTAAATTGATTTAAGTTAGTTATAAAAAGTGAAAAAAGGTGCTACTTTTTAATTGAGGAGGGAAATTGTTCTTAAAGATTTTGCAGCATGTATGCCAATGGTGGCGGTAAAAGTGACAAAAACAATTGTGTTATTTTATTTTATAATTAACTAGCCATCCTTGCGTGGACTTGATTCACTATTATCGTCACTGCTTATTCCTTATGTTACCTAATATAATAAAATATATTCTATGACCTGGCCAGAGAACGTATGTATTTTATAAAAAAATACGTAAATCGGATAAGTAGTTCTCGACTGATAAGCACACTAACGAACACACAGATAGATAGAGAGACGTTGCGTTCCATATATATATATATATATATATATATATATATATATATATATATATATATATATATATATATATGTATATATATATATATATATATATATATATATATATATATATATATATATATATATATATATATATATATATATATATATATATATATATATATATATATATATATATATATATATATATATATATATATATATATATATATATATATATATATATATATATATATATATATATATACATATATATATATATATATATATATATATATATATATATATATATATATATATATATATATATTTTTGTAGAAAACATGATTGAATTTTTTTGTAGTCATTACCACGTAATATGAGATGACACAAAATAGAATTTTATATTACCACAATACAAAATGGTCGTTTTAATAAATAACTTGCCGTTTTTACATGGTTTCCTTGTAACTCCAGCAATCGTATTAGCCGAACCGTTGCTAATTATAACCGGCGCGGTAGTCCGCGCGACAGTCCATACGTTGCTAATAATTTAAAGGTAAAGAACATTAATATCGTCATAGGTTAGTTAATCCATCTAGTATGTATTTTAAGACATAAATGCAGTTGTATTTTGAGCGCTTGTTTCGGTAGTATATCGTGTATTTCCTTAGTATTTTGATTAGGAAACAAACATTTATTATGATTATATAATCAAAGACTGTTTTTAGTCAATTTCCACTAGTTTATTTATAATTGACATATCCAAGGCATTCGACCGTGTTTGGCACGATGGGCTGTTGGCTAAGCTACGTTCTTATTGTATGTCGGAAAAGTTCTGTTTGTGGCTCTCATGTATCCTCAGAGAGCATTCTTTACTAGTGGCAGTCGAGGGATTTCTTCCTAACACCTTCACTATCAACGCCGGTGTACCCCAAGGCTCCATACTGTCCCCTACTCTCTTTCTCATTTACATTAACGATCTGCTGGAAAAGACCGAGAATCCAATCTACAGCTTTGCAGATGACAGTACACTTATCTCTTCATTCCCTTTGAATGCTCGGACATCGGCTACTCAGACGAATATCCGCAGACAGCAGGAAGTCATTCAACTTAACAAAGACCTGGAAGAAATTCTATCTTGGAGTGACAGTAACCAACGCTACAAAAACCCAGGCAGCAGATTTTTCTAAAAAAATTAACGCTGCTGAACCCGATATAGTTATGTCGGGGCACTCCATTCCTCTAACATCGTCACTCAATTTGTTGGGCGTTAATTTGGGAGCAAATATGTCCTGGCATGAACATGTTGCAGGCATAGCAAGGAGAGCTTCTCAAAAGTTGGGAATATTATTTCGAACCAGAAAGCTTTACACTCCACAACAACTGTTAATTCTTTACAAAGCTCAAATTCGACCAACTATGGACTACTGCTCCCATGTTTGGAGCTCCGCTCCCAAACATACACTGCATTTGTTGGATTCTATTCAGAGAAGAGCTGTTCGTCTGATTGGAGACCCGGCACTGACCGTCGGCTTTGATTCGCTGGAACATCGAAGAACGGTTGGCGACTTGAGCCTATTCTACAAGTACTTTCATGGAAAGTGTTCGAAGGATGTGGCCCGCTTAATTCCTCCCATAGCGGTGCATGTTAGAAGTACACGTCGCGCAAATTCTTCACATCCGTATGAAGTTCAGCTTGTTACTCCTCGTACAACGCTTTTCAAGCAGTCTTTTATATGGAGAACATCATCCCTTTGGAATAATTTGCCCAGGATTGTGTTTCCAACCGAGTACAATCTTCAGCGATTCAAGACCAACGTGAATCGCTTTCTCCGCACACGTGTCGCTCCTGTAGCGCTTTAGGGACTTCCCTGTAGCACGTGTGCTAGACCCATAAAAAAAAAAAATAAAAAATAAAAAATAAAAAATAAAAAATAATTGCGATGACACGTTTCGCTGTCGATTCAGCTTCTTCAGATCTACATTTTACACTGTCAAGTTAGGTTTAATGTTTACAATTTTATATAATTTCTTAATTAAAATATTACACCTAATTAAATTATATTGATAGTATTGGAAAACCCACACAGACATGGAATTAGGAGAGTAAATTCAATAATGGTGAATTGTTTAAATCTACCTGGTCGTTGAGTAAAGTATCCATAGTCTTTAATCGATTTATTTGCATTGTTTCCAAAAGGTTTAGTTTTAAACCTTTTTGTTGGGTATGTAAAATTCTGAATTTCTTATTAAATGTGTGATTCTCTGTTAAAAGATAATTAACATATGTTGAATTAGACTTTCTATAGATGAAACTTTTTTCGTGTTCTGTAATTCTTTATATAAATGTACGTCCGGTTTGTCCTATGTATGTTTTAGGACAGTACCCACGTGTTAATTGATATACCCCTGATTTATTATCTTTATTGATTTGTGGTTTGTAGTCTTGTAAGCTATGTTGATATTTTTTTGATTTAAAAATTTTCCCAGTTTTTCTGTTGGTTTGCCGAAATAGGTTAAGCATTTAAATGTGGTTTTTCTGTCCTTAAAGCATGGGTATATTCTAAGTTTTTTCCTAACGATGTTATCGATTGAAGTAAACAAAGTAAATGAAGTTAGAAAAGTGGACATAATTAATTTATTAAGAACTTGCCTAAAACAAAATTATTTTTCATTTAACAATAAATTCTACAATAGTAACGAATTGTTAATTATGGGGAGTCCATTAAGCCCATTACTTGCTGAAATTTTTATGGACAATACTGAAACAATGAGATTTAACAACCATAATAACAATAGTATTAATTGTCTGTATTGGTATCGATACGTAAACGATATAATTGTTGTTTTACAGGTACGGACAGACAATTAACTCACTTTTTACAGTACATTAATTCTTTACATAGAAATATCAGTTTTACAATGGAAGAAGAAGTCGAAGGGAAAATCAACTTCCTAGACTTAATAATAAGTAAAATCATGAAAAAACAATATATCAAAAACCTTGTCATACAGATACCATAGTTCACAATAGTTCTCACCACCCTAACCATCATAAACTCGCGGCTTATCATAGCTTTATGCATAGACTAACTAATATCCCTTTATCAAAAGACAATTTTACTAAAGATTTAAATTATATAAAACAAGTAGCCGTTAACAACTGTTATTCAGTTACTTTAATCGATAACCACGTTAGGAAAAAACTTAGAAACAAGGCTATCTCAGAAATATACCCATGTTTTAAGGACAGAAAAACCACATTTAAATGCTTAACCTATTTCGGCACCCCAATAGAAAAAACTGGGAAAATAGCTTACAAGACTAACAATACTATAGGGAAATATCTCAAAAACTACAAACCACAAATCAATAAAGATAATAAATCAGGGGTATATCAATTAACATGTGGGTCCTGTTCTAAAACATACATAGGACAAACTGGACGTACATTATAATTATAGAACACGAAAAAAGTTTCATACATAGAAAGTCTAATTCAACATATGCTAATCATCTTTTAACGGAGAATCACACATTTAATAAGAATTTCAAAATTTTACATACCCAGCAAAAAGGTTTAAAACTAAACCTTTTAGAAACAATGCAAATAAATCGATTAAAGACTACAGGTACTTTACTCAACGAACAGGTATATTTAAACAATTCACCATTATTGAATTTATTCTCCTAATTCCATGTCTGTGAGGGTTTTCCAATACTATCAATACAATTTAATTAAGTGTAATATTATAATTAAGAAATTATATAAAATTGTAAACACTAAACCTAACTTGACAGTGTAAAATGTAGATCTGAAGAAGCTGCATTGACAGCGAAACGCGTCATCGCAATTATAAATAAACTAGTGGAAATTCACTAAAAACAGTCTTTTAGTATATATTTATAATGAAATTCCATCAAGTAGTAGCTACAACCATCCGATATTTATTATGATATTTTTGCCTTGATAGGGATTTCAACCTATTTACTCTCGTTACGGAAATATATTGGCGAGGATGTCATGATATACGACAACATTGGCCAGGTTTCGAAGTTATTGAATATCTTCATTAACTAGTACTTATTGACATACACAACACCCAGCAGCTAATCCGAATGGAACCACCGACCCCTTGGTGTCTATTCAGGCTCTTAGACCACTAAGTCATCCAGGCCGAAATGGAATAGTTTTTAGTGATTCAGCAAAAATTTTGTAGTGTGATTTTTTCACAAATATAATATTTCGCTTTAGCAAGGAAAATAAAATTTTCTGCTCGTACCATAAAAATTGGTAAAGTCCTTTATCTAAGACACCAGCCTTTGTGCTATTCATGCTAAACGTGTTACCTTTATGCCTAAAGATATTCAGTTGGTTAGACGTATTCGGGGAGAACGTACTTAATTTATCTAAAAACAAAGTTATTTTATGGCTTGATACAAAAATAACCGGTCAAGTGCAAGTTGAACTTGTGCAATTAGTGTTCTCTAAGTTGATCTCTTTTAAAATAAAAAATTTTGTTACGGAGGTAAAAAATGATCAGTGACTTCACAAAACACACCCCAAATGAGTTTTCAACAAAGTTTATTTCCAATCTTTACTGAAAACTGATGACCTAGAAATTTTTGTTTCTTTTTATATACCAGATAAATTATTAAAAGTAATGCCCTCGTGATAATTTTCGTTCAATCTACACCCCGTGGAGAATATTCCAGAATTTTTTCAAAATTTTTTGATAAGTACTTTTCGAGATAAGGCGGGGGGACAGCGATTTTTTTTTAAAAATAATACAAAGAAAAGTGCGCGCAAGTATATATATATATATATATATATATATATACATGTATATATATATATATATATATATATATATATATATATATATATATATATATATATATATATAGATATATATTCATTTGACACCACACTCGACGACCTAGTAAGAAAATTTTTTTTTCACTTCCGATTTCACCCCCCAAAACTAACCTCTTATGTCAAGATTTAACTCCCAAAACTAACCCCTTATGTCAAGATTTAACTTTCAAAACTACATGGCTCTGATGAGGCTATCAATTCCAATATTATTACCAAATTTCAATTTAGTTTCGGAGAAAATCGGGTGTTACAGACAGACGGATAGACACCGAAGTCATCTTATAAGTGACTACGGAACTCTGAAAAAAACGTTCTTTTCAGAAACACAAATTAATTTGAAAGAAAATCCATTGATATTTTAAACTAGAAGTTAGTGTCAGAATGTCTCATTTAACTAAAATTAAATTATTTATTATTTAAAATAAAAATATTCCGAAAAGATTCTCATCATACAAGTAAAAAACTACAAAACATCTATTAACCTTTACCTCTTTTACCCCTTCTCTTGAGATAATTAATAAAAAACTATAGATTCCATTATTACTTCAAGTATTTTTTGTGTACATAATTTAAAAGCGATATGTCATTTTGTTCCAAAGTTATTGTGCCTATAGACCGACAGATTAGCAGGCAGACAAACAGACCGAAAAGGCAAACTATGTTTTTCGTGAACTAGTGACACTGAAATGTGAAAAATGCAAAATTCCTGGATGGTGACTTTTCACGAATACAACATCTATTAGCAAGAAAAGTAATAAACCTTGTTTAAACATAAATCCAGTCCTTATAGTGATCTCCCCCATTTAGAATCAGCATTGGTAGAAGATTTATCTTTTAAGATGGGTTTAAAATGCCCTCAAAATCACCTTCGGTCAAGCTTAGTTTACATATTTTATGAGTTTACTTTCTGGATTTAAATTTATAGTTTCTACCCTGATATGTGATGAGTAAGGGCTGGAGCTTGTTGTTTACTTTAATAAAATATACCTTGACCTATTTTGACACAATAGCTAGCGCTAGTATTTTCTTTTCATTTTGAAAGAGAGTGTATATGCAAGAAATAATCGTTTAAATCAGTGATTACTATTGTATTTTAATAGTATTACCAATAAAACAACTAATTGAGAATTAGGTTTCAGAAGCTTAAAGGGATTGTGCTAGGGCCGCTATTGAGATGTGACATTACCATTGTTGTAAAATTTGTTTTTGTTAAAACAGTTTTAGTTTAGAATTTTGCCAAGTAGTTTGTTTACAGTGAGCGTTAAAAAAAAACAGTTTTGTGAACAAATGAAAATTTCACGTGAAGGTTTTTGTTGGATGATTTTTTACGATTTTAGTAAAGGCCTAACTCAACAACAATGCCTCGAATTACTTAGTTCAACCATCAGAAAATGCTGTTTACAATCGGGTTTGCAGAATTTCGTCAGCGATGAATTTCGTGAAGGTTGACCAAAATCGGTTTTCTAAAAAACATCGATGCTGTGCGTAACATGATTGAAGAGGATCGGCATGTGACTTAACGTGAGATAGATGTTCTTTAAGTAAGTTGAAGACTGCAGTACACTCAGTACACTCGATTTTGCATGCACATTTAGCTATGAAAAAATCTGGTCCCGATGGATTCCGCATAATTTCACTGAAACTCAAAAACAAGCTCGTGTCAATTGGTGTAAAGAAATGCTTAAATCGACCGAGGACATGTAAAATCCGTGTACAACATCGTAACAGGAGACGAAACGTGGATATATTCCTACAAGCCGAAAACTAAGCAAGAGTAAACTGTTTCTCGAAAAAAAAATATAGCTTGTTTCGTTGGTTATACTGGACATTGTGCAACCATTGCTTTAGAGGATCGAAGAACACTTAATACTGAATGGTATATAATAATTTGTTTTCCAGAAATCATCAATGAAATCAGGAAAAACAACCGACGTTTTCGGTTGTCATCATTCTTCGTCATAACAATGTCAGCTCTCACACAGCACGTTTAAATAATTGATTATTTGACGAAGAAAAACACAGAATTAATGTCTCATTTTTTTGTTTCCCAAATGTCAAAAAAGCATGGACAGCGATTTTCATCACCTCAAGAAGCTGTTGAATCTTTCTCACACCATGTTGAGATACCAGAATGAAAAAAATGTTTCGCGAATTAGTTAGAACGCATATATGTGTATAAATCTTAAAGGCGAATATTTGAGAAACACTAAAACTATTTGTACCATTTCTTTTTCTTTCATCTTAACAGGTAGCCCTCGTATACTTAAAGAATAACTGAATACATTTTCGGTATGTTTATACACGCTTTTAATAAAAACCAAATGTTAACGTTAAATTCAAGATTAATTCGCTGACGAAATGGGAAATAAAAACTTCTTTCCGATACTTACTCGACACGAAGTTTCTTTATAAATCTAAAGACACTGTAAAACTTGAAATACTAAAAATTGTTATGGAAAGTGATAAAAATGAAGGAAATGGTAACTTATATCAAGAATTAACACTTCATAAAACCTTAAAGTAATATTTGTTTAAAGAAAATAGTTTACTACATTGTCTTTCTCCAGAGTTTCTTATTACGAGGGTCGTTATAAGAGTTCTCGGCTTGATACATATATGGCTCCATGATGACCAAATTGTTATTATATTTGTTAAGTATTCCACTAGATGCCGTGCTGTAACGCCACGTATGTTTAGTTGTCTTTTTGTAGCGATCATGTAAACAAATAAGTTTGAAAATTTTCTAAAAATTTATAAAATTGAAATGTGATCTGTTATAAAATATTTCGTTATAAAAGGTCTAACTAATACGGACATTTAAAAACATTAAATGATTCTCCCTCTTCGTTTTCGACGATTAAAAAATTTAGTTAAATTTAAAGATGATAATCGTTTCGGACATCCAAAAACCTCTAGGACTGACGAGATTGTGACAAGAATTCACAATAGTGGACTTAGTGATCACCGACTGAAGATATGCGAGCTCGCTGATGTTGTAAACCGGATCCTTCGTCTGGATGTTCGGCCCTTCATCTTTACTTCCACCATCAGATTTTCCACTGTACCAGTACTTCTTGCGAAGAACTAAGGATATCACTGATTTACTTTCCACAGCAATTTGCCTTGAAATATAGAGTTCCTAAAGAATCATGAGTGCGGTGCTCGGCTCATGAAACACGTAAGATTCTTTATTTTATCCATATTTAGAAAGCCTCCACCCTTTTCCGATCAGCCTGTTTAAGAGCCCATGTCTCCGCCGTGTATGGAAATATGAGTGCATCTACTAGTCTGAGTTTGGTGTTCTTTGTTACTGTTCTATCCCTCCATATCTTTGACAATTTCACTGTTGCTCTTGCAATTGCCAATATATGTTTGATTTCAACAGTGCATTCACCTGTATTAGTGATCGTAGATCCCACCACCTCGAAACCAGCAACCTGTCTGCCATGTAGGAGGTTGTTGTTGGCTCAGTCTATAATTATTATTTTAGTATTAGCTGCATTGATGAAGAGTCCATATTCTTCGCTTGTTTTAGTGAATGTTTTCATAAAGCCTTCATCGTCTCATCACTGGCTGTGCTTCCACATCCACCGTATTAACCAGATTTGGCTCCCAGTGATTCGCTTCGCATGATGAAGTTTGATAAATCTTATTATAATAAAGGTATTACAAAGTTGGAAAGTCGTTGGACTAAACCTATTGATTTGCAAAGTGACTGCGTAGAAAAAAAAGAGAAAATTTTCTCTTTAATTTTGCTTTTGCATTGTTAGATCGAGAACTTTTGGAACGTCCCTTGCACACTTTATATTACCATCCATGAACTGCACAATATTTTATTAATGACTGAATTTTACTGATTCACTCAATAACAGACGCCAACAATTTTTTGATCGGCGTTTAAATACCTAGAAATAATGTTTATTGATAAATATTTTCACTCCATGCTTTTAACGAATCAATTATTGACCTTCCTCATAAATTAATCTTTCGTGAGACGACCCAGCACAGCCTCTTCAATTTAAGAAAGCTAAATAATTTTCATAAAAAAAATTTTTGCCCATCTGCCGGAGATAGACAGCAAATCCGGTGTGATGACCCACAAACTAACACGTAGGTACTTTTTTGCAAAATTCGGCTTTATACATCAATATAATCTCCTTTAAGAGCGATACAATTAGTCCAACGCTTTTCTAACATTTCTATACCTTTCTTGTAGAAGGATTTGTCTTTACCTTCGATATAGGCCTCAGTTTGGGCGATAACTTCTTTATGGTAGCCAAATCGTTTTCTAGCGAGCATTTCCTTGGGGTCTGCAAATAGATAATAGTGGCTGGGGGCCAAATCTGGAGAATACGGTGTATGACGAAGGAATTCGAATTTCAATTCATGCAATTTTGCCATCATAAGTATTCACTTGTGTGTGCATTATCTTGATGAAAGAGCACTTTTTTCTTGTTCATTTGGGGCTGTTTCTTTGCGATATCTGCCTTCCAACGCACCAATAATTTTATATAATATTCGCTATTGATGGTTTTTCCCTTCTTAGTATAGTCGATAAGAGGCCAAAACCTTTCCAGCCGACTGTGTCTTTGGTCCCTTCGGGCGGCTTTCACCGGCTGCTGTCCACTCAGCTGACTGCCGATTTGATTCCGCTGTAGTGGATCCATATTTCATCCATTGTCACATATCGCAAGAAAAAAAAATACTCTTTATTGCGCTTAAACAGGTCCAAACAGCGCTCAGAATCATCAACACATTGTTGTTCTTGGTTCACTGTGAGCAAGCGCGGTACCTATTTCCAACAGAACTCTCTCTTGCCCAAATATTTATGCAAAATATGACCAACACGTTCTTTGATATCTCTAGAGTGTCAGCTATCTCACACAATTTCATTGTTCGGTCATCCAAAACAATTTTGTGAATTTTTTTGATGTTTTCCGGTGTAACCACCTTATTTGGGCGTCCAGAGCGTTCAGCATCATTTGTGTCTGTACAACCGCGTTTAAATTCAGCATACTAGTAAGTGATGAAAGATTTTCCAGGGACGGAGTCCCCGTAACACTTATCGAGCTATTGCTTTGCTTGAACGGTATGTTTTCCCATCAAAAAACAATGTTTAATCAACACATGAAATTGGATTTTTTCCATTGTTTCGAAAATGTCAAAAGTAGCGTCACTAAAACCACTGTAATTTGTAAACTAATCAACAAAATGTCATGAAATTTTGACACGTACCGTTTGAAGGTTGGTACTTCCTAAAAATTATATGGATTTTTTGAAGAGGGCGATATCTATGTGTCAGACCAAAAACTTTTCAGCCTATGTGTTAGTACTTGACATGTTTTGCTATATTTGTAGCTCAATTGCTGGTCGCAGACTGAGATAATACTCATCGGGTCCAGCATAACTAAACCAGAGTCGGACGCCTAGTATTTCAAAAACGACTGCCATTTTCAACCACAACGTTAGACATCAGGGTCATTAAGATTAGGTAAACTGTGTGAAAATAAAGTAATTGTTTGATGGTTCAAGTGTATTTCTGGCATGCAGCGTTCTAGCGGGAAGCAAGCGGCAGCAGTATCGTGAGGTACACTAACACTGAAGCGAAGGCATCAGAAAAAATCTTTGAAATGTGTACATTTATAAATCCGCTTAAATTGCGTTCTAAAACTCCTTAATTATACAATTTTATATTCATTTATTTTATTCCAAATACAACGGAATATAAATAAATGTTTATTTATGTTTGTTTTTCTCTTACTTAAACGACAGAGTGAAGAAACGACACCATAATTTAAAGCCCGTTTTAAGAGGCCGAAATCATTAAAAATTTAAAACATGAGCAGAGGTCGACCAAAAACGATTTTATGTTCTTTTGTAACTGACTTTAAAAAATAAACAAGGTAAAAGCGTTGGCCTTTTGTTAAAATAATGAGTTACGCCAGACGTAAGTCCCATTTTAAACTCTGTATAAGGGTAGCAACTACAATGCACTCAGGTAACCTAATTTATTTATACCGGGTAGCCCAGAACTGATTATCTATAACACCAAAATTAATCCCGGCAAAGACATATAACACGACATGTACTAAGCAACTCGTTTACCCCTCCTTTTCCTGGTTTAACTACAAATAATTAACTAAGTTGGGAATGTGGAATCTTTGGCACAATGATACTACTAAGTATATATCACCACTACACCAAACACCTTATTTTTGCCCTCGACGCGCGTTTCGCTAACCATGTTAGCTTCATCAGGAGCGATGATTGACTAAAGCTTAACTACAAATCTACCCTATTTATACTTAGCCTAACCCTTGAATTATTCAAGCGGAACTAATGACATAGGCAGGGCCATCAGTTCCGGTCAAGTAACCAGTAGAGGGGACTATAAGGAATAGGCCCTCTGTCTTTATTTAAACTACTTTTACATTTTATGATTTCCATACTTTCGTATGCGTTCAAAAATCTCCTATCAGATACATTTTTTATTAATCTTAGATTATCTAATGTTACAGTATGATCAGCTTCGAGGGCATGTTCAGCAATGCTAGACTTTTCTGTTCTATTGTATCTTAAGTGTGCTAAATGTTCTTTACATCGTATTTTAATTGACCTTTTAGTTTGCCCAACATACTTTTTGTCACAATCATTACAACTAATTTCATAAATTCTACTTTTCTCACAATTAGGAATCTTATCTTTGGGATTTCCTAAGATATTCCTCAGATTGTCTGATGACTTATAGACTAAGGTGAGGCCTACCTTATTAAATACCTTATTGAGTCCCTTGTTATATTTCGAATTATATGGTATGGAGACATACTTGGTGTTATTTTCTTCGCTTGTAAAAAAGGTGGAATTCTGAATATTAAACCTAAATTTATGTCTATTTATTAGCTTATTTACTAAGTCATCGTCATAACCATTAACTCTAGTTATATTTCTAATACGATTCCTTTATTTATTAAAGTTTACTCTATTCAGAGGGAAAGTGACCAAACGATGAACTAAAAAATGTAATGATGCTAATTTATGTTGTTTGCAATGAAATGAATCATTAGGAATATATCTATCTGTTATTGTGTCCTTTCTATAGATATCAAATTCTAATCTATTATTATTTTTAATAAACGAAGAAAATAACACCAAGTATGTCTCCATACCATATAATCCGAAATATAACAAGGGACTCAATAAGGTATTTAATAAGGTAGGCCTCACCTTAGTCTATAAGTCATCAGACAATCTGAGGAATATCTTAGGAAATCCCAAAAATAAGATTCCTAATTGTGAGAAAAGTGGAATTAATGAAATTAGTTGTAATGATTGTGACAAAAAGTATGTTGGGCAAACTAAAAGGTCAATTAAAATACGATGTAAAGAACATTTAGCACATTTAAGATACAATAGAACAGAAAAGTCTAGCATTGCCGAACATGCCCTTGAAGCTGATCATACTGTAACATTAGATAATCTAAGATTAATAAAAAATGTATCTGATAGGAGATTGTTGAACGCATACGAAAGTATGGAAATCATAAAATGTAAAAGTAGTTTAAATAAAGACAGAGGGCCTATTTCTTATAGGCCCCTATACTGGTTACTTGACCGGAACTGATGGCCTTGCCTATGTCATTAGTTCCGCTTGAGTAATTCAAGGGTTAGGCTAAGTATAAATAGGGTAGATTTGTAATTAAGCTTTAGTCAATCATCGCTCCTGATGAAGCTAACATGGTTAGCGAAACGCGCGTCAAGTGCAAAAATAAAGTGTTTGGTGTAGTGGTGATATATACTGAGTAGTACAAATAATTAAGCTTAAAATTTTTTCATTACTTTAACCAAAAACTAGGAAAGATTCTTATAATAATTTATTATGAATTGACACCCACTTCATCTCCATCTTCTAAAGCTATATTATTATTATTTTTTATAGGTCTAGCACACGTGCTACAGGGAAGTCCCTAAAGCGCTACAGGAGCGACACGTGTGCGGAGAAAGCGATTC
This sequence comes from Pachyrhynchus sulphureomaculatus, assembly GCA_019049505.1. Lineage (NCBI taxonomy): Eukaryota > Metazoa > Arthropoda > Insecta > Coleoptera > Curculionidae > Pachyrhynchus > Pachyrhynchus sulphureomaculatus. The sequence continues at coordinate 94,571,857 of CM032456.1, forward strand.
AGGTTGTTCTTGAATCGCTGTAAATTGTACTCGGTGGGAAACACAGTCCTGGGCAAATTATTCCAAAGTGATAATGTTCTCCATATAAAAGACTGCTTGAAAAGTGTTGTACGTGGAATAACAAGCTGAACCTCATACGGATGTGAAGTATTACCGCCACGTGTACTTTTAACATGCACCGCTCTGGGAGGAATTAAGCGGGCCACATCCTTCGAACACTTTCCACGAAAGTACTTGTAGAACAGGCTCAAGTCGCCAACCGTTCTTCGATGTTCCAGCGAATCAAGGCCGGCGGTTAGTTCCGGGTCTCCAATCAGACGAACAGCTCTTCCAACAAATGCAGTGTATGTTTGGGAGCGGAGCTCCAAACATGGGAGTAGTATTCCATAGTTTGTCGAATTTGAGCTTTGTAAAGTATTAACAGTAGTTGTGGAGTGTAAAGCTTTCCGGTTCGAAATCATATTCCCAACTTCTGAGAAGCTCTCCTTGCTATGCCTGCAACATGTTCATGCCAGGACATATTTGCTCCCAAATTAACGCCCAACAAATTGAGTGACGATGTTAGAGGAATGGGGTGCCCCGACAGAACTATGTCGGGTTCAGCAACGTTAACTTTTTTAGAAAAAACTGCCGCCTGGGTTTTGGTAGCGTTAAATTCCTCCTGGTTACTGTCACCCCAAGATAGAATTTCTTCCAGGTCTTTGTTAAGTTGAATGACTTCCTGCTGCCTGCGGATATTCGTCTGAGTAGCCGATGTCCGAGCGTTCAAAGTGAATGAAGAGATAAGTGTACTGTCATCTGCAAAGCTATAGATTGGATTCTCGGTCTTTTCCAGCAGATCGTTAATATAAACGAGAAAGAGAGTAGGAGACAGTATGGAGCCTTGGGGTACACCGGCGTTGATAGTGAAGGTGTTAGAAAGAAATCCGTCGACTGCCACTCATAAAGAACGCTCTCTGAAGAAACATGAGAGCCACAAACAGAACTTTTCAGTCATATGATAAGAACGTAGCTTAGCCAACAGCCCATCGTGCCAAACACGGTCGAATGCCTTGGATATGTCAAGAGCAACCGCTCGGGATTCTCCAAAGTGTTCAATTGCGTTGTTCCAAATATGTGTTACATAAGTCAGAAGATCTCTTGTTGATCTATTTTTACAAAAGCCATATTGGTGATCGCTAATAAAGTTGAATCCTTCAAGATATTTTAGAAGATGCTGATTGATAGCCTTTTCCATGACTTTCCATATTATCGAAAGCAGTGCGACTGGTCGGTAGTTACTTGGCAAGGTCTTCTTGCCTTTTTTACTTATCGGCCGAACTGTGGCACATTTCCAGCAGGAAGGAAATATTCCCTTTCTGTAGGATAGGTTGAAAAGTCTACAGAAAACTGGTGTTAGTTCCCTCGCACAGTTTTTGAGAACTATAGCAGGTGTTCGTCAGCGCCAGAAGCCTTTTTGGTGTTTAGCTTCATTTAGTTGAAAATTACGCGTTCTTTTTTTCTTCAGGTTTTGTATGTGTTCTAAGTTTGAAATCGGTATCCAATTTCGTTCGAGATATACCGACGAAAATGAGTGACGATATTTTTCGTGACTTAGAGATCCTGAAGAAATGCAAAATCTCTGAATGTGTTTTGCTTATAAGTACGGTACGACTTGTTAGAAAAGGAAGTAAAAACAAACAAACTTTTAGTAGAAGATCAAGCAAATCATAATTATTTAAGTTAATTATTTTAATTGATATACTCTCTTTCAGCTTTAATATAGCCCTAGCATGATAACTTAAGCCGCTATGGATTTTTTATGTTTAGGTTTTGGGGTACTATTGAAGAGTCGTAGTTACTGCCGTTTGAATATTTTCAATGTATTACATTCTTTTCATCGGTAAATGAAGTTGGTGGAAGAGAAAGCAGAGGTAGAGTACTAAATCCAGGTATACAACACACAAACTTAGTTCTTGCCTAAATATTGTCTCACAATGGTCGAATAATAAAATGGTAGATTAACTTTAGGCAAATTAATCGCGAAGTCAATTTATCAAAACTCTCGGTTATACGGTTGTTGAGAATGCTTTTATTGACCGAATTTAGTTCTTACCAGCGTCCCAAATTTTCATCAATTTTTCCTAAATACAAACGATTTCTATGAGATCTAAATGAATGACCACTTTGAAAAACATGTGTAATATTTGTTTAGGTATCACCTAATAGCGTGCCAAGTTTCATTAAAATCCAAGTGGTGCAACATGTTGAAAAAAAAGTGGACATGTACTCTACGACCGCTACAATAACGCATTTAAACGTAATCGTTATTATTATTTTACTAACCGATTTCACAAATATCGCCGCTTAAAAATTCCCGATACTTACGAGTATGAAAGAAAGACTTGCGTATGCGCTCAGTTACGAATGATTTCAGGAATATCCCCCCGTGCGTTAGCGTCCCACGTGCCCATCAAGTCAGTACATGCATGTGATGCATGTACGTTTACGTACATGGTTATGATTAGCGCATAGCTGTAGTGCTTTCTCGTTCTTGCTATTTACTTAGTTTCAGAAATTTCTAATTGAGAGACGTGTGGTTTATGTTAAAAAATATATAATATTCAGTGAATAAAGGAATGAAAATCCTTCTTTTAACAAAAGCTTGATATCGAGCCTCTATTGATATTATTTGGATATTAGATTTCGAGTTAGACAAAAGAGAGTATTTATGAGTCGAAACTACCCTCTGAAACAGCAGTATCATAAAGTCCTCATCTGTGACGTATATGAAAGTCCTCTTTATCATCATAATATTCTTCCTCTTTTGTTGATTCAAGTTAGAAGATGTCGAGTTGTTCTGTATCTATATCAATATGAGAAGGTCCTGCGCTTACGTCGTCAGTAGCCGATGAAGTTCTGTACGGGATCAATCGACATTTATTACACAGAACATCTCCAACTTTAATGTTTAATGTGAGGAACGTTGATTGATAAAATTTTTATTTGCATTTTTCTAATATTTTTATGTAGGTTTGGCCCATCAGAAACTGTTGTAGAATAAATTGTAGAGTGTACCATAACACTGCCATTTAGTTTTATTTTCCTAGCTTTAAAAGTTACTTAGATATATTGCTTTGAAAAAAGTCATCATAGGACACTTTTTTAAATATCTCCACGATTAACCAAGATAGAGAAGTAATATCTTCTGTATCAACTACTATTAGCCTCCTCTACATTACAGCATAGGTTATGATATAGGTTCCTATCGGGGGCAGTTTCGCTATGGAAGTATGGCTAGACCCTTTAGCAAAAACAACATATAACTACTAAGCTAAAAATGGCAGTTTTACTACTGAAAACCTTACGTTTGCACAATTTTTTTTCTTATGGTTTATATCCTCCTATACTAAAAAGTATCTATTATTTGAAATACTAAGTTGTAATATTTGGATTAAGTTATTCTTTAGTATGAGTAAATGTAATTCGGCGTCTATGGCTTGGCATGAATACATATACCAAAGAGAGTTTTTGAAAGCTGGAAATACTATTTCGCAATAGAAAGCTTTACATGCCACAACAACTTTTAGTATTGTACTAAGCTCAAATTCGACCAAAAATTGAATACTGCTCCCATGTTTGGAGTTCTACTCCGAAACTTGCACTGCATTTGCTGGACTCTACTAAGAAGAGAGCTGTTCCCTGATTAGAGAAGGTTGGCGACTTGAGTGTATGGTACAAGTATTAATTCCTCCCAGAGCGGTGCCTGCTATTCATACATGTCGCACTAATATATCACATCCGTATAAGGTTTAGCTTGTTACTGCTCGTTCGACACTTTTCAAGCAGTCTTTTATATCGAGTATATTATCCCTGGACTGTGTTTTCTATCCAGTACACCTTAGAGCTATTCAACACCAACGTGAATTGCTTTTTCTGCACATGCATCGGTCCTGAAGCCAGTTAAGGATTTGTTTGTAGCACGTGTGCTACTTATATAAAAAAATATATAAAACGACGGAAATAAGTAAGCAAATCAGTTTATCGCTTGGTATCTAGATTTTTTTAACAACCTAAAGTAGTCAAAGTATTTTGAGGACGACATAATTCTTGCGAATAATTTTTCTTTGGATTGACAACAAAGCTCGGTTTAATAGAATTGTATACTTAATTAAATGAATAGTTCTAATAATATTTTCATTGCTTTAGATGAATAACAGTATAAATATGAAAATTGATTACTTTTAGGACATTCCGGAAACAAATAAATAATGAAATATTTCGAATTGTTCCAAGTACGAATACCTTATACTCCATCGAAAGCTGCCACAGCAGCTTTCCAGCCGACAAAGTGGTTGACAAGGCTAACACAGGCGGCGCTTTTTGAGGGATCCTCCTTAAGTGTTGACCGTATGGGCTTGAAACCTGCTGTGTCAGCTTTTGGATGGGGTATTAGGAATGTGTGCTTAATAGTAGTAGTCGTTGTATCCTACCTTCGTGTCCGGTAACATCTTGGATGAGTACCAGTAAATTCTGTTCTGTTGTTTTTTAAACCTAGCCCGACTGACGAGCCGTGATACGGCGAAACGCGTCTCAGAATGGATTTGACGAATAAGGCAACAGTGGGTAAACTGGTGAAAAATGGGCTTTGTCCGGTTTCAGTTATTTTACATTCACCACATATGCCTAAGGATGATCCTCCAAACAGCATTGCCTGCTTTTAAGTGTTGACAACCACTCTGTCGGCTCGAAAGCTATCGATGGAGTATTAGGTATGTGTACTTAGTGTAGTTCGTTGTATCCTACCTTCGTATCCCGTAAATTCTGTTCCCTTGTTTGTTAATCCTAGCTCGACTGACGAGCCGTGATATCGTGAAATACGTGCGTGGGAAAACTGCTGAAAAATGGACTTTGTCCGTTTTCAGTTATTTTATCTATTATATATATAAAATGCAACGTCTTTCTGTCTGTCTGTATGTATGTCTGTCTGTCTGCCTGTCCGTTAGTGCCTTATCCCTCATGAACCACTTATCCGATTTACGTGCTTTTTTTAAAACATACATATGTTCTCTGGCCAGGTTATATATTTTATTACGTTAGGTAACAAGGAATAAGCAGTGACAATAGTGGTAAATCAGGTCGGAAAAAAGTTTGCCGCTAGCACGTTCTCTTGCAATACACTGCCTAAACCATTAAATATGGAACAATATCATGTAGCAAATAATATAATATATATAAAATGCAACGTCTCTCTGTCCCTCTGTCTGTCCGTTAGTACGCTTATGACTTGAGATTTACACTTTTTTTTTTTTTTTTAATTTATACATTCATTCTCTATCCAGGTTATCTATAATCTTCTATAATAGATATAAAATCCAACGTCTCTCTGACTGTCTATCTGCTTGACCCTTAGTGCGCTTATCACTCTAGAACCACTTATCCGATTTAGGTATTTTTTTTTAATTCATGCATTTATTCTCTGGCCAGGTTATCTGTAATCTTCTATAATACGTGTATATATAAAATGCAACATCTCTCTGTCTGTCTGTCCGTTAGTGCGCTGATCACCCGAGAATCACTTATCCAATTTACGTGCTGCATTTTTAAATCATACATATGTTCCCTGGCCAGGTTATAGGATATATTTTATTACGTTAGGTAATATAAGGAATAAGCAGTGACGATAATAGTGAATCAAGTGGGAAAAAATTTGCCGCTAGCGCATTCTCTTGCAATACACTGCCTAAACCATTAAATATGGAACAATATCATGTAGCAAAGGATATAATATATATAAAATGGAACGTCTCTCTGTTTGTCTGTTCGTTAGTGTGCTTATCAATCAAGAACCACTTATCCGATTTACCGATTTACGTATTTTTTTTATTCATACATATGTTCTCTCTCCAGATTATATAATAATAATAATTTAGAATTTATAATATATATAAAATGGAACGTCTCTCTGCCTGTCTGTCTGTCCGTTAGTGCGCTTAACACTCGAGAACCACTTATCCGATTTCCCTTTTTTTTAGATTTATACATATGTTCTCTGGTCAGGTTATAGGATATATTTCATTACGTGAGGTAATATGAGAAATAAGCAGTGACAATAATAGTGAATCAAGTTGGAAAAAAGTTTGCCGCTAGCGCACTCTCTTGCAATATGCTGCGTAAACCGTTAAATATGGAACAATATCATGTAACAATAAATACAATATATCATATATAAAATGCAACTTCTCTTTGTTTGTCTGTCTGTCCGTTCGTGCACCTATCACTCGAGAACCACTTATTTGATTTACGTGTTTTTTTTTTTAATTCATACATATGTTCTCTGGCCAGGTTATATAATAACAATAATAATCTATATAATATATAAAAAAGCCACGTCTCTCTCTCTCTCTATCTGTCCGTTAGTGTGCTTAGCATTCGAGAGCCGCTTATTCGATTTTTTTTTTAATTCTTAACTTAATATTTATCAAAAAAAAATCTATAATATATATAAAACGCCACGTCTCTCTGTCTATCTGTCTGTCCGTTAGTGCGCTTAACACTCAAGGAACACTTATTCAGTTTACTATATTTTATTATGTTAGGTAACATAAGGAATAAGCAGTGACGATAATAGTAAATCAAGTCCACGCCGTATTAAATAAATATTTATTTATTTATTATAAATCATTTCAAAATGCATACTGAAATATTTACTTTTTAAAGCAAATAATTAACATTTATCGGAAAAATGTTTCGACCTTAAGTATCACATTTTATCCAAACTGACGTAACAAAATACGAAATATAGACAAAGTACAGCTGCATTTGAGTCCACAAATTAAATCTAAAATAGAAAAGTGCAGCCTTTATAGGGAGAAGATAGATAAACAGGATAGGGGTGAGTAGGGCATTATCGGCAATTGTATTTGTCATTTGATTGCAAACTACTGCGTTATAATCGAAATATATATAAATTTACTGGATTTAAGAGATAACTAACTTTCTTGTTTCGTTGCTACTTTCGTTCAAAATTGACGACTTCTGTTTTATCTGGAAATAGCTTTTTGTTCTAATATATGTTTTTATACAGAATATCAGAACGATGAAAACGATGCATCTCCTAGCAACAGGTGGCCCATTCTTAAAATGGGTTAAAATGAACAATATGAAACAGAATTTTCGCACGAGATACTTCTGTAGCATATTAGTTTTATAATTATTTAATATGTTTTTTTATGCCTATTACGTTATATATATATATATATATATATATATATATATATATATATATATATATACGAGGGTGATTCAATAAGTAAAGAGAGTCTCAGCTTAAACCCATTCAATGAAATCCCTCCATACTTCTGGGAGTGCAAGTTGGCAACCTTGTGATTAGTTTAAATCAGCTGTTCGATCATGTAATGTAACCCTAACCTGAAAATATCCTGTTTACCATGGCGAGTTCATTGGAAGTCTGTACTTTAGAAAAGCAATATTCTGTCATCAGATTTTTAGTAACAGAAGGTACTAAGTAAGCCAAGTGAAATACGTTCTAGAATGTTATTACAGTATCGAAAAAGTTGCATGAACCTTGCGAACGTTTACAAGTGGATAGATCGGTTCGAAATTGATCGAATAATAGTGTGTGATGAGTAACGAAGTGGACGTCCAGTCGAAGTTTCCGGTCTCTCGTTGGAATCGAGGATTGATGGACTTATTCGTGATAACAAAACATTTACTGTTATAATGATAGCTCAGCAGGTTGAGTTTAGTGTTGAAACTGTTCACAATATTATTCAGAACCATTTACAATGTTCGCCCTCATATGGCTTACCCAAGAAAAGCTCCAAGAACTGGGTTGAGAAATCTTACCTACACAGACAGTCCAGAGCTGGCTCCGAGTGATTTTTATCTGATCGAGCCTCTCAAAGATGCTACGTGGAAGGAGGTTCACTGACAATGAAGAAGTAAAGGAGAAAGTGTAAGATTGGTTTCGACGTCAATCGAAAGAATTCTTTGCCACCGGAATCAAGAAGCTAGCAAAAAGGTGGGACAGAGCTATTTATCTCTTTACTTATTTAATGATATATATATATATATATATATATATATATATATATATACATATATATATATATATATATATATATATATATATATATATATATATATTCGAGGGTGATTCAATAAGTAAAGAGAGTCTCAGCTTAAACCCATATATATATATATATATATATATATATATATATATATATATATATATATATATATATATATATATATATATATACATATATATATATATATATATATATATATATATATATATATATATATATATATATATATATATATATATACATATATATATAATATTGACTACTAATACAAATATCCGCAGCAGCAGGACGTCGTTCAACAGAGAGCTGGAAGAAATTCTATCTTGTGGTGACAGTAACCAAGTAGAATTTAACGATACAAAAACCCCAGCGGCAGTTTTTTTTTTAAAGAGTTAACGTTGCTGAACTTGACATAATTATGTCACTTCATTCCTCTAGTATCGTCACTCAATTCGCTAGGTGATGATTTGAGGGCAAATATGTCTTGGCATAAACATGTTGCATGCACAGCAAAAAAAGCTTCTCGAAGCCTGGAACATTATTTCGAAGTAGAAAGCTTTATACTCCACAACTGTCAATTTTGTATTAAGCTCAAATTAGACCAACGATGAAATACTGCCACCTGGTTTGCGGCTCTGCTCCCAAACATATACTGCAAATCGTGAATTTTATTCAGGAAAGAGTTGTTCCCCTAATTTGAGACCCAGAATTCACCAGCAACATTGCTACCTCGGAACATCGAAGACCGGTTGATGACTTGAATATATTCTGCAAGCATTTTCATTAAATGCGATTGATGGATGCAGCCCCCTTAATTCCTCCCAGAGCGGTGCGTGGTATTAATACACGTCGTGCTGATATATCCCATCTGTATAAGACTCAGCTTCTTGCTCCTCGCACAACACTTTTCAAGCAATCCTTTATATATAGAACATTATCCCTTTGGAATGATTTGCCAGGACCATGTTTCCCATCAAGTACAACTTACAACGATTCAATAGAATGGTGCTTTAGGGATTTCCCGGTAGCACGTGTGCTACATTCAAAAAAAATCTTCATTGGCGTAGTTAGGTTCAATGAGTAGAGGTCATATGGACATAAAGGTATTTCTTTAAGGAAAGAAACACACTAAAAGCTTATAAAAAGGAGGGTGCCAATGGAAAAACAAGAGTGCGTCAAATGACAACTGGGAGTGAAACTTGTTGAAATAAAAATAGATCTTCTTGCACTGGAACTCTAAAAGCTAAAACCTTTCATACAAAACCCTAAAAATCAATGACCGAGAAGTGAGGATTTTCTATAAACAAATACCCTTTAATTTTTATGATTATAATTTTCTGCATGATTATTTAATATTTTCTAACAGAAGTGATGAAAAATTAGTTTATAAATTGTATATTGTAAATCGTAGAAATGAAATTTCTTAAACCTACCTATTCCGTAGAACTAAAAGTCAGGTTTTAACATGACCGATATAGGTTTACAATTATGTTGATCTTATTAATGGATGTTTCTCTATTACAAAATTTTGTTCATTGATTGAGAGATATAAGAGTATAGTACCGAAAGTTGCGTAGGACCTTTTAAATCTACATCTTTTTAGTGAATCTGGCTTTAATTGTTTATTTAAAATTGCAACATTACATAATATTACCAAATATAAACAAATTATTGTCTCACAAATTCAGATTGAACTTATGTGTGCCATTCCTCACCGATCCTCCACTAATAGCTATATTTCTATTTTTGTTCCAGTATGGGTTTTGCGTGGGTATGTGGTAAATATTTCCTTTATTTCTCTTTAATATCCGTTATAAGGTCAACCAATTTTCTCTATATTGGATTTAACGGTATGCTAGTGATGCACTGGACTATTTTGAGTTTAGAAACTTAATTAAAATTAAACAGGAAGCAATATTTACTTTTTAAACAGAGATAGTACGGTAACTTAAAAATACAGACATTTATTAAAACATTGGTAAAATGATTCATCCAGTATTTTCCTTGTAAGCATGCAGTTCTAAAATAAACAATAAATTTGACTATCTCGCACTGAAGACTACAGTCCACTATATAGTAAAATATGGACAAAAAAAATTGGAAATTTACCTTGATTATCTAATCAAGTTAAACTTGCACAATTAGTGTTCCGTACGTTGATTGCTTCTAAAATAAAAATTTTTGTTACGTAGGTATAAAATGATCAGTAACTTCACAAAACACACTCCAAATGAGTTTTCCACAAAGTTTGTTTCCGATCTTTACTGAAAACTGATAAACTAGATTTTTTTATATATTTATAAATTTTTCAAAATTTTTTGATCAGTACTTTTCGAAATAAAGGGGGGGGGACAGCGATTTCTCGCTATTTTTTAAAAATAATGCACAAAAAAGTGTGCGCATGTATTATATATATTTTTGAACTGTGTTTTTACCAGCTTTCAGTTGACACCCCACTCGATGACATAATAAAAAAATTTGTTTTGACTTCCGATTTCACCCCCCAAAACTAACCCCTTAAGTCAAAATTTAACTTTCAAAATTACTCGGCTCCGATGAGGTCATTAGTACCAAATTTCAACTTTCTTTGTCAAATGGTTTCGGAGAAAATGAGATGTGACGGACCGACAGACGACAGACACCGAAGTGATCTTATAAGTGTTCCGTACGGAACTAATTATCTAGTATGCCAAAAAAAAAACTTTTGATAAGTAAATAAAAATAATTTTTTTTTGTTATGTGTGGCTAGATTATTATTTATTATGAAATTGGGATCTAAAAACCTTAAGATGTTAAAAAAAGAAGTTCGGAGGATTATTTTTTTCACGAATACAATACCTTCTGCTAGCCGGGAAAGTAAATACAATAATTTACCTGTGCTGTGCCATAAGTACATTTCCGTCAACTTAACCTTTTGTATTTCTAAAACTAATCTTATATTCAACTCAACATTTTTTCAGTGTATAATAAGATCTTAATCCCTTCTGTTTAGTATTTCTATTAAAGTTGGAAATAATTGGAAAACAAGAACACGAAAATAAACCTATATTACGACATACACGCTTTTTTTTTTTTTTTTTTATTGGTCTAGTACACGTGCTGCAGGGAAGTCCATAAAGCGCTCCAGGAGCGGCACGAGTGCGGAAAAAGCGATTCACGTTGTTCTTGAATCGCTGTGAATTACACTCGGTGGGAAACACAGCGCTGGGCAAATTATTCCAAAGGGATGACGTTCTCCATATAAAAGATTGCTTGAAAAGCGTTGTACGCGGAGTAACAAGCTGAACCTCATACGGATGCGAAGCACCAGCGCGACGTGTATATCTAACATCCACCGCTTTGGGAGGAATTAAGCGGGCTACATCCTTCGAACACTTTCCATGAAAATACTTGTAGAAGAGACTCAAGTCGCCAACCGTTCTTCGATGTTCCAGCGAATCAAGGCCGCCGGTCAATTCCGGGTCCCCAATCAGACGGACCGCTCTTCTCTGAACAGAATCCAACAAATGCAGTGTATGTTTGGAAGCAGAGCCCCAAACGTGGGAGCAGTATTCCATAGTTGGTCGAATTTGGGCTTTGTAAAGAATTAACAGTTGTTGTGGGGTGTAAAGCTTTCTGGTTCTAAATAATATTCCCAACTTTTGAGAAGCTCTCCTTGCTATGCCTGCAACATGTTCATGCCAAGACATATTTGCTCCCAAACTAACGCCCAACAAATTGAGCGACGAAGCTAGGGGAATCGGATGCCCCGACATAACTATGTCGGGCTCAGCAACGTTAACTTTTTTAGAAAAAACTGCCGCTTGGGTTTTTGTAGCGTTAAATTCCACTTGGTTACTGTCACCCCAAGATAGAATTTCTTCCAGGTCTTTGTTAAGTTGAACGACCTCCTGCTGTCTGCGGATATTCGCCTGAGCAGCCGATGTCCGAGCGTTCAAGGTGAATGAAGAGACAAGCGTACTGTCATCTGCAAAGCTATAGATTGGATTCCCGGTCTTTTCCAGCAGATCGTTAATGTAAATGAGAAAGAGAGTAGGAGACAGTATGGAGCCCTGGGGCACACCGGCGTTGATAGTGAGGGTGTTAGAAAGAAATCCGTCGACCGCCACTCGTAAAGAACGCTCTCTGAGGAAACATGAGAGCCACATGTACATGTGCTTCGTAGATCTAACGAAAACATTTGATAAAGTCAGATATACTGAAAATATTAAGCGAGAACAGAATTCCTCCACAAATAGCAATCATAATCCTTGGATATGTCAAGAGCAACCGCTCGAGATTATCCAAAGTGTTCAATTGCGTTGTTCCAAACATGTGTTACATAAGTCAGAAGATATCCTGTTGTTCTGTGTTTACGAAAACCATATTGGTGATCGCTAATAATATTGAATCATTCAAGATATTTTAGAAGATGCTCATTGATAACCTTTTCCATGACTTTCGATATTATTGAAAGCAGTGAAACTGGTCGGTAGTTATTTGGCAAGGTCTTCTTACCTTTTTTAGGTATCGGCTGAACCGTGGCACATTTCCAGCAGGAAGGAAATATTTCCTTTCTGTAGGATAGGTTAAAAAGTCTACAGAAAACTGGTGTTAGTTCCCTTGCACAGTTTTTTGAGAACTATGGCTGGTATTCCGTCAGAGCCAGAAGCCTTCTTGGTGTCTAGCTTCATTAAAATACGCTTTATGATGCGCTGTCTGAAGACAACATCGGGCATCCTTGACTGCAATATGGGAATAGTAGGTGGTGTTTTTCCTTGGAAATCGACAATAGAATGTGAAGCAAAGAGTTCAGCCAACAAGTTCGCTCTCTCAACAGGTGTGGTTGCAATGGAATTATCTGGCCGTATGAGTGGTGGTATGGTGGATTTGGTAAAATTTTGACTAACTGCCTATCACCATTTTAGCCCCCTACCTCATCCATTTTACCCGTATATATTTTACTATAGAAAAATTATTTTATATTGAGTACTCAATACCCAAAAGGTAAAATGACTCCTACTCATATAATTTTTTTCCCACATTAATGATGAAAATAATGAAAAAAAAATGTAATGTTTTAATTCCCTCACTGAAAGAAGAAGAAGAAAAAGATCTATATCAAGACAAATACGAGGGCCTCCTTCTATCTCATTTTTCCACCCCTTCGATACCGTAGATATTTTTTTTTTCAAAAGATTATGCTTTAGATTTGCCCATTCTTTCAATCCTGGAAAAATTCTCATAATACCATTGAAACGATACAAGATCCATCCCATTTTTTGCACCCTATCCCCTATTAAAATTAATAGCAATAAATAAAATAACTTAATTTTCATATTTCTACACCGACACACCGCGTAATTATGTTTTTCGTGATCTAGGATCCCTAAAATGTGCAAAAGATTCAAAAGCTTGGAATGTGATTTTCTACGAATACAATATTTTTTTTTGGCAAGGAAAGTAAAAAAGGACAAGTAGATTGCTTTTAATAACAGAAAATAAAATGTTTAATACTACACAAGAGTGAGCGAAACATTCGCCGAGTGTAGAAATAAAATGTTTGGTGTAGTATTGATAACTATTATGTAGTATCATTGTGCCCAAGATTCCAAAATCTCAACGTAATACAACTCTAACGCCTTTATCTCTAAACCAATTCTCTTAATTTCTTTCCAGGGCACAACTTGCATATTTTCATTTTATAAATAGAAATTTTCAATATAACACAAGGATATAATATTTGATAGTCTTTCGTTATGATTTTCTGATAATTAATTAGAACCGTATAATAAACCAAGTGTTACTATTTACTAATTTATTGGCTACTTATGACAGAAACTTTAAAGTAAGGCTTTTTTAGCACATTCATATTTTCCTACTGTGTGTTTTTTTTTCCTATTTCGGCTTTTTTATATTTACGTAAAGCCAAAACTGGAAGCGAAATGACCATAATTATCTATCTTTATTGTATATTTCTCACTCTTTCACGAGAACCTAATCGTGACCTTAAATGGTGTAGTTGAGCAAATTTCATGTAACGTATTTAAGTTAGAGCTAATTTGTAGTCAGTTGAAAAAAAATAATTTTTTAACTACTTAACTAAAGGATTCTTTCATTGATTCATTTGTATTATATATTTAAACTGTCAAATATTGTCAAATATAATACACAAACACTTGCTCATTTACCAATATTTATGTTGTCGCTCTCACAACAGGCTCCATCGAATGCAGTATGCAAAGTATATATAAATATATAATATATATATATATATATATATATATATATATATATATATATATATATATATATATATATATATATATATAATAAATGTAGATTTATCGACCGTACTTTGATAGCAAAAAGGGGGAGTTTTTTTATCAGGTTTGCGGTCTGTGACAATTATCACTCGATTCTTGTTAAACTCTCTATATTTCGTTGTACTTCACAACTTCATCGGGAGAAACTATAATTTTTAGAAAAAATAGTGTGTCAGGAAATTTTTTTGTAAATAAATAGTTATTTTAAAACTTACCAGCTGAGAGATGGTCACAACATTTATAAAAACAAAAGAACATCGACTACATTAGACACATAACATGAGCAGAAACAAGAAAATTCTTATGTACAGTGACAAATAAGAGTTAACAATAAACTAATCTAGGCTACAAAGCCGAAATTGGACTAAAAAACGAAAAAACTATTTATTAAATACAGTGGTTTAGTTATTTATAAGGTGGTTCAGTTATTGACTGGTAAAAATTTTTAAGTTTAAAATATTACAATATATTACACTTAATTTACTCGCCTTATAATTAACACAGTCCTCATGTTTGTTTATGTGACACATTTCAAGAAAAGGCCGATCCTTGTAATTATTTACTCTCTCCAAAACTTCCACATTGGCAAAATCGAACTGATGTCCTGTTTCTAAAACATGGTCAACTAAGGTACATGACCTCTTATTTATTCTACAATAGCTTTTGTGTTGTGTTATTCTTTGTTTTATCCACTGCGATGTCTGTCCGATATAACATGAAACACAACCCAAACAGGACAACTTGTAAACTACATTGGTGTTATAAAGTAGAAGGAGTTTCTCTTTGAGTTGGGTAAACAAGGTACGGCTACTGAGACTGTTATATTCAACTATTTTAATGTGGGGGAAATCTTTGAAGATGGAAACCACTGAATGTCAATCCGCGCACAAATGCTAACTTTTTATGTCTGAGAACATTGTGAGTTTCCTCTGTAGGGTATCAAAATTGTTAGAATTGTAAATGAGTTTTTTCATAATGTGTTTTGGATACCCATTGTTGGAAATTTTTTTTTATATAATTTGGTCAGATTGGCAGGCAGGTAACTCTCATGGCTAATATGTGTTATTCTGTTCTTCATTGCTATCACGCTATTATATTTTTGGTTCATAGGGTGATCTGAAAAATAATTAATAAACCTGTTGCAAGCTGTTGGTTTCTGATACCAATTCAAAATTAATAAATTATCATCAGTTCTAAAGACCTGTGTATCCAAAAAAGGGATGCTACCATTATTCTCATGCTCGATGGTAAATTGCAAATGACTGTTGAAAGAGTTAAAAGTATCTAACATTTTTTTAGTACAATTCGCAGGTACCGAACAAATGATATCGTCCACGTATTTATAAATGAATGGGATATCAAACTAAAGTTGTGCCAATACCACATCAAGCAACTGATCTAAAACTATATTGGCTAACACGGGACTTATGGGAGATCCCATTGGGGTTCAAAATATTTGTTTATAAAATCCATTGTTGAACCCGAAATATGTGTGTTCAAAAATGAATCTTACGAGTCTCATGAAATTGATACTTGACAACGTAGTGTGCGCTTCAATCAACAACAACTTGTCTTCCAGGATTTCTAAAGCCAGATCAACAAGATTGTTGGTAAATAAGGAGACCACGTCCAACGATATTAACACATAACCTTGTGGTAATCGCAACCCATCTATCATGTTTACAAAAGAGAAGGTATCTTTTATATTGTAATCTGTAATGTCTGATAGAGCATTTGTTAATATATTAGACAGGAATTTTGAAATGTTATAAGTAGTGGCATTAATTGAGCTTATAATTGGTCTTAAAGGTATGTCGGGTTTATGTACTTTTGGAAGACTACGATTTGGGGAAATGTGAATTATAAACTGACTGGTGTTTTGCGACTCCCACACTTATTTGGTTGCTCGTTTTAAGTTTCTTTATTAATTTGTTATATGAAGCCTGTATTGTTGTGGTTGGATCCTTACTTAGTTGTGTATATGTTGATAAATCACTTAATAATAACTTACTCATGGCTATATATTGAGTTTTATCCATTACCACGGTACAATCGCCCTTCTCAGCCTGTAGGAGATATATATGTCTGGATGATTCTTTAGAAACTTTTTTGTTTTTTGGTAAATGCAGCAAAGTTGCGTTATTTTATTGTTATGAGAGTAGTGTAGGTAATTTGTAACTAAATTTGTTACTCTAGCTCTCAAGTATCCTTAAACATGTCAGGAATTTCTTCTAAGATATTCTCTACCTATGCCAAGGACACATCCATTCTTAAATGTTTTTTTTTTTTTATTGGAATGCCAAATTTAGGTCCTAACGACAAAAAATTAGCTATATCATACGGAATTTCTGTATTAGATATGTTTCTAAACCAACTGTCATTGTTGTAAAATAAAACATCAGTTGATACGTACCTGTCAGAGAACTTATTCAACTTGATTATATTTTTCTTTTTTATTACTCGAAACAATCAGTTCTACTTTTCTCTCAGTATCTACTCTTTTGTCTTCATCTGTCACTTTATCTCTTCAGTATCTACTCTTTTGCCGGTGGTCATAATTTGTGAAAATATTAGTAGGGATCATCCCTCTGACCTCCTGCTTGACAAACGAGATTTTTTCGCTCTAGTCTTGAAATGTGGCCACATGTTATTTTTACTTCGAAGGCTAACAATTTTGAACTTAACCTTATATATCTATATATATATATATATATATATATATATATATATATATATATATATAAGAAAGAGGAAGGACAGTAACAGGGCACTGGCAACAAACAATCCTAAGTTTAACTGCTGGGAAACGCCCTTATAAGGAGAAGAGATGAGCAATCAAAGATCTAAAGGCTCTAGTATCTGCTTTTTATTTTTATTATCGAGCTTTCGCTGCCTAATGGTAGCTTCTTCTGGATTCTAAAAATGCAAACCAGGTACAGAAAATAAACTAAAACGTTCGTTTTTTAAAACGTGATTAAATAAATTGTACGACTGAATGTGAAATTACTTACAAAAATTTAGCAGTTAGTTCATCTCTGGTGAAGACAATGAAATTTGCATTTTTGTTGGCCAGGTGGTATGCATGATTACACAAAACATGATTAAAAGACACTTAGAGAGTTACACAAATATTGAAAATAAAACTTTGTCAATAAACATCAGTTAAAAACACTTTTAAAGACAGAAACACAACTGCAAGAAACCATGATGTTGAAACGGTACTCCATTTTAAAATTTTTTTGACGTCGAGTTTAGTAACTATTTAGTGATATTTGAGTCCGAGCCGGATATTGTTGGTAGTCTATGTCGTCATCAGGTCGACAAAAAAAAGGATTAAAGTTAGGAATGTGGTAAAATATTTTCGGTAGATGCGAATTTTAGATAAATTATTTATTATTAATGATATCTATATTTTTTAGTTTTAATTTTATAAAAAAGGGGGGACTTAAATTTGATGAAATTGACGAGTTATTCATTATTAATTATATTAATTCTTTAATTTTATAATCAAGAGATTCATAGGCTAATTTAAAAATTTAAAAATTTGAAATCGAAAATTAATACTGGACGTTATTTATTATTAGTCATATTTAATTTTTTATTATGTAATTTTAACAATCATTTTTTGCTATTTACCAGTTTTCTATATTTCATTTTTTGCTATTTACCAGTTTTCTATATTTTCTTGTTAAAATTACATAATAAAAAATTAAATATGACTAATAATAAATAACGTCCAGTATTAATTTTCGATTTCAAATTTTTAAATTTTTAAATTAGCCTATGAATCTCTTGATTATAAAATTAAAGAATTAATATAATTAATAATGAATAACTCGTCAATTTCATCAAATTTAAGTCCCCCCTTTTTTATAAAATTAAAACTAAAAAATATAGATATCATTAATAATAAATAATTTATCTAAAATTCGCATCTACCGAAAATATTTTACCACATTCCTAACTTTAATCCTTTTTTTTGTCGACCTGATGACGACATAGACTACCAACAATATCCGGCTCGGACTCAAATATCACTAAATAGTTACTAAACTCGACGTCAAAAAATTTTAAAATGGAGTACCGTTTCAACATCATGGTTTCTTGCAGTTGTGTTTCTGTCTTTAAAAGTGTTTTTTAACTGATGTTTATTGACAAAGTTTTATTTTCAATATTTGTGTAACTCTCTAAGTGTCTTTTAATCATGTTTTGTGTAATCATGCATACCACCTGGCCAACAAAAATGCAAATTTCATTGTCTTCACCAGAGATGAACTAACTGCTAAATTTTTGTAAGTAATTTCACATTCAGTCGTACAATTTATTTAATCACGTTTTAGTTTATTTTCTGTACCTGGTTTGCATTTTTAGAATCCAGAAGAAGCTACCATTAGGCAGCGAAAGCTCGATAATAAAAATAAAAAGCAGATACTAGAGCCTTTAGATCTTTGATTGCTCATCTCTTCTCCTTATAAGGGCGTTTCCCAGCAGTTAAACTTAGGATATATATATATATATATATATATATATATATATATATATATATATATATATATATATATATATATATATATATATATATATATATATATGTGTATATTCCTGCTAATTTTCATGCCCCAGACATCAGTCAAAATACTGCGAATGGACATTTAAAGCACTATTTTCGTCATTTTTCCCTCAACCGTTAAGAACGAGCTAAATCAGTAACCACTTTTCGGCTTTTTTAAAATGTTTTAAGTCATTCATATATTTGAGTGTTCGACAGATTTAATCCTTTAAAAGCCTTTAGTAGCATTTTTAACGATTTACCTCAAGAAATCTTATTGGCAACGCAAAATTTAACACAAATTTTTAGTTTCAAAAATTTAGTCATCACACAAATCACAAAACTCAGTTGCTGTAAATAAACTGATTGACAAATGTTCACCAAGCTCTGGGTGACGTTTAAGTTTACTTAAACATGAGAGATATTTTTAATTTTTTCCAAGTGACAAATCCCGAGTACTTGTTTTAAAAACTGTATACATTAAAATATTTATAATATTTGTAAGAATGTCTTCCTAATGCGTTTATTTTATCATACGGCTCACAATTAAAAACAGATTGCATGTCGCCAAATATGTAGGAACACATTTTCATAATAAAAAACTTTATAGCGTATGTTGCTGTTGAATAATCAATTTAACGACCCTACTACTACAACATATTCCATATAATAACCAAAACAAAAATCATAAATTAAAACGTACAGTTTTACGAGTAGAAAACTTTTTAAAATTTAAATGGAAACTCAGCGTCGAGCGTATATAAAGTTGTGGTTTTTGAATAATATACGAGGATGGATTAAAAAGTCGTGTAAAAAACAAGGTAAATAACATTTTTTTGCAAAAACAAAAGTTTAGTTTTCAATATAATCTCCATTTAATTGAATACATTTGGTACAGCGAATTTTATTCTCTAAGAAAAAATTATTTCGAATTGTGCATTTATTTTTTATTTGACGAGAATTCTTCCTCTCAAGCCAATTTTGAAGTTAGGAAACAAAAAGGGTCACTTGGAGCCAAATCTGAGGAATAGGGTGCGTGAAGAAAAATTTCGAAGCCCAGCTCGTGAACTTTGCAACGGCCTATGAATGAGCGGGCACATTGTCTTGGTAAAGTAGCACTTTTTTGTACGCTAATCCTGGTTGCTTCTGCTGCAACTCACTATGCAAATCATCCAGGAACGTTATGTAATACGGGCCAATCTCGGTTTTACCCTCTTCCAAATAGACAATCATGATTAAAGCCTGTTTTTGCTTTTTTTGTACTTTTATCTTCGCCAACCTACTGTTTTGACTACCGCTTTATCTCCGCGATCCAAGGTAAATCCACTATTCGTTTACCATCACAAAATGACGCCAGAAGTCTTTCGAATTACGCTGCAACTTTTTTAAACACGATATTGAGATGCCCTCCTTGTAGTCAACAAAGACGGCACCCATCGCGCACTCAGCTTATTCATTTTTAGAACTTCGGGCAGGATATTATTCACCTATTCATGTGAGATATCTATCATTTCAGCAATCTCGCGAAGCTTAATCCGATAATCTTCTATCACGATACCATGAATTTTATCGACCATTTTTTTAGAAGAAACCTCAATCGGGCATCTTGAACATGCAACAATGTAGAACCACGTTTAAGTTCATTTTTCCATTAATAAATGTTCTTGAGTGCTAGTGCAAAGTCCACACGAATTTCTTCCAGTTTAGTTTCTATCTGAGCCACAGTCCACATAAAAATGTCTTATCACCGCACGATACTGGGCTTCATCTATTTCTACGAAATGTGCCAACAAACAACTGTGTGTTATATCTGTTTGAAACTTTGCTCACAACTGTTACAAGAATTATGCTTACCAACAGTCATGTCGCTTAACAAAATTTCCCGCCATTTAGTAGAATATTAGCAGGCTTATCAACCCACCTTCATATATGTAAAAAAATAGAACGTATCTTATTTACAGTCAGTCCAAAAGGTCACCATACACCACCTGCTTTCTATACTATTTTTCTGTTATGTTTAACTAATTAATTGGAACTACATTTTATTTGGAAGTTACATCATTGTTATAAAAATGTAAACTAAATTAATATCAAAAAGTCTCCATATACTCTAGAACTGCCTTGAAAAAACACGTTATAATCAGCCGCATTTTATCAAGCTATCTGTTGCTTGCTACACTGAAAACAAATGAATAATTTTCGGCGAGATTTAATAATCTGTCACTTGTTACTAGTAATTTTGCAGTGGGTTTTCAGGTAGTATTAAAAATGAGCGAGAGGAATTGTGAAATTCCATTTTAAGTACGAAAGATCATAATTGATGTGTGGAAAGATGGAGAATCGTACAGAAATATAGGAAAAATTGTTAAAAAGTCGCATGCTACTGTTCAGAACATTGTAAAGCAGTATAAATCAACGGGTTCCTATAAAATTCTCCACGTGAAGAGGCCAGTATTGTTAGACAAATAATTATAGATCCCAAGAAAAGTACACCAAAATTAAAAGAAGTAGTATGGGAACTATTTTCGAAAAATATTTGATCACAAACAGTGAGAAATTGTTTACATAGGACAGGCTATAAGGGGTGTGCAGCCAGGAAGAAGTCGTTAATTTCGGAAGTTAACCGCAAAAAGCGGTTAGCTTTTGCTAGGGAATACGTTACTAAACTTCTTGAATTTTGGGAACCCGTAATCTTTAATGATGAAACTAAAATTAACCTTTTTGAGTTTGAAGGTAGAACTAAAATTTGTAGAAAGAAGAATACCTCATTCGATATTAAAAACATTTGTTCCGCGGTGAGATAAGGGGGTAGCAGTGTTCTGCTTTGGGGATGCATGTCCGCTGGAGGGGTTGGAAATTTACATTTTATTAATGGTACCATTGATCAGCATATTTATCTGAACATTTTGAGAGACAATTTAGAATAAAGTGTCAAAAAATTTGCACTCGGAAAAAAGATACATTTTCCAACAGGACAATGATCCGAAATACACTGCAAACTTAGTGCGAGATTGGATGATCCATAATGTGCGACAGTAGCTTCAGACACCTCTGCAATCACCCGATGTTAACCCCATCGAGCATTTATGGGAAGAACTTAAACGGCGCGTTCGCAAACATAATGTTTCAAATAGAGAAGAATTAAAAAATAGAATATTGAACGAATGGGAGAACATGCCAGCAGGAGTTACTAGAAAGCTGGTTGCGAGCATGACAAGAAGGTTACAGGAGATTATCAAGGCGAACGGCGGCTCCACTAGTTTAAACGAGTTGTTATTTTCCGTCAAACTATTATTGGTAATTGTTAAGTGTACGGAGACTTTTTTGACATTAATTTTGTTTACATTTTTATAACAATGATGTAACTTCCAAATAAAATGTTCCGTAATTGTTTTTAATACTAATTCTCGTTGGTTAAGTTTCAAATATTAATTTAAACATGTTTTCTCATAGTTCCAGTTAATTAGTTAAACGTAACAGAAAAATAGTATAGAAAGCAGGCGGTGTATGGAGACTTTTTGGACTGACTATATAATGCAAAAAAAAAGTTGGTTATACAGGTCCGTAGCCAGGAGTAAATCAAAGGCAGCGAAAATATATCACCACTTTTTATATACTACTTGATCACAAAATAAGACAAATAATACAAACTAATATTTGTTCGTCATACAAGAATTTTGTCATACGTTTCAAAAGAAAAATAAACGGTATATCTTGATAGGAAACTCCCACAGGTTACAGGGCTTATAAATATAATTCCTCTGGTTTTCTCCTTTGTTGATTGAAAATGATGCTGACGTTTCGCTCATCATCCTAACGGCTTCTTCAGAGCTTCTTGCGAGAACTGACTTCTTCGAAATCTAGTACAAAACTAATTTAACTCGGCTTACACATGGATAATCTATTCCAAGACTGGCAGACACTGGTCTTTACATCTCATCAACCTGGTAACAAAAATCATCCGTGAAGCCCTACCCTCTCCCACCTCGGCCATTAAAGGCATGTGCAAGCTTGTTCCGAGAAGTAACTGCTTCGGAATTTAACATGAAGCAGTTTCGGGCTAGATTTCGAAAAAGTCAGTTTTCGGAACCAGCTCGAAAGAAGCGGGCAGAATGACTGGTCAAACGTCAGCATCATATGTTCAATCGACGCAAGAGAAATCTAAAAGAATTATACATATAAAAGGTATAATAATGATTCAGAGACTGAACTCATTTATATTCTTAGTATGTTGTTTGCGATAGGAGAATATCACTCATA
The DNA here is from genome assembly GCA_019049505.1 of Pachyrhynchus sulphureomaculatus. Taxonomy (NCBI): domain Eukaryota; kingdom Metazoa; phylum Arthropoda; class Insecta; order Coleoptera; family Curculionidae; genus Pachyrhynchus; species Pachyrhynchus sulphureomaculatus. The sequence goes on from CM032456.1 coordinate 94,595,067, forward strand.
ATGACCCTAATATTAAAGAATAGCCATCGGTCATTACACAAAGAACTGTACATGTATTACAGATATTCTTTGGTAAATAAAATTTTTCAAACACAATAAGGTAAGGTAACGTATTTTTTTTATCTCATATAACTTCTCAAAACAGTTGGCTTAAACATGTACCCGTACTAGGTGTGCAGTTCTTTGTGCTAGCACTAATCTGTTAAAAGATTTTGCTTCTCAGTCAATAAAACACCTATCTAGATACAATGCTCTCAAACTGTTAGCCAGATCGATAGCCAAGTAGTAGTATTAGTATCATAGAACAGGAAACCATATGCACTGTTTTCTGGAATGATTTAGCTGCTCTCTGTTTGTCTTTACTTTACGGTCTTAACGTTCTCCCTCAGCCCGACACGAAGGTATTACCGCAATTTAATTGTCATGGAAGTGTATCTTACAACGCTACAACATTGTTATGTAAAATTATTTTTGTTATGTTACAATGTAAAAATATATATAGGTCACATCACGTGTCTTTGTTCGTCGGTGCTTTCAAGCAATTATATATAAATATAACGTAGAAAAACACATTTTTATTAAAGTTTTTAATAATCCTTGCTACCACGCACACAACAATATTGTGAATAATTTTGGCTTCATTTAAAAAATATCTTTGTTGCCTCCTACGTACTTTTCGTTTCGTTAAACCCACTTGAAACATGACTGCCACTTCGTTTCTTTAATTTGTAGTAAAAATATTGGACAAAATAAAACTCTTTGTTCGATAAATAAGGAACAAAATGAACCCCTATTTATGATGGAGGATGATGTTATGCATGACATAATCTGCGTATTCTTTTTATTTTCCTTGTTAAAGGAAAGTATTGTATTCATGATAAAATCACACTTTGAGATTTCTACTTTTCTTCACGTTTGAGAGCTGCTAGATCACAAAAAACATAGTCACTTATTGCCATTGGTCTATCTGTCTGTCGGCCTGTCAGTCAACTGGTCTGTCGATCTGTCGGCTATTCAGTCTGTCAAGCTGTCGGCCTGTTGACATGATAACTCTCGAATGGAATGAGATATCAATTTTTAACTCGTTACATAGAAAACATCTAATTTTTTTTATAGACCTAGCATACGTGCTGCAGGGAAATCCCGAAAGCGCTACAGGAGCAAGATGTATGCAGAAAAAGCTATTCACGTTGTTTTTGAATCGCTATAAATTGTACTCGGTGGAAAACACAGTCTCAACAGGTGGCGCAGTCAGATGAGTCGTCGGATCGAAAACAAACGTATAACCAAGGAAAAGTTCGAAAATATTTCATGAGATCTTTTCATTTAGCAGATTTGTTGTGACAAATCTTGCGCGGTTTAGGCATCTCTCTGTCACTGATTAGTAGGATACTCGATGTCGAAAGCAGTTTATGGTGCGAAGACCCTAACGGCGGATTTACGGTGACCGTAAATCTCCGGAATAGTGGTTAAAAACAGATCAAGAAGACTGGCGAACTCCCCGTCTCTATCAGGGATTCGTGTTGGCTCGTTAATAAGATGAGTTAAGCCACAACTGATTGGGAATGATTCAGCTTCAGGACCTTGTTCGTCGGTAGTATTTGAATACTTAAGCCAGTTGATGTTGTGGACATTAAAGTCGCCCAGGACAGGAATTTCGGCATTTGAATAGTTAATTTGTAAATGATCGATGGTGTCTACAAGAGAAGCGAAAACTGTTCTAAAGTTAGTATCACTTGGTGGTCGATAGAGGATACAGATGAACCTTGGGGTTTGTTGAGTCGTTATTTTTAAGCACATAACATCAAAGTGTAGAAGTCTGTGGTCGATGAACTGACCTTGGTTTCACAGAGAGCGAGTAAATGAGGTTTATTTAATTGCAGGTGTTAGTGCACTGAATTTATGTTCGTGTTTAAACTTCCTATGTTGTAAAAATCTATTCCCCCCACCCGGAGATCCGTACGGGGGGCTAATTTACCTCTGGAATTTTTTGTGCCCAAGTGCCTCATCATGCAATTTGGTCCCACAGTCCGGGGCATCGGCACAGCAACAAAACGTTAAGCAACTACAACAAACAAATAATGAAATGGAGCTTGTAGTTTTTGAATGATATCGTTCCAGCCCAAGGAAGTGAAAGGGGTGGTGGGGTCGATGAATTTTATATGTTTTAATGATATGGTAATTTTTTCTGTTTTTTCTGAAATAATACATAAATTTTATGGATAAATATTTTCAGTAAAACATGCAAGAAGCTAAACGGGGGAGAAGATTAAAGGAGGTTGCTGCCTATATATCGTGTTATATATCCTTTTCTGGGTTTTTGATATCTAGAAATCCAAAAATTAATTCAGACAGGGGCTGAAGGGGGCCGGAGTAGTTTCACATTGTATAATTTCAATAGTATTTTGAGATATTTACAGGTTTTTGGTTGATATAATGGATAAATTTTAAGCATAATATTTATAGTAAGATATGTAACGAGTTAAAGGGAAATAGAGGGTTAATGGGGTTGCTTCCTATGTATGGTATGATAGGTCTTTCTCGAATCTGAAAATTAAGTTATTTTTACATAACTTTTAGATATAACTGTAGAAGGGGTCAAAAAGTTGGAGTGGTCAAATATTGTATGGTTTCAATAGTATTATTGGAATTTTTCCTGGTTTTTGGTTGTGATAATGAACAAATTTTAAGAATAATTATTTATTTACTATATATAATTATACCTATGCTGTCTAAAAAGTTATCGGTCTGACATATAGATGGCGCTATAAACTGTCAAACCATAATTGTATTAGAAAGTTCCATCCTTTTTATAAACACATGTAAAATTTTATTTCGATCTGTCAATTCATTCGAGTAGTAGCAGCTGTTTAGTATTGACGTGTCACTGATTTTTTTAAAATAGAAAAAAATTGAATATCTTGCAGTGATTAAATTATTTGTTTTGGATGGTTTAACACCAACAGAAATGCTTTCGAAATTGTTAAGAGTGTATAAGGATGCATCACCTTCATTTTCCACTGTGAAAAAATTGGCTGCCCTTTTTAAATTTGGTCGTACAAGCCTGGAAGATGACCCACGCGAAGGTGCCGCATTTGCTGACAATTCATAACTGGTAATGAAACTTGGATTCACCACTATACCCCAGAGAGGAAAGAACAGCCGAAATAATGGATTGGAGCTGGTGGAAGTGCACCAAGGAAATTAAAGACGGTTTCATTAACTGGGAAGGTTATGGCAACAGTTTTTTGGGATTACAAAGGTGTTTTGTTGATCGATTATCTTCAGAAAGGTAAAACAATTAACTCTTAATATTATTGTAGCCTTTTGGATCAGTTGGATGCAAAAATTCGTGAGAAAAAAATGCTTTAAGGTAGTTCACTCGTAAATCCACTTTTCTTAAGAATTTGATAAAATGGAAATATGTTGTTAATCTAAATGTTTTTCATTTAATTAAAAAAAAATGACCGACTGTGAAGTGAGGTATTCGTAATTAAATTGCACATAATTAACATGCAATGAGCCAATGAAATATAAAAAGGCATAGTTTCGTGTATATCTTAAGAACTAGTCTTACGAATTTTTTAAAAAACTAATATTTAGTAAAAAAAATTAGAAAAATTTTGAAATATAAATAATTTTTTTATCGACTTGTTAAAAAGATATAAAATATTTAAAGTTGATATTTTTTTAACAGAGTAACCGCGTAGTGAGGAACAGATATCAGAATTTGATAGCGCCGTATGTCGTCATACTTTACGCGCCAACATTCAAACATCATTTAAAGTGGTTAACTTTTAAACAGAAATTCATTTGTATCTTAAATTTTATTGAATAAACACAATATATTTATCAGCTTTACCTTTAATCATCAAATAAAAAAAAAATAAATGTATTAATTTAAAATTTGAATTTGCATCTTGACATTTATTATTTTTTCTTTAGTATTTTAAAGATTTTTATTTAAAATTTAAACAAAAATATGTTAGTAGGTTCAATAATTTTTCAATAATATTTTAAATTAATATATGTTTATTTATCAACACTGTTACATATCAATTGATAACAATATTAAATATATATTTAAAAAAAGGTTTTATAAATTTTCTCGGAAAAACTAAATAAATAAGTAATGACTAATGACAAATAAATAATTATAAACTATTTGTAAAGTAATTAAATACTTTATTTAATACTCGCGTCGTTGGTTACACGTGGTTTCCCACTCTCTTCGACTAGATAATAATTTCACTATTCCTATAGAACCCAGTTTATCATAAGAACTTTTTAGATCTTCAGTTATGCATTCAGATGTAGTTCTTTTAATCATAAAATTTGAAATAATACTTTTTTAATGTATTAAAGATGGCTATATTAGTTTTTTCATCATGCATTCTTTATAAGATACGTAATTAGTAATTACGACTTAAACGTTTCTCATAAGTTACCTTTTCTAGTGAAAGGACTTTTTTACACTGATAACACAATTTTTTCCTAACTCATCTAACTCGATCCGTTGACCACTACACAGGTTACGCTCTTCAGTTTTTAATTTTTTCGCACCATTCATTCCCGAAATACTTTTTTGGGTTTATTAATGAGCTTTTCCTTTGCAAATTTCCCTTTTTGTCGTAGTTGATTATAATCCAAAGGCATTTTTATTTAATTATATTCACACAAAGTATATTAAATATGACCTATAAAAACGTTACTTCTAAAGAGCATTTGGTATACGCATTGGCAACCTTGCCACATTTATTTTCATTAAAAATATGTTTGTATTAGTGTGTGTCTGCATATGAAAGTTTACATCTATCAAATATAGTCTCCGACAACAATAAAATACTCTGCCATTGAGTATTTTAAACTTTTTATACTTACTGTCGGACTATACTTTTGGCTACAATTGTCACGAAAGAACTAACTTAAAGAAGAAAAGAATCATTTTTTATGAAGACTTGTTCATAAAACTGTTTTGACAATGGCAAAATTCAACAAATGAAAGTACGAATTGCTTGAACATCCAGCCTATTCACCAGATTTGGTTCCCTCTGTCTATTATCTGTTTCCAAACTTGAAACAATTCCTGGATTGAAAGCGTTTTACATCAAATGACGAAGCTACTGCAGCCGTGGATGGATATTTTGAAGACTTTTTGGAATCATACTTTAATGATGGTATTGAATTATTGGAAAAAATGTATTGAATTTTCAGGAGATATAAAATATATTTCACGTCAAAAAAAAAATCTTTCATTGTTAGGCCTAAAACTTTTCAGACAGCCACGTACAACGTATAAGGAAGGGATTTAGAAGGGTGATTTCGTATTTATTGTGCTATAGGTGTTATTTGGAGTTCTCTAAGTCAATAGAACGAAGCACTACATTTTTTTTTCCTATTAGCAATATTAACAGGGGTAGAAGGTTAAAGGGGAAATAATGTCTAGTTTCAATATTATTATAAGAATTTTGCCTAGTTTTCAGTAGCGATATTTTAAAAATTTTTAGCCCATTATATATAACAAAAGATATATAAAGTGAAAAAATGGAATAGAGAGTTAGAAGGGTGGTTGCGCATATAGTGGAATATATTTCTATTTCAGAGTTTTTGTTGTTTCATTATTCCCGGTTTGAAATAGGGATCAAACTTATAGTTTTTGAACGATATTGTCTCAAGGAAAAAGGGTGAAAGGGGTAGGTGTCGATGATTTTATTCATATTATGAAAATATGCTTTTTTTTTACTTAAAAAAGTTAAAATCAGTACAGTAGAACCCCGGTTATCCAAGGTAACGTGGGGGGCACCCTCCTCGTATAACTGAAAACTCGGATAATTCGGATTTGTTTTTTATTCATTCAAAAAATAAACACCAATACTTTAAACCGATGTATTAACGTTTTTAACATATAAATAGGTACATACATTATAAAATAGTGAAATAGGTATCTATGCGCTTCTGTTTCATATTGCATTTTCCTTTTCTCGCTACAATGTTTCTCCATCTATTAAGAAGAAGCAAATCCGCTGAGGTTGCCTCTGGTTGTTATTCGATATACCTCAAAGCTTTTCCCAAAGAAGCAAAACCTTCTTGATAAGAGATCTTAGTGGGAGACTGTTCATCCACCGCCGCTTCGTCGTCGTCATCGTCATCTGATTTTTCGGTTTCCTGAAAGGCATTCGTTATTTCTTCAATACTCATTTCTTCTTCTAAATCATCTGCTGTAATCCATTCAACAACATCTTCTCTTGTCATATTTTCGCAACCTTTTAATTTTTGCATTAATTCAAATAAACTTTTTTCTTTTTGTTGTGTCTCGCTGTCAAAATTTGAGCAGGACACCTCTCCATGGCTTCTGAATTTCAAAGCTAATTCATTTAATGGAGTATCATCTTCACTGTCACTATAGTCCTCAAAATCAATAACTTTTGACCAAGATTTTTGAATAGTGGTAGTACGCACAGAATCCCAAACTTGACTTACCCAGTGAATAACATTTTTCAGTGTAACCTTTCTCATCCTATTGATAACATCCTCCTTTTCTGTGTATTCTAACAGATGTTCAAGATATAAACGCCTATAATTTTTTTAAATATTTTCGAGGATACCTTGATCCATTGGTTGCGTTATGCTGGTTACATTTGGAGGAAACAATTTCGCCCACATGAAGTCCTTCTCCAGGGTGAGAGGGGACATTATCCAATAATAAAATTGCTTTAATAGGAAGACGGTTTCTATTCAAAAATTTAGTCACAGATGGCCCGAACTCTTCTTTAAACCAGTTAGTAAATAAGGTCGCATCCATCCATGCGCTCTTCTGACTTTTGTAATAGACTGGTAGGGCTTTGGGTGAGATGTCTTTTAAAGCTCTTGGACGTGCAGACTTGCCAATCACCATCAGTGGGATTTTGTGCTTGCCAGATGCATTGGAACATACCATTATAGTTAATCTTTCCTTACTTCGTTTATGTCCAGGAGCTGGTTTTTCCTGTCGAGATGCCAATGTTTTTGATGGAAGCATTTTATAATTCAAACCAGTTTCATCACAGTTGTAAATTTGATTACATGTGTATCACAATCTTCGATTTGCTTTTTAAAATTCTGTTTAAACTTCTCAATTGATGACACATCAGCAGAAAGTTTTTCACCACATACAGTCAGTTGTCGTAGACCGTACCGTTTTTTCCAGCGGTCAAGCCATCCAAATTAGACCTGACAGAGACACACCTTTTGATCTTTGTTGGTTAAACCACATGAATAAAGCTTCGTTAACCTTTTCATAGTCGCTGGTTTTCATTGATTTTCTTTCTGAGGACGAGGAGGCTTGATTTATACACCACTCTTCTGTTTTCGTGCGGTTTCTTTTCCAATCTCCAACTGTTACCTCACCTACTCCATAATCTCGTGCAACAACTTTAATTGGATCTCCTGCTCCAATTCTTCTGATGGCTTTTAATTTTTCTTCAATAGGAACGACGATTCTTTTACGCTTGTTTTGCTCCATTATAATACGACAAACAAAAATTCAAACAAAGCAATTCGTATTAATTGCACTCAACTACCAGAACTCCAACCAGATAAATTATGTGAGTATACTCGTACTTCTCCGTAGTAAACCCTATAACGCACTGCATTCGCGCAAATTTACATGCCGAAATAGTCCAAAAACATAAATAGGGGAACCCCTCGCACGGGCCAGGGGGATTCCCCGAAGGCCCCGAAGATTTTAAATGGAAATAGGTACATACATATTTTAGAAGCTCGGTTAATACGCAGCATAGACGCGTGTACCTCGGATAATCAGATTCTTAGATTGGCTCGGTTAATCCGAAGCTCGGATAATCCCCACTCAGTTAATCGGGGTTCTACTGTACTTATTTTAAAACTACATGTTTGAAAGGAAAGTACTGTGTCAATGACTAAACCGACTTTTTGTATCTGGATTCATAACTTTTAATTTGAATCCACAATAACGCAAAAAAAAATTCTTTTAACATATCAAGTTCATCTACTGCTATCATGACTTGATCCATGGCAATTCCTATACTATAAGTACAACCAATTTCAGCAATAAAGTAGTTCAATTAAAAATTCTCTTGAGTTAATTTTTAACAATTAATTAAAAATTTATCAAAAATTTTAGAAAAATAGTTACGCAAGTTTTAATTATTTTCTATTTATAAATAAAATAACACTGTCTAAAAAAACATCTACTGTTTATCCACTTCCCCTACATTAATTTGGCTTAAGTGGTTTTAACAAGACACAAAATCTAGCTCTACTCCATCGACTACCCCGTCAAATAACGGATTAATTTACTTACAAAAAAAGACTGCGTTTATCTACTTGTCCCTGTTAATCCTCATTAGAAAGTCGTACATTCAATTATCCTGAAATATTTTTAATTCTTTAAAAATTACTGTAAACTAATAGGGTACATTAAAGCGACTCTCAATTACAGACATAAATATTTATAGGATTTCCATTTAGGAAAAGCAGGGCACACTTATGTATTATTATCCCTTTTAACAACATAGAAAGAGATTTAGCTTACAGATAGCATCGTCAAAGGGCGCCATTTCTTTTAATAGAAAAGGCTTTAAGTTTTAGAATGTTCCTATACTTTTTCTTATCTGGAAAAGAACGAAAAAGGAATCTAGGATCAGTGTAAATGAAATTTAGTATTTTCTTAAAGGAAAAAAAATGTCATTTTTTTTAGAGTACCAATTCAGAAAAAAAGGTGTGTTTATAGATATTTTCACGTGAAACAACTCACTATAAATAATAACCGGTCAAGTGCAAGTTGAACTTGCGCAATTAGTGTTCCGTACGTTGATTGCTTTTAAAATAAAATTTTTTTTTATGGAGGTATAAAATGATCGATAACTTCACAAAACACACCTCTCCTCAACAAAGTTTTTTTAATCTTTACTGAAAACTGACCTTGTTTTTGATTTTTTTATATACCAGATAAATCATTAAAGGTAGTGAACTCGTGATAATTTTAGTTCAATCTACACCCTGTGGATAATATTTCAGAATTTTTTCAAAATGTTTTGTTCAATATTTTTCGAGATGAGGGAGGGACAGCGATTTTTCGGGATTTCTTAAAAATAATACAATAAAAAGTGTCGCAAGTATTACATTATATATATTTTTGAACTCGTGTTTTTACAAGTTTTTATTTGACAGCCCATTCGATGACCTGGTAATTTTTTTTTCACTTCCGATTTCACCACCCAAAACTAATCCCTTAAGGCAAACATTTAAGTTTCAAAACTACACGGCTCTGATGAGGCCATCAATTTCTATATATATTAGGACCAACTTTCTATGTCAAATAGTTTCGGGGAAAATTGACAGACGGACAGGCAGACACCGAAGTGTTCCGTACGGAACACTCAAAATAGTTTCTTCTTAAACTTCTGTTTCCTTATCTGAAATTTTTATTCACAATCTATTTTTGTCTTACTTACAATATATATATATATATATATATATATATATATATATATATATATATATATATATATATATATATATATATATATATATATATATATATATATATATATATATATATATATATATATATATATATATATATATATATATATATATATATATATATATATATATATATATATATACATACATATGTGTGTGTGTGTTTGTGTGTGTTAAACTAATGAAGTCTTGTATCAAGAGGAACTGAGAAAAAATAATCATAAATGGCGTTGCACTATAACTAATTTCAGCATATACGCCAATGTTTGTAGCAAATAAACACATCGAGAACAACTGACTTCAATTCTTCTTAAAATTGTACACCTCTTATCTTATTTTATAACCAAATAGAAAAAAAAATACATTGGTAATTAAAAAATGAAACTGATCTTTCACCTGCTAGGAATCTTTGATTAACCCTATACAACGTCTGTTGCCACTCGGGAAAACTAAACTTACTATTTTATCAGGTGTTCAAAACGAAGAAATTGAGCCTGTTGCTTTTAAAAAAAAGAGTCTTTTAAGGTGATTCGTTATGCCCCCTTTTATTCTTTAATTCACTGTTTTCTCATTTAATTGCTCGTGGTTAACACGAGGTTATATAATTTCTAGATTTCTGGACTCCGAACACCCTGACAAATATGTATAACACAATATACTCGTATAAACCAATTTCTCTAAATACCTTCCCTTGCTCCTTCACCAGGAAATACGTCAACGTCTTGGTCCTTTTTCCAAATACCTTCCTTGGAGTATTTGCTGTAGTAATCCACATCTGTGGGGACATCTCATTATGTGTCCTAAATACTCCAATCTTCCTACTTTAACAGTTTCCATAATTTCCAGTTTCTTGTACATGCAACGTAAGACATCCTCGTTGGTAATATGGTCAGTACAAGAAATTTTCAAAATTCGGCGATCTAGCCATAATTCAAATGCTACAAGTTCTTAGAAGTGCCTTCAGTTAGCGTCCAACATTCCACACCACTGAAGACATAACATCTTAGGAATTTCATTTTCGGGCTCAATTTTATTGCTGAACTTTTGAAAAGTGATGTCATTTTGAGGAACACTCCTCTAGTTTTTTCGATTCAGCAACGAATTTCCTGCGAATGATCCCATTGCTCGTTTATCATGGCACCTAGATAAGAATATATTGGAGTTCTTTATATTTGTTGATTGTTAACCATCAACAAGGTAGCAGGAATAGGAGACTTGCTGATTACCATGTCCTTTGTTTTGCTGAAAATAAGTTCGAGGCCTTATCGATTACTGAGTTCGTATATTTTTGTCATAAGATGTTGTAGACCCTTTAAGTTATCAGCCATAGCCGCCGTATCGTCAGCATAACGAATGTTATTTATTCGCTCAACATTAAGCAGTATTCCTTCATCAGCCTCTTCCAGTGCCTCTCTGAAGATTTACTCAGAGTATATATTAAACAATAGTGGAGACAAAATACAATCCTGCCTTACTCCACGTTCAATCGATATTACTTCTAAGCGCTCCCGTTCTGCTTTAATAAATGCCATCTGGTTCCAATAGAGGTTGCCGATAATCTGCAGATTCTTTCCATCTAGCCCAAGGTCTTACAGAGTTTAGACCATTTTGTGATGTTGGACTCTATCAAAGGCGTTTTGGTAGTCGATCAGGCACAAATATACCTCACAATTGACGTCTCTACATCGATGAATCAAAACCTGCTTAGAAAACAAGGCCTCTCTGGTTCCCATGGTCTCACAAAAACCGAATTGTGTATCTGACATGTTTTCTTCACATAACTTGCATATTCTTCTGTGAATGATTTTCAGAAATGTTTTTAAAAGATGGTTTATGAGGCTAATTGTTCGATATTCTCCGCATTTTTTTAGCACCTTTCTGGTATTCTGCCTAAATCATAGATTTTATTGTAGATCACCGTAAACTACTTAATCCCATCCTCATCTAAGAGCTTAAGAAACTCCCCATGGAATTCATCGGGATTGGTGGCTTTTCCATTTTTTAGTTGATTTATTCCAATACGCACTTCATCGGTCTATTGAGCATTGTGTCTGATCTGGTCTTGCATCAGAAATGAACTCTGTAATATAGTCTTGCCATATCTACAGTTTCTCTTCCGTATCGATTGACGATCTATTTAACGTCCATTTGATTTCGTTCTCCGTTCACCAGTTAATTCTTTGGTTTTTTGATAGATATTAAAGATATCATCCTTTCCCTGCAACTCCTCTATCTCTTTACATCTTTTACCATTCCACCTATCTTTATCTGTTCGAATTTCTTTTTGTATTTATATGAGTAGTCTGCTGTATTCTCTTTTATAACCTCTATTTTTGTGTAACCGTCATTCCTCCATTAGTCTTAGAATGCCATCTGTCATTCCTTCCTTCCTTTTATGTGTTTGTACCATAGTTAGATACTTATTCTTTAGCCCCCTTGTTATTTCATTTAAATTCCCTATTTCAGATTCTATGTCTTCGTTTAGATCTGTGTCTCGGAGTTCTTTATTAAGATCTTTTTTAATTACGTTTGTTACATTTTCGTCTTTAAGTTGTCACATATCGTATATGTTTTCCTGTTTTCTTTTTAACTTTTTCAAAATAATTCTTTGAACCCCTACCGAGTTTATATCAGCACTGGGATATGTTTTGACTATTTCTGAAACATTTATTCCTTAGAGATTTGATTATAAAAAATTATGCTTAAAATTCGTTGATTAACTTGGCGGAAAATCCAGGAAAAAATATCATTATACTATTGAAACTGTAAAGTTTACGATTTTGTATTAACTGTATTACTTCCTTTACCCTTAAATCGCCTAATCTCTAAAATCTTAATCTTTAGAATTATCAATAAATAAATATTTACCATATAATCCCATCTTGAACAGCTTTAAGCTTAGTTTAACTGGTTTTAAGCCATAACTACATTAAAAACACGTCGACACTTTTCAACTAAATTATCCTAAAAGTTGAAACCTAAATTTGTAAAGTAAATTCTCAATACATCCCATCTAAAATTCAGTTAATTTGTTAACATTCTAAGGGAAATTTCAATCTCAATAAATATTTAAAACATTTTCTAAAATTAGTTTAAAATCAATTTTAGAATGCCTTATTTGACCTTCGTTTAAAGCGGGTAAATTGACAAGATGGCTGAATTATTCATGTATTTTAAATACAAACTTTATTTTGTTAATACTTCTTTGAGAAGGAATTAAATTAAAAAGCTTTCAGTGGCTACTGCTATGTGACAAAATATTTGTAAATATCAAATGATTTTTATAACTTGTATCGCCATTTCAGCATACTTGCCGCTCTTTTAGTGATGCAGCACCTAAAACATGAAATCACAGTTAACATAAAACACAGTAATGACAGTCCGACTCGGCACCTTTGATCTTAAGGGGTTCGAGTTGGTAATGATCACATGACTTGTAGCCATATTGCTGGTATGATGCTAGCGAATTTTTGAAATATTCAAATTTCTTCCTTCAAGAAAAATCCTATTCTGTAGAATAAGAATGAATTTTGAAAGTTGGAAGGAAGAAAAAAGAAGAAAAAAAGTTTTTTTTACAAACATTTTTATTTTTATTTATCAAGTTTTTATTAAAACAGATATACAAAAAATAGGGAAAAAGGCAAAAAATACATTTGGCTTCAAGACTTTTTGCACATTATTCATTTAAATATCTATATATTTAAATGAATGAATTTATATATTAGCAATTTTGTCCGGGGGAAAAACAAGTAGAATGGCATAAACCAATACAGTAATAAAACATCAACTGTTTTACAAATAAAATGTGTCTCTAATATGAAAACACGATTATCATAATCTTTATATAATATATATATATATATATATATATATATATATATATATATATATATATATATATATATATATATATATATATATATATATATATATATATATATATATATATATATATATATATATATATATATATATATATATATATATATATATATATATATATATATATATATATATATATATATATATATATATATATATATATATATATATATATATATATATATATATATATATATATATATATATATATTTATATATCTATATATATATATATATATATATATATATTTATATATATATATATATATATATATATATATATATATATATATATATATATATATATATATATATAATAGAAATAAACAATTATGAATAAATTGTTTATCTCTCTTTGGGAAATCTGAAAAAAACTAACTCCTTTGGAGATACCACATATATTTTTACAAGTACTGACGTTAATATCCCAGTTACTGAGCAACTAGATACTTATGTTCTACTTCGCAAGAATTTCAAGAGAAAATTTCCTGTTTGGTATACATCAGAAATAATTACGGATATTAAATATAAATCCCTAATGAGATCAAAATATAAAAAAAACCGATGATCAATGGTAGAATATCGAATTTACAAATATTAGAAGATTGATTAAGGTTAAGTGCAGGTCAACTTTTGACAGGTACATACTTGGTGTCCAGGAAGCAATTAATAGTGATTCAGGAAAGTTTTGGTCCTTTATTAATCAGAAGAATCGAGAATCAGGGATTCCCGGAGCAATTCATTTCAACGGTGCTTTCGATTTTGTTGCGGAGAGTGCTTGTCAGCTTTTCTGTAGTGTTGACATTTCATTAGCTTCTGTAACAGACAGTGAGATTCAACACGCTGCTAAAAAATTAAAGAAGATGTATGGGTGCACTTATGGTGCCTCTAAAATATATATTTAATTTGGCGTTAAGGACGTTAACATTTCCGGGGAGCTGGAAGGAAACGAGGGTATGCCCCATTTTCAATTCCGGCAAACTTAGCGGGGTCAACAATTATCGGCCCATTTCTATTCTGAATAATTTTTCGAAGCTGTTTGAAGTAATTCTGTATACTCGCATTTATACTCAGGTTAGAGGCATTCTGTCAACCCATCAACATGGATTTATTGATGGTAGATCCATTGTAACAAACTTGGGAGTTTATACAAACTTTACAGAGAACATATTAGGCGCAGGAGGGCAGGTTGACGTAGTATATACGGACTTTTCTAAAGCCTTTCATAGAATATCTTATTTCGTTTTGCTGCAAAAGCTTTGGCGTATGGGTTTTGGTGTGGATGCGTGCAGTTTGTTTTCTTCATATTTGGGGGGCCGCTCTCAGTCAGTACACTATAATGGATATATTTCCGATTTCTATACCGCAACCTCGGGCGTGCCACAGGGATCCAATCTTGGTCCCTGTGGCAGCCTTCCGCTGATTATCTCAAGCTGTATGCGCCCGAATCATGTATTCAGGACTGTAAACTGCTTCAAACTGAGCTTCGCGTGCTTGAGGATTGGTGTAAGCACAATAAATTAGACTTGAATATTTCTAAATGTAAAATTATGTCGGTGACGAGGAAAAACTATATAATAACATATGAATATTCACTAGGAACGTAAACTCTCGAGCGCACCAACAGTGTAAGGGACTTGGTAGTAGTATTCGATAACAAAATGAATTTTTCTAATCACATTAATAACGTAATGCTGGAAGCCAATCGTCTATATGGCTTTACAATTCGCAACTGTAGAAGCTTTAATAGTGAACGATCTTTAATACTGCTATATGAGTCTTATGTGAGATCCTTATTTGAAGCCCATATTATTTATTCTACAAACTAATGCTAGAACGAGTTCAAAGAAGATTTCTAAAATATTTATCATATAAGGTCTATCCAATGACAGGAATAGAGTACTCTTTGTTATTGGAGAAATTTAATCTTCAATCACTTGAGGCTCGCAAAGAGTGTTCGTCTATAGTTTTCTTGTATAGATTGTTGCACGGAGTCATCGACTGTCCTCAGCTGCTATCGGAGGTGGCTATATTGGTGCCTAGAATTAATTCACGAAATACTACTACTCTCCAAGCTGTCTCCAATGGGCTTTGTTGCTTGCTTTTTGCATTCAATCGTGTCTTGTCAATCTTTTTATATCGTCCGTCCATCTTGTCTGTAGTCCACCTCTGCATCTTTTGTGTTCTCTAGGCCTCCATTCAACTATACGGCGTGTCCATCTGTTATCATTCATCCTTGCAACATACCCTGCCCAATTCCACCTTAATATACATATTTGTTGTATTACATCTGTCACTTTTGATCTTCTTCGTATCTCGATGTTAGGAATACGATCTTGAAGTCTATTATTTAGCATTCTCCTCTCCATTGCTCTTTAGGTTACCTGGAGTTTATTTATTATGCTTTTACTTTTAATTAACTAATTAACTTGACACCAAAACATTTTTTTATAATAATATAAAAAATAAACAAAATTTATCGACCCACCCCCTCTCTTTAAGCAACCTTGCTTAAAAACTACAGGTTTATTCCCACTTCAAGTATTATATGTGTTCCAGTTTCGTTCAAGAGTTATTGAGCCAACAGACCAATAGACAGATGGACGGACAATATTTTTCCTGATGTAAGAACTCTTAGAGGTTGATTTTTTTCAAGAATACAATACTTCTCTTTAATAAGAGAAGTAAAAAGACTCTTACAATTCGTGTATGCCCTCTATTTTTATTAGTAGCAGTAATTAGCTGTACCCATAACACTGGTCTACAATTTTTTTTTTCTTTCATAAGGGCTAAATTAACGGAATATATTTATCTTTTCTATGCTGAGTTTAAATATGTTCTCAGATTTTATTCATCAGGCAGGATTTTTTTGTGGCACATGTTTAAAGTTTTAAAATAATTAGTACTTACAAAACACTGAATAATACGAGTAAATACACAGCTAATTTTGTCTAACCTAAAAAGTTTTATATGATGATTTTTGGTCATATTTTGCTTTCGGAATGTCTCTATTCATGGTCCAGCAGTAGTCGGACAGCATACTGGGACTCGATTTGCCTTGGTACCTCTTTTCCATAGTAGAAATCTGCTGATGAAAATGCTCACCATGCTCATCAGAGACAGCCCCAAGATTTTCAGGGAAGAAGTCTATCTGGGAGTCCAAGAAGTGATGGATGAAGTCAGAAGATATCTCACTATTTTACTATAGTTTTTTTTCTTTATTATTGCCGAGAAATCCACAACAGATAGAACGATTTCCACGCTGCTTTTTCCAGTGGATGTAACAGTTCCTCAAAATGGTTATCATGCGATATTAATGATCTTATTTGAGGCCCTATAAAAATTCCTTCCTTCAATTTTGCATCATTTATTTTAGGAAATTTAGATTTCAAATACATAAATGCAGCAGAACGTTCAACCATTTTTTTTACAAAATTTTTTATAAGCCCCAGTTTTATGTGCAAGGGAGGTAAATACACCTTTTCGGGATCCACTAATGAGGTATTTGATACATTTTTATGCCCGGGAATAAGAGATTCACGTTTAGGCCATTGTTTCCTTATATGTAATGAGACTCCTTATCCCTGCTATCCCATTCACACAAGAAACAGCAGAATTTCGTGTATCCAAGTTGCAAACCTAACAATAAAGCTATAACCTTCAAATCACCACAGATATTTCAGTTATATTTAGTATACTGAATTTTTTCTAACAGCAATTTCATATTTTCATATGTCTCCTTCGTATCACTGGCATGCGCGACAGGTATTGATGGTAATTCATTCCATTATGGAGTAGTACAGCCTTCAAACTGACTTTCGATGAGTCTATGAACAATCACCATTCATCTGGCTCTTTTTGATGTCCAAGAGCCTCCATTACTGCACAAACATCATTACAAAAACTACATGGCCTTCTTGAGAGAAGTAGTCACTGAAATCACTATGGCTTCTACGACAAACGCATATCCTTTATCATTTTGGAGTAGAATCCAACCTTTAAGCCTGGAACTTAAACTCTCAGCTGACTGTTTAGACAAATTTGAATCCCGTATAAGATCATTAAGGTCTTCTTGAGATAAAAAGTGAGGTTTTAATGAACTACTTGCTTCAAATGTAGGGTCACTTCTCTCGCTTTTTCCGTCTTCGGTATGAACTGGGTCGGAGTCGGAGTTATTACTTAAGGTCATGAAATCTGGAAACTTTGGTACAGGATACTCTTCACTATGTGGCGTAGGTCTAATTGCGGATGCCAAATTGGGGTACTTAACTGTATCTTTTATTTTGGACGTAATTCTTTTAATGTTAGTTAAGCAGAAATAAGAATCAGTTAAATGGTCCTTCTGTTCCCTCCAAATCATAGGGACTGAAGACGGCATATAATGAGTACCATTTTTCCAACCAGTGAGAAGCTTAACACATGATACACAGCCTAAATTTGGGGCACAGTCTTTATCAAATCACCAGCTTTACACCCAAAATAAATCTGATAATATTTTTTCACAAGCGGTGTAAAATTTCGCCTCTGAGACTTGAAGGTCAGTTCACCACACACGTAGCAGAAATTGTTTGGTTGATTTATACACTTTCTTGGCATTTTGAAACGTTTATAAAAAAAAACTTACAAATAAAAACAATAAGCAGCGCAAAAATAAATAGGTACGCGTGTTACCAGACTCACTACAATTACAATACTGGCTACTGGCCCTCTGCTTAATAAAAAAGTGCAATATTTGTACAAGATAGGACAGGTTTGAACATCATTAAGCCTGGACAGAGTTAAAACATGCTTCAACATAAATAAGGTGCCAAATTATTCTGAATACAAATTTTCACTTCTATATTTACAAGAATTATAACAATGAAATCCTAATATAGAGAAGTATATTACACAAAAATGACTGTCACAAGAAAACTATGCCTAATAGAAGAAATCTGATAAAATATTTTAATTCAGCATAAAAAACTGAACTAGGATCTCTATTCAGTTTCCTTGTGAAAAAAATCATGTTGACCAGTGAATTGCCTCATCAGTAAATTACCTTTTCTTTCTACTGTATCTGTATTTCATTGCTATACATATGAATTTATTCATTTAACCTATCGGTATTGTTTCTAACTACGAAAACTAGTCGATATCATCAAGACCAACAATTAATCCAATTCAAAACTGCATTAAACCCCATAAACTTACCACCGTCAAATACTGTATGCAACTAACTATTAACCATAAACTCTATATCGAGACTCACCGTCAAGTTGGTGATAACTTGTTTTAACTTTAACCATAACTACATTAAAAGCACGTTTACACTTCAAACTACAATTCCACTAAAAGCATATTCTCAAGGAGAGTTTAGAGACTACTTAAAGTTTTATGTACTGTCTTAAAATTAAATGAAGTTTTATAGTTACACGAAACATAATCAGTTAGAAAAATTTTACCCAGTATTGCGTGTTATATTCTTGAAAAAATCTTTACTTTTTGTTTATGAGTTTTTGTTGTGCTTTGTAGTTAAAAGCTGAGATGCCATGTACTAGGTTTTGACTCAAACATTCATTCGGTGCATCAATACCTGAAATCAAATAAATCTTTTTTACAGATTAATCATTCTAGTGCCGAAATTTCGATTCTACTTGCGTCCACGACATCAACTGGTTTAAGAGCTCAAATACCAATAATGTCCAAAGCCGTGAAGCTGATTCCTTTGCAATTAATTGTGATCTTACTCAGCTTGCCGATGACTCAACTGAATTCATGAGCGTGATGGAGAGTTAGCCAGTCTTTTTGATCTCTTGTTAACCACCAGTTTTACACGACCCGGAATTTCTCGATTAAGTTCTTTCAATATTAAAACCGTGCACAATTTGACTTTACAAATCTGCTAAATGGCAAGAACTCCGCGAATATTCTGGAACTTTTCTTTTCTAAGCATTTGATTTAGCTTTATTGAACCATCTGATTGTGCTAAAGAGATTTCTAATGTCATTTGGGCTGGTATTAAAGTTTATATTCACATTTCGAAGAAATGTCCTTCTAGCAACAAGTATTGATTCGATGGAAGAAGCAAAGAAGGTACTGCGTCTTTGTTAGTGCTTAAAACAGAGGCAAAAAATCGACAGTCAAGCAGCCACATAATCAAAGAATTTAAAACAGTTAGTCAAAAGTTTTACTAAATCGAGATTTTTAAACGGTCCGACAATATTATAACACATCTTTTGAAAAAATCAACGTATTAGCTGAGATTTTTACTTCATGCTTTACTATAGATGCCCAAAATGAAATAGCACCCACTATTCTTAACATGTAGATATAAATACCGAATATTGTTTTTTAAAAGTGTATTATAACATATCTCCTAACGAATTTATACACCCAAAAAGCTTCCTGGCTCTAATAAAAAATATATACGAATCGTGTCACAACGTCCTCCGACGTCTTGCGATATCTATTCTTCATGTGACTCTGCCCATCCAGATACGTTCATCTAATTCCCTTTCTCGGACTTCCCTACTTATTTCTTCTTTTCAGCTTCATCGTTATCGTCTTCTTCTTCTCCTTCCCTGTGGCGTCCAATTTATTATCTGTTTCGGAAGTTGCCCCTTGGAATTTAAGTTGTTTTATTTTTATGGTTTCTGTTATGCTATGGGAGACTTCTATTATTTGTCGGATTTTGATTAGAGTGATATGCTCAACTGTTTTTTAGAGTGATTTCCGACTGTTCTCCAATAGCCCATTTTTGTCGTCTCTAATGTGCTTTTAGAAAATATCTTTAACTGCCATACATCACTATCGTACGTTACAATACTTTTAATAATCGTGTTATATATGCGATATTTGTTTGCTTGTCATATACTTTGGTTCCACAATACACTCAACCAACTTCCCACTGTCAGTCAGTTGCATCCTCAGATATGTGAATTTGCTACAATTTTTTATTTAATGTTCGTCTTCAAGTCTGATTGTGCTTCACCAACGGTCATATATTGTGTTTTGTTTGTTGATTTCTAAGCCCCATTTTTTTATATTCCTCGATCAGTTTCTGAGTCATATATTCCAAATGGTCATGCTCTTGCGCAAAGCATAACGTATAGAGGTTGTTGTTCTCTAACAGTATCCCCATATTACTACATTTTCGTTTCCAAACTTTTAGAGATTACTCTAAATATATTTTAAATAGGGTAGGTGACAGATAACATCTCTGTTTAAGACCGTTAGGGCCTTTAGATTTTTTTATACCTGAAATTTGGTTTTTGCGTTTTGGTACATCGTCTAACTGCAGAAACTAGGTTCGAGATTATGTTTGTCTGTTGAAGTGCTTTTCATAGTTTATTCTGTGGGACACTAACATATGCTTTTTTAAAGTTAACGTATAGTAAATACAGTTCTTGGTTTACAGAAAATTTTTTCCGGTAATTTGAGTGACGCAAAGGAGTGGTCCATTGTAGATCTTCCGGCTTTGAAGCTTGCATGTTCATCGTATCCCGTCATATCCAATATAGGCCAAAAACAACTTTGAAAACGTGTAACATTTATTTTTTCCTAGATTTTAAGATTATGTTACGACATTGTTTTTCTCCCTATAATTTATCTTTTATTACATTTTTATATTTATTGCAGTGATTTCAATTTTTGAGCAGTGTAGCTTAAAACAGTGTTTTAAATTTTTGAGCAGTTTAATTTAAACCGGCAGTATGTAACCCGTGTTGCCGACTTGACTTATTTAGTTTGCATTAATTTTGCGCCCGGAAGAGAGCCATTTTAAAGACGTCACTTTGAAGAAGGAGTAAAAGATATGTATGTATATATATATATATATATATATATATATATATATATATATATATATATATATATATATATATATATATAACGGTCAGATGGAATTTTTAAGGGCTTTTTCCACCATGAAGCAGTAGTGGCTTTTTCCACCAGAATGACGTAGTGGCCTTCTTCTTCAGCACGCCAGAGTGTTTTTTTCTCAGTGATGTAGTAGTGCAGTAACGGTTTCCAGCTCTCAAGTTTAAGGCATTTTTCCTTTCTTGAAATATCCTGCTCAACCTCAGGCATTTCGGGTCAAAAAGTGTTTAGCTAAAACTAGGATGGTAGTGGCTGAGACAATATTTTTATGAAAATCTCACCAGGAGAGGCCAAGTAACTTATGGAAAACCCATGAGGAGAAACCAATCCGTAAGTCATAAGCACACCAGTCTAAAAATCTCACTTCCTGTTTACAAGTGTGTTTCCAACGACTACTCAACACGTGTAACTCGCGGAATTAATTTCACAAACTTTTAATGTCGTGTTTTATCAAGCCTTTTATTAAAAACTTAGTAATCCTGATTTAAAGAGTCTATGTAATAGTGTATACTCTTCTAGCTTAAGGGGTTTTTATTTAGTAGAAATAATTTTTAAGAGTGTAATAAAGTTAGGAATTTTTATTCTGTTAATATATATACCCTTCTTTATTTAAATGTGTAGCGTTTCACTAAACTCCTGCTCTTTCTTTCAGGACGCAACGGTTGTACGTAAATTAATCTTATTTTAACAACTAAATAACTCTTCAGTACTTTTTTATTTTTTGAGCTGAAATTAGATTCCTTTTATTCTAAAATGAATGGTGCCCAAAAAAAAAATAGTACAACCAAATTTTGAACAACTATAGAAACCATTTTCAAAAGACGTACAAAAATTATCTCTTATCCATATTCTCTACCAAAAAAAAAAAATGAGCTAGCTGATATTTTAATTCTGTCCTCTATCAGTATTAATATCCACTCAATCCATTCTCAAAATTAAGATATACATAAGGCTAAGTTGGGAATGTGGAATCTTTGGCACAATGACACTACTCAGTATATATCACCACTACACCAAACACTTTATTTTTGCGCTCGACGCGCGTTTCGCTAACCATGTTAGCTTCATCAGGAGCGATGATTGACTAAAGGTAAACTACATATCTACCCTATTTATACTTAGCCTAACCCTAGAATTACTCAAGCGGAACTAATGACATAGGCAAGGCCATCAGTTCCGGTCTAGTAACCAGTAGAGGGGACTATAAGGAATAGGCCCTCTGTCTTTATTTAAACTACTTTTACATTTTATGATTTCCATACTTTCGTATGCGTTCAACAATCTCCTATCAGATACATTTTTTATTAATCTTAGATTATCTAATGTTACAGTATGATCAGCTTCAAGGGCATGTTCGGCAATGCTAGACTTTTCTGTTCTATTGTATCTTAAGTGTGCTAAATGTTCTTTAAATCGTGTTTTAATTGACCTTTTAGTTTGCCCAACATACTTTTTGTCACAATCATTACAACTAATTTCATAAATTCCACTTTTCTCACAATTGGGAATCTTATCTTTGGGATTTCCTAAGATATTCCTCAGATTGTCTGATGACTTATAGACTAAGGTGAGGCCTACCTTATTAAATACCTTATTGAGTCCCTTGCTATATTTCGGATTATATGGTATGGAGACATACTTGGTGTTATTTTCTTCGCGTGTAAAAAAGGTGGAATTCTGAATATTAGACCTAAATTTATGTCTATTTATTAGCTTATTTACTAAGTCATCGTCATAACCATTAACTCTAGTTATATTTCTAATACGATTCCTTTCTTTATTAAAGTTTACTCTATTCAGAGGGAAAGTGACCAAACGATGAACTAAAAAATGTATTGAGGCTAATTTATGTTGTGTGCAATGAAATGAATCATTAGGAATATATCTATCTGTTATTGTGTCCTTCCTATATATATCAAATTCTAATCTATTATTATTTTTAATAATTAAAATATCTAGAAAAGGCAATTGTCCTTTGTTCTCAATTTCGTACGTGAATTTAATTGAATCATACCGGCTATTTAATTTAGAAACAAAATCATCAATATTTGCTTTCTTTGTATCAAAAATCGCGAAAATATCATCCACATACCTATACCATACCCTTGGGGAAGCCAGTCAAGAATTCGAATATTTCCCAAGGGTATGGTATAGGTATGTGGATGATATTTTCGCGATTTTTGATACAAAGAAAGCAAATATTGATGATTTTGTTTCTAAATTAAATAGCCGGTATGATTCAATTAAATTCACGTACGAAATTGAGAACAAAGGACAATTGCCTTTTCTAGATATTTTAATTATTAAAAATAATAATAGATTAGAATTTGATATATATAGGAAGGACACAATAACAGATAGATATATTCCTAATGATTCATTTCATTGCACACAACATAAATTAGCCTCAATACATTTTTTAGTTCATCGTTTGGTCACTTTCCCTCTGAATAGAGTAAACTTTAATAAAGAAAGGAATCGTATTAGAAATATAACTAGAGTTAATGGTTATGACGATGACTTAGTAAATAAGCTAATAAATAGACATAAATTTAGGTCTAATATTCAGAATTCCACCTTTTTTACACGCGAAGAAAATAACACCAAGTATGTCTCCATACCATATAATCCGAAATATAGCAAGGGACTCAATAAGGTATTTAATAAGGTAGGCCTCACCTTAGTCTATAAGTCATCAGACAATCTGAGGAATATCTTAGGAAATCCCAAAGATAAGATTCCCAATTGTGAGAAAAGTGGAATTTATGAAATTAGTTGTAATGATTGTGACAAAAAGTATGTTGGGCAAACTAAAAGGTCAATTAAAACACGATTTAAAGAACATTTAGCACACTTAAGATACAATAGAACAGAAAAGTCTAGCATTGCCGAACATGCCCTTGAAGCTGATCATACTGTAACATTAGATAATCTAAGATTAATAAAAAATGTATCTGATAGGAGATTGTTGAACGCATACGAAAGTATGGAAATCATAAAATGTAAAAGTAGTTTAAATAAAGACAGAGGGCCTATTCCTTATAGTCCCCTCTACTGGTTACTAGACCGGAACTGATGGCCTTGCCTATGTCATTAGTTCCGCTTGAGTAATTCTAGGGTTAGGCTAAGTATAAATAGGGTAGATATGTAGTTTACCTTTAGTCAATCATCGCTCCTGATGAAGCTAACATGGTTAGCGAAACGCGCGTCGAGTGCAAAAATAAAGTGTTTGGTGTAGTGGTGATATATACTGAGTAATATACATAAGGGGCAAATAACGGCTTCTATTTAATAAATAAAATATTTATTAAAAATAAAGAAAGTTGAGGCTATATAAAATAGCGCCGCAAAAGTGAGGCTATAAAAACGGCTCCGCTTCGAGAGGCTATAAAATTGCGCCTCAACGTGCCGGACATTATAAACGTACAAGCTAAAAATGACCTGAATTCGATGTCTCATACGTTAAGGTTCGTAAGTTTTATTAGAACGTTTGTTCCAGAATGCTGGTACTCTGGCTGACCTAATTACTTTTAAGTATACTATACTCTATATTTTAGGCAAGAAAAATAATCTGTCCCTAATTGATCCCTTTATAAGTGAACTTAACCGCTAATTATAATTATAGCACTTTTAAGGATATTTACATTTTGAGTGT
This sequence comes from Pachyrhynchus sulphureomaculatus, assembly GCA_019049505.1. NCBI lineage: Eukaryota > Metazoa > Arthropoda > Insecta > Coleoptera > Curculionidae > Pachyrhynchus > Pachyrhynchus sulphureomaculatus. Next base: position 94,619,968 of record CM032456.1, read on the forward strand.
CGACGTGCTTTCAATGTAATTACAGCTTAAAACAAGTTAAGCTTAACGTTTCTCGAGGTATTGAATTTGCGGTATATCCTTACTTATTCAGGACGTTCGATGGTTGTGGTTTTAGAGGTTTATGCAATTTACTAGTAAATTATATAAGGAAATGCTAGTCTAGAAGGTTTCAAACTAAAAGATTATATACCATAATACTGTGTCTATAGCAATTTCAGTCTTATGCCTTAGTTGGGTGTTTTGTCGTTAAAATTTTGTTTTTAGGGTACACTTTTGTAAGGCAATATTGTTAAAAGAGACAGCGATAAATTATAAAAGGAATTTTACCTAATTTGAGATTTTATTTATAGTTTCTAGGAAAAAAGGATCAAAATGAGTCAAATTTTTTATTAATTACAAAGGACCACACACACTTTAAATGGAAATTAGGTTTCGGTGAAATGCCTCCAAATTTTGCACAGAAGTAGATCTTGTACTCCTGAACAAAAGTCTCAATGGGCACAACTCGCAAAAATGCTTCCTACGCCCGCTATTCGTCGAATCAACCAAAATTGAGCTCAAGCGATAGAAAAAAAACTGTGGTCCGATGCTCAAAATTGGATAATAATCTCATATAATGGGTAAAATTGGATGCTCTTTCAGATTACGCTATCAGTTGCTACAACCTATATAAACCTTAAGAAACGGGGTAGTAAGGGAACGAAATATTAAAATTCATGTATAAGATCTTATACATTCACGTGTAAGGCACTTTTTTCCAAAACAGGGGGCCATGGAGTTTTCGGGTGAGCCGAGTTCAATTTTTTAGATATTATGGGTATTATTTAGGTCTTATCACCCCTCTAAAGGGTTGTGAAGGGGTTAATTCATAAAATTTTTTAATTTTTTAATCAGACATGTATCCATAGAGTTTTTGGATAGGCCGAATTTGATTTTTCACGTATTAGAGCCTTTTCATTCCTCCGAAGAAGGTGAAAAAAGGGATCGTAAGGGGATAAAATATTAAAAGTCATCGATATTACATTATAATATATTATATTATCTATTATTAGCATTAACCAGTTTAAACGTCGAGGACGCTGCAGATACTTATCCCAATTTTTTTATTGGGCTTATCATCTTTTTATAATTTTTTTTTGGGTCTCCTCATTTTTATTTTTTTTTTTACGTTTCGTAACTTTATATTTTTTTTTTAACTTTTTAGTTTTCTATTATTTTTTTAAAATTTTTAATTTTTTATTTTTTCAAAATAGCATCAATTGGTTGTTTCAGGTATTTTATCTCTTGAATGATATCTATGACTAGCATCTGAAACATTATTTAGAAGTTTCATAGATGGATATTTAATGTTCTGTTCGCAACGGGCATATCCAAAGAACCAACAAAGCATTGCAATGTAGCTAGATGAACCTAAAGTCCTTGGACCAGATTTACAGGTACAATAGTAACCTAATATTGAGGGTCCTAGGATTTTCATTCATTTCATCTTCTTCGTTGATTATATGTGATATCCATTGCTGATATAACGTATTATTTCGGAATCTAAATTATACGCGAGTTCTTATAAATCCTGGTTTCATAATTAGTTGGTGTAATTGAAATTCGGGATCACCGTAGTCCTTTAAATTATCTTACGCATATGAAGGAGTAAGTTTTAACTGAAGTTCCTATAGTTAGATCACATAATTTATTTAAATCTAACCTGGGAAAATCAGGTAACATATTTTCATCTATATCTACCTATCTTCCATGCTTTGATCTCAAACCTTCCTGTTCAACTCTAGCCTGAACGTTCACGAGATTTTTCTAACAGTTCATAGACTAATTCTGCAGTAGCTTATACATGAATTTTAAGATTTCATCTCCTTACAATCCCGTTTTTCAAGGTTTGTAGGGGTTGTAGCAAAAAACTGATAGCTCAGTCTGAAAGAGCATCCAGTTTTACTTATTAAGTGAGATTAGTATCCTATTTTGAGCAACGGATCATAATTTTTTTTCGATTGACAGTAAATGATCGATTAGATTCGCTTGGGCTCGATTGAGGTTGATTCGTTGAATAGCGGGAGTAGGAACTATTTTCGCGAGTTGTACCCATTGAGACTTTTGTTGAGAAGCCAAGATGTACCTCTGTGCAAAATTTAGAGTCATTTCACCGAAACTCAATTTCCAATTAAAGTATGCGTGGTCCTTTAGACAGACTTAGGCTTACAAGTTTGATTTATGTGGTATCAATACAATACATTGAGTAACATATTCATTTATAACATAACCTAAGTTGGGAGTGTGGAATCTTTGGCACAATGATACTACTCAGTATATATCACCACTACACCAAACAATTTATTTTTGCACTCGACGCGCGTTTCGCTAACCATGTTAGCTTCATCAGGTGCGATGATTGACTAAAGCTAAACTACAAATCTACCCTATTTATACTTAGCCTAACCCTTGAATTACTCAAGCGGAACTAATGACATAGGCAAGGCATCAATTCCAGTCAAGTAACCAGTAGAGGGGACTATAAGGAATAGGTCCTCTGTCTTTATTTAGACTACTTTTACATTTTATGATTTCCATACTTTCGTATGCGTTTAACAATCTCCTATCAGATACATTTTTTATTAATCTTAGATTATCTAATGTTACAGTATGATCAGCTTCAAGGGCATGTTCGGCAATGCTAGACTTTTCTGTTCTATTGTATTTTAAGTGTGCTAAATGTTCTTTAAATCGTGTTTTAATTGACCTTTTAGTTTGCCCAACATACTTTTTGTCACAATCATTACAACTAATTTCATAAATTCCACTTTTCTCACAATTAGGAATCTTATCTTTGGGATTTCCTAAGATATTCCTCAGATTGTCTGATGACTTATAGACTAAGGTGAGGCCTACCTTATTAAATACCTTATTGAGTCCCTTGCTATATTTCGGATTATATGATATGGAGACATACTTAGTGTTATTTTCTTCGCGTGTAAAAAAGGTGGAATTCTGAATATTAAACCTAAACTTATGTCTATTTATTAGCTTATTTACTAAGTCGTCGTCATAACCATTAACTCTAGTTATATTTCTAATACGATTCCTTTCTTTATTAAAGTTTACTCTATTTAGAGGGAAAGTGATTAAACGATGAACTAGACTTTTAGTTACCATATAATCCGAAATATAGCAAGAGACTCAATAAGGTATTTAATAAGGTAGGCCTCACTAGTCTATAAGTCATCAGACAATCTGAGGAATATCTTAGGAAATCCCAAAGATAAGATTCCTAATTGTGAGAAAAGTGGAATTTATGAAATTAGTTGTAATGATTGTGACAAAAAGTATGTTGGGCAAACTAAAAGGTCAATTAAAACACGATTTAAAGAACATTTAGCACACTTAAAATACAATAGAACAGAGAAGTCTAGCATTGCCGAACATGCTCTTGAAGCTAATCATACTGTAACATTAGATAATCTAAGATTAATAAAAAAATGTATCTGATAGGAGATTGTTAAACGCATACGAAAGTATGGAAATCATAAAATGTAAAAGTAGTTTAAATAAAGACAGAGGACCTATTCCTTATAGTCCCCTCTACTGGTTACTTGACCGGAATTGATGGCCTTGCCTATGTCATTAGTTCCGCTTGAGTATAAATAGGGTAGATTTGTAGTTTAGCTTTAGTCAATCATCGCTCCTGATGAAGCTAACATGGTTAGCGAAACGCGCGTCGAGTGCAAAAATAAATTGTTTGGTGTAGTGGTGATATATACTGAGTAATAACATAACCTGTCTGTTGGCAGGTGTTTTGCCGAGTCCCCGTACCGTTTTGGTGTTCATTGCATCATTTTGAGATATTTTTACAAGATGGTGTGGTTAATTTAAAGTCTCTTGTTCATTGTTTTTTTTTTATTTCTTCATAATTGTTTATCTTTTCGTTGGGAAAAATTAAACAAAAAACCCAACTTGATTTTTGCAGGTACATGTGCGTGCCATTATTGTTACTGTTTGCATTCGCTCTCTTTTTTCTCCCTCTTTTTCACGCGTCTGTCATTCATTCTTCCTTCTCACTCATTCATTCTTAAGTTATTTACTTGATTTATTTACAATATTACAATCGCTATTGGGATCGCACCTGTGGGCGAAGCCTACTATGCTTGTTATTAAGATGGCCGAAATATGGGTGCAGATCCAAATTTGTAACGTGTGAAGCATAGGAAGTGTGACAGTATTTTTCAAAAATATTATTAGCAATTGGCAATATTTGCAAATGGGCCGGTACAAATCCTGCTCAAAGGAATTTAACACTCGGTATAAAACTTTTAAAATCAGATCTTTTCCTTGGGTGTGGAATAATCGATGCTAAAACTATGGCGTCCAACATAATGAAAATTTAAGCAGCATATATATCCACGGCCAAATTGCGAACAGTAATGTTTGAGATAAGTGGCACATTCAACAATAGAACGGGAAATTTTATGTATAATGCTCTTTTAACGCCGGTGAAGGTATAAAATGCAAACATAACCTCGTAACTCTTGTATTGTTACCGGTAAGATTCGAAGCTATAATTGTCTAATATTTACATTTCAATTTTTATATGAATATTAATTTTTTAAAATTTTTTAACCGCCTTATTAAAGATGGAGCATTTAAAACGCAAAGAATATATTTAATTCCAGAATATTTATACAAATTTTAGTGAAATGATACGTTACAATCAATGACAATGAGAAAAATTTTAACTGGTTTCAAATAAAATGCCAATTCACTTCGGAGGTTAATATTTATTGACTATTTATGACTTTGAATGAATACGAAATAACTGAGACAGTATTTTATCAAAATAAAATCTGAGAAATGTTATCTAATAAGGAATTTTTGTTTGACACCCGTACACAAATTACAAAAAAAAAAAACATATAACTGTTCAAGAACAAATAACTTTACTTTCCTGGAAGAATGTAATCTTCTTTTTTAAAATGTTTAGAAGAAACTTTAGTATCAACTGAGATTTTTCGTTCAATTCGGAGAACTTTTTTGCATAGTTTCAGTCTGTCAACTGTTTCCACTTGTCCAAATGCATTAGTAATATTTAAAAAACATTTAAATATACATTTAAATCCTTTTGCAGGCGACTTTCACAATTGTAAACACAGCATTTTTTTTACTTTTCACGGAAAGAAAAAATTTCGGTATTCATTTTTTAAGAAAATTTGTAATATTAATTTACACAGACGCTTATGACAGATTTAAGAATGCACCTTCCGTTTAATTCCTGAAAAAGCCGCGATATGTCGTATTGAATAGGTAAGATACATATAGATTACGTTTATATATGATTTTTGTAACTAATTCTAATTTTTTTTGTGTATTTTTACTTCACTTTCAGTACACTATTGTTTATGTTACACTGTATAATTAAGTCTAAAATTATGTACATTTATATTTACTTGGGTAAATTGTTCAGTCACCTTCGTTGCTACCCTATTTTTACGTGTAAACTGGCCTTTAAATTTTGTTCAGCGAGGTCTTCAAAATAAATTGGCAATTTTGAATACAACAGTTTGTGTATCGCACCTCTCGCGTTGCTGTGAGGACGTGTGTCAGTGATGATGTTTGTGTTTGTAGAATTTGTCTGATATGTCGGTTATGTATGATTTTATTTTTGGTATGCTAGTTAGGTAATGTAGTCATCTATTCTGGTGTATTGTCCCGCGAAGGCTACTGCACCATACAGGCGCAGCATACATGAACACAGGTCTTATTATTGTATATTGTCAATTTATTTTAAAAGCTAAGCTGAGAATTAGGTGCTATTAAGGAGTTTAAGTTTTGCATAGCAACGAATGCTTTTCGCAATATATGGTTGAAGATGAAATTTCAATTCAGAATCGATAATGATACCAAGGTACTTCAGGCGCTTTCTGATAGTTATCTGGAAGTCATTAATTTTTATTAGTTCATTGCTGGTTCTAGTAGCTGGTTGCAAGGCTCAAAATGAGTTAAGCATTACGAGTTTGGTTCATGAAAATGTTATACATTTTCCTATGTCCAGCCGAAACAATTTTGACCGAAGAATCGTAAAAAGTTTTCGTTCGAGGCTTCGAGAAAAGTCATATTTCCATGCTAAATTTTAAGATTTTCCAATTGTCCCGTTTTATCAACAGAAGAGTTTATTTTGTATGTTTCGGAGGTTAGCAATTGGGAAAAGCCATTTATCAACCATAATATTGGCAACCGACAACTCCTAAGTCTACCTTTTGGATTAAAGCGCTGTAAATAAAAAAATTTTACCAATGCTCTGAGCATGTCAATTATGAAATGCTACTCGAAGTTCTTTGAGATGATGAGATGATTTTTTGCCTTTTTAGGCTCGTAAAAGCAACCACAAGCCGCATATGCCCTATATGGTGGGTAAAGTACTGATAATATAGTCAAAATTGTACTATATCTTCAAAAATTCAAATTTCATGCAATAGCAGGGCAATTATATTTTCGTATGATCCAGGCTCGCCTCATGTATACTATATATTCAAAACCATCGCGCTGAACAAGTTATGAAAATACTCTTCCAATAGCACGAAGACTTTTGTGAGCCGGCTTTATGGCGACTACACCCATGCCGATGAGGCGCGGTTGTTCCTTTTATTACAAAAACTAAAACATTAAATATGCTCCCATCAACGTAATCTACATCGAAACAGTACATCCTGCGAGTGACGTAGCTAGCATCAGGCAGGAACCCCTTGAGGTAGACCCCCAAGAATTTTTTCTCCATTTACGTGGAATTAAATACGAGAGAGTCAGCTGAAAATCCAACTTACAACCAAAGTTCAACAATCAGAGAGCTTGCCAAAATATACCTGCAAGTCGGACTGCAAATGGAACAATAGAAACAGCAAAATATCCCTTATCATCCTGGTTGAGCAAGAGGATCGGCAAATGCTGCAACACTAGTCAAATGTAAAGACCCTCTTTCAAATAAGTCTCCTTTATTTTTATATCAGAAGGGAACAACGATGACAATAAGGACTACAAAGTTTTTAAAGCAATTTTCTTATAGAAATTTTACTACCCACTAGGTGACGTACTGAATGCTTCTGTGGTAGGTTAGCGTAGGAAGCATCTTAGTACAACTGATTTTGCTCACAACACGTCGCCGACAAGTTTGATAATGACAAACTTTTTAAGGGTTGAATGGTCTCTCCTGTTATTCATGTCATGCCTCCACAATCATTCGGGACAAATTATAAATGACAATCACTACCTAACTAGCAATGGACATTTTAGTTTTTTCACAATTAATGTTATTGTTTTTAATCTAGTTATAAAGTCATGAATAAAATATGATAGTTCTTCGTCCAACGCAAGTCGAAACTTAATACTTTAAACTTTGTTGTGTCAAATTATTATCATAACAGTTTTATCATAGTTAGTAAATATAACACGTAGGCTGAAAAGTTTTTGGTCTAACACATAGATGTCGTCTTTTTCAAAAAATCCATATGATCTTTAGGAAATACCAACCTACAAACGATACGTTAGTTTATAAGTTACAGTAGTTTTAGTCACGCTACTTTTGATGTTTTCAAAACAATGGAAAAATTTGAATTTCGTGTGTTTATTAAGCACTGTTTTTTGATGGGAAAAAATACCATTTAAGCAAAGCAATGGCTTGATAAGTGTTATGGGGACTCTGCTCCTGGAAAATCACTCATCATTTACTGGTATGTTGAATTTAAACGCGGTCGTACAAACACAAATGATATTGAACGCTCTGGACGCCCAAATGAGGTGGTTACACCGGAAAACATCAAAAAAATCCACAAAATTGTTTTTAATGACCGAAAAGTGAAATTGCGCGAAGTAGCTGACACCGTAAAGATATCAAAAGAACGTGTTGGTCATATTTTGCATGAACATCTGGGCATGAGAAAGCTCTGTTCCAAATGGTTACCGCGTTTGTGGACCAAAAACAACAACGTGTTGATGATTCCGAGCGCTGTTTGGACCTGTTTAAAAAGGATTTTTTCGTACGATATGTGACAATGGATGAAATATGGATCCACTGTTATATACGGGAATCAAATCGACACTCAGCTGAGAGGACAGCAGCCGGTGAAAGCCGTCCGAAGCGACCAAAAACACAACAGTCGGCTGTTTTGATCTCTGTATTTTGGGATGCGCACGGAATAATTTTCATCGTCTATGTTGAGAAGGAAAAAACCATCAAGAGCGAATATTATATAAAGTTATTGGTGCTTTTGAAGGCAGAAATCGTAAAGAAACGGGTCCAAATGAACTAGAAAAAAGTGCTCTTTCATCAAGAATGCACAGTGTCACAAGTCAATGGTTACGATGGCAAAATTGCATGAATTGAAGTTCGAATTGCTTCTTCGCCCACCGTATTCTCCAGATTTGGCCCCCAGCGACTGTTATCTATCCGCAGACCTCAAAAAAATGCTCGCGGGGAAGAGATTTGGCTCCAATAAAGAAGTTATCGCCGAAACTGAGGCCTATTTTGAAGGCAAAGACAAATCCTTCTACAAGAAAGGTATAGAAATGTTAGAAAAGCATTAAAGGAGATTATATTGATGAATAAAGTCGAATTTTGCTAGACCAAAAACTGTGTTAAGTAAACAAAATTATAAAAAGCATCTCGTTATTGTTGTTTCATTCTTATTTTTCTTTCATATATTTTTTTTGTGACTCTCCTAACAGTAATTTACAAAAACTTTTTTGTTGATTTCTGGCCATCCTAAAAAACGACTCCGGGGTTTCCTTGTTACACTGTCACCAATAAAATAAAAAGTTTTTTTGTGTAGGAGATTTGAGTTTAGAAGAAAACTTGATAGCTATTACTAACCGAAGCAAACTATTAAAGGAATTTTAAAAAGGAATTCATTACCTATATTTATTTAGGATATTTCCGGATGTTCGCATAGGAATTTAGGGTTCACACTTCTTTAGGAGTTTTTTTTTTTGTTTTATTAGTAACGAACTTAGCATATTAGCCACGGGCTTACAGTATATACATACGAGTATATATATATATATATATATATATATATATATATATATATATATATATATATATATATATATATATATATATATATATATATATATATATATATATATATATACTGTTTTTAGTGTTCCGTACGGACCACTTATAAGATCAGTTCGTTGTCTGTCAGTCTGTCTGTCCGTCTGTCTGTCCGTCTGTCTGTCCATCTGCCTGGCCGTCTCTTACACCCGATTTTTTCCGAAATTATTTGACATGAAAAGTTGAAATTTGGCACTAATATAGGAATTGATAGCCTCATCAGAGCTGTGTATTTTTAAAAGTTAAATTTTCATTTAAGGGGTTAGTTTTGGGGGGTGAATTTGAAAAAGAAATTACCAGGTCATCCACCATCCACCATCAGTGGGGTGTCAAATGAAAGCTTGTAAAAAGACGAGTTCAAAAATATATTTAATGTAATACTTGGGCACAATTCTCTTTGCATTATTTTCAAAAAAGTGCGAAAAATTGCTGTCCCCCCTTATCTCGAAAAGTACTGATCAAAAAATTCTGGAATATTCTCTACAGGATGTAGATTGAACGAAAATTATTACAAGTGCATTAACTTTAATAATTTATCTGGTATATAAAAAAAACAAAAATTTCAAGGCATCAGTTTTCACTAAAGATCGGAAAAAAACCTTGTTGAAAACTCATTTGGGATGTGTTTTGTGAAGTCACTGATCATTTTATACTCTTGTAGCAAAATTTTTTATTTTAAAAGCAACCAACGTACGGAACACTAATTGCGCAAGTCCAACTTGCACTTGACCGGTTATTTTTTCTGAAACCATATCTTATATATTTTTTTGGTTGTTTATTCTTAGGTATACGTTTGTTCACGGTTAATTTATGTTATTAAACACAGAATTGAATGACTTTTCGGCCATTGTATTAAGCTTTATCAAATTATATTTTTATATTTGGATTACCTAAAAATTAAAAGATATCGAAGTTTTGTAAAATAAAATAAAATAATTTATGAACACACAACGCGTAATAATAAACAATGTATTTTTATTAATTAAATTTGCAAATAAATATATGTTTACGCATCTCGAAACTGAAAATATCAATTGATCAATATCTAGCCCTTCTAAAAGGAAAAAAGAAAAGATGTTTTAGAGCTGTTTGATTTTAGTATGGCTAGATATATTTAAGCAATAACATGGTTTGAGGTACGTTAACCTAATTCTAGTTTCAAAGTTCATTTAAAAAAAACATTGTTAAAAGATGAAGACATTTTAAAAAGAGTACATTTAAATTTCCTGCAACGTATTAATTTATGTATTAATGAAGCGGCCATATTGAACATTTATTGTGAAATCAATACCAGTCAGTTGAATGATTAAACTTTTTTCGAATATACGAGTATCAATTTGTGGGTAATCTTTTATGCCCTTAGCCAGTTGGTTTTTAAATTTTTATTATTGTTGGTCCGTTGTTTTTAGTGTTCCGTACGGAACACTTATAAGATCACTTCGGTGTCTGTCCGTCTGTCTGTCCGTCTGTCCGTCTGTCCGTCTGTCACACCCGATTTTCTCCGAAACTACTTGTCATAGAAAGTTGAAATTTGGTAGCAATATAGGAATTGATGGCCTCATCAGAGCCATGTAGTTTTGAAAATTAAATTTTGACTTAAGGGGTTAGTTTTGGGGGGTGAAATCGGAAATGAAAAAAAAAAAATTTTACTAGGTAATCGAGTGAGGTGTCAAATGAAAGCTTGTGAAAACACGAGTAAAAAATATGTATATAATGTAATACTTGCGCTCACTTTTCTTTGTATTATTTTTAAAAAATCGCGAAAAATCGCTGTCCGCCCGCCTTATCTCGGAAAGTACTTATCAAAAAATTTTGAAAAAACCCTGGAATATTCTCCACGGGGTATAGATTGAACGAAAATTATCATTACCTTTAATAATTTATCTGGTATAAAAAAAAAAACAATATTTCAAGGTCACCAGTTTTCAGTGAAGATTGGAAACAAACTTTGTTGAAAACTCATTTGGGGTGTGTTTTGTGAAGTCACTAATCATTTTATACCACCCTAACAAAACTTTTTATTTCAAAAACAATCAACGTACGGAACACTAATTGTGCAAGTTCAACTTGCACTTGACCGGTTTTTTTTAATTTATTATTGTTATTAGCCTGTTGGCCTTTAAGCACGCTCCAAATTTCAAAAACTATTCTTTCGGATCTGTCTTAAGTATGGATGAAGTATGAAGGAACGCATTTGCGAATTTGACAATGGAATTAAAAAATGGAAACAAACATCCCATCCCACAAACATCTCAGAAACTGTTGCTCGGAGCAACATTTACTGAGAGAGCTTTATTAGGTAGAGGAAGGCGGAAAATACGAATATTGAATTAAAAATATCATACAGAGTGGTATAAAAAAGTTATGACAATTTAAGAATATATACAGTGCAATAAGTAGCGCCTCCTACAATTTACAAAAAAACTGTGAGCTGATTTCGATTTCTCATCTAAGGAAACCCCTTAGCACCGAATCTTGTACAAATAGTACAATTATTAAGAAACCTACTTAAGAAAAACTAAAATAAAACTTTATCATCCTGTATCTCAAAAATTACGAATTTTTGGACTAAGGTAAGTTGAGTTAAATGGTCATATTTTTATCCCAGAAATCCACAGTAACTCTATGTACACAGAATACTGGGACACCCTGTATATAATCTTTAACTAAAAACGCCATAACACCAAGCCGGTTTCGAACCAATGACCATCGGGACACTTGCCAGGTTCTATATCCACTGCGCTACCATGGGTTTAAAATAGCACGATGATATATAATATTATTACTATATTAAAAAAATATTATAAATAATAGTAATATAAGATTAGAGATATCATTATTTATATGCCCGAGATGCAGCCATAAATTGCCAAAGGTAATTTTCAATTAGGTAATTTGTTTTAAGCAAAATGACGGTCAGTTCCTGATGTTTAGCTGCAATGTACTAGTGTAAAAATAAACTAAATGAAACTTGGTAATTTAAATAATTTTTTAATATGGTGTGCAATTTTTCTACAGTTTACCTACGATTTCACGAGGCATTTTATACTGTTTAAAATGTTAACGTTGATAGGGGATTTTTAAGTTTCAACTGATTTTCAAAACTTTTTTTACGGAAATTGTAGACAAAATCAAGAATTAGGGTTCTTTTACATGGATTGTATAATCAATATAACCTCTAGAATGTTGATGTACAGCTACAGCGGTTTGTATAATTTGTCTTTTTGAAACATTTCATGTCCCTTAATTCTAGTTAATGTTGATATTTCAGATTCCTTTCCGTGCACTGTACTACAAGAAAAAGGAGACTTTCAGTTGGTAAACGAATTATGTCTTTCGGTATCTGAAGCAATGGGCAATGTTCTTACAAGTGTTAAAGATTGTACGAATGTTCAATTTTTTAAATAATTTTACTATCTTGTCTATAGTACTGGGTATGTAAGGTAAAACTGTCCAATTTACTATCTTGTCTGGGAGCTAGGTTTTTAAAGCGGTTAAAAGAATGTTTAGTATCGTCAGTGCAATATCCCTTAGTTTTCAGATCCACTTTAGAGAAACATCTCGTTTGCCGTATCCCTTTTTGAAAAGTTTCTTTATATTATTCTTGCCCTATATAAGTATATATTTATATATATGTGTATATATATATGTATATATATATATATATATATATATATATATATATATATATATATATATATATATATATATATATATATGTATATACATATATATATATATATATATATATATATATATATATATATATATATATATATATATATATTTGTTTACAAACCTAAAAAAATTCCTCATCAAATGACGAAGCTATGGCAGCCGTTGGTGGATATTTTGCAGACCTTCTGGAATCACATTTTAATGATAGTATTGAATAATTGGAAAAACGTTGGAATAAATGTATTGATGATTCAGGAGATTATACTGAAAAATAAAACATATTTCACGACAAAAAAAATTCCGTCATTGTTAGGCCGTAAACTTTTCAGATAGCCACGTATATATATATATATATATATATATATATATATATATATATATATATATATATATATATATATATATATATATATATATATATATATATAGCTGAATCATTCTCAATCAGTTATGGCTTAACTCAGCTTATTGACGAACCAACACGGATCCCTGATCGAGACGGGGAGTTCGCCAGTCTTCTTGATCTGTTTTTAACCACCAATCCGGAGATTTACACGGTCACCGTAAATCCGCCGTTAGGTTCTTCCGACCATAAACTGCTTTCGACATCGAGTATCCTGCCAATCAGTGACAGAGAGGCGCCTAGGCCGCGCAAGATTTGGCACTACAAATCTGCTAAATGGGAAGATCTCATGGAATACTTTCGAACTTTCTCTTGGATGGACGTTTGTTTTCGATCCGATAACCCATCTGACTGCGCCAGGGAGGTCTCCGATGTTATTGTGGCTGGTATGGAAGCTTACATCCCTTTTTCGAAGAAATGCTCCTCAAACGGCAAGCCTTGGTTCGACCGAAAATGCAAAGAAGCTGTTGCTTCTAAACATATTGCCTACCGAAAATGGCGTGAAAATCGTAACACCGTAAATCGAAACATCTTTGTTCATGCCCGGAACAGATGCAAGGGAATTATCGACGAAACCAAGGAGGCACACAATCAATGAATTAGAAACAAACTTCTCGCTTGTCCCAACAATTCCAGGTCCTTTTGGGCAGTCGCTAAGGCAGTTAGTCAAAATTTTACCAAATCCACCATACCACCACTCACACGGCCAGATAATTCCATTGCAACCACACCTGTTGAGAGAGCGAACTTGTTGGCTGAACTCTGCTTCACATTCTACTGTCGATTTCCAAGGAAAAACACCACCTACTATTCCCATATTGCAGTCAAGGATGCCCGATATTGTCTTCAGACAGCGCAACATAAAGCGTATTTTAATGAAGCTAGACACCAAGAAGGCTTCTGGCGCTGACGGAATACCTGCCATAGTTCTCAAAAACTGTGCAAGGGAACTAACACCAGTTTTCTGTAGACTTTTTAACCTATCCTACAGAAAGGGAATATTTCCGTCCTGCTGGAAATGTGCCACGGTTCAGCCGATACCTAAAAAAGGTAAGAAGACCTTGCCAAATAACTACCGACCAGTTGCACTGCTTTCAATAATATCGAAAGTCATGGAAAAGGTTATCAATGAGCATCTTCTAAAATATTTTGAACGATTCAATATTATTAGCGATCACCAATATGGTTTTCGTAAACATAGATCAACAGGAGATCTTCTGACTTATGTAACACATGTTTGGAACAACGCAATTGAACACTTTGAAGAATCTCGAGCGGTTGCTCTTGACGTATCCAGGGCATTCGACCGTGTTTGGCACGATGGACTGTTGGCTAAGTTGCGCTCTTATGGTATGTCTGAAAGGTTCTGTTTGTGGCTCTCATGTTTCCTTAGAGAGCGTTCTTTACGAGTGGCGGTCGACGGATTTCTTTCTAACCCCCTCACTATCAACGCCGGTGTGCCCCAGGACTCCATACTGTCTCCTACTCTCTTTCTCATTTACATTAACGATCTGCTGGAAAAGACCGGGAATCCAATCTATAGCTTTGCAGATGACAGTACGCTTGTCTCTTCATTCACCTTGAACGCTCGGACATCGGCTGCTCAGGCGAATATCCGCAGACAGCAGGAGGTCGTTCAACTTAACAAAGACCTGGAAGAAATTCTATCTTGGGGTGACAGTAACCAAGTGGAATTTAACGCTACAAAAACCCAAGCGGCAGTTTTTTTCTAAAAAAGTTAACGTTGCTGAACCCGACATGGTTATGTCGGGGCACTCCATTTCCCTAGCATCGTCGCTCAATTTGTTGGGCGTTAGTTTGGGAGCAAATATGTCTTGGCATAAACATGTTGCAGGCATAGCAACGAGAGCTTCTCAAAAGTTGGGAATATTATTTAGAACCAGAAAGCTTTACACCCCACAACAACTGTTAATTCTTTACAAAGCCCAAATTCGACCAACTATGGAATACTGCTCCCACGTTTGGGGCTCCGCTCCCAAACATACACTGCATTTGTTGGATTCTGTTCAGAGAAGAGCGGTCCGTCTGATTGGGGACCCGGAATTGACCGGCGGCCTTGATTCGCTGGAACATCGAAGAACGGTTGGCGACTTGAGTCTGTTCTACAAGTATTTTCATGGAAAGTGTTCGAAGGATGTAGCCCGCTTAATTCCTCCCAAAGCGGTGCATGTTAGAAATACACGTCGCGCTGGTGCTTCGCATCCGTATGAGGTTCAGCTTGTTACTCCGCGTACAATGCTTTTCAAGCAATCTTTTATATGGAGAACGTCATACCTTTGGAATAATTTGACCAGCGTTGTGTTTCCCACCGAGTACAATTTACAGCGATTCAAGAACAACGTGAATCGCTTTTTTTTCCGCACTCGTGCCGCTCCTGGAGCGCTTTAGGGACTTCCCTGCAGCACGTGTGCTAGACCAATAAAAAAAAAAATATATATGTATATATATATATATATATATATATATATATATATATATATATATATATATATATATGTGTGTATATACTAGCTGTGCCCGCGGCTCCGGTCGCGTGGACTTGATTCACCCTTATCGTCACTGCTTATTCGTTATGTTTATATTATTATATAGTTCAAGGGGCCTTAGAAGCCCATGGCTTGGTTGTATACTTGTCTCCACTTCTCTTTGTCTCCTGTTAACTTTTTCCAGTGCGGGATTCCCATCAACTCCGGATCTTGCTTTTACTGCCTGAATCCACGTAGATCGAGGTCTACCCTTGCCTCTTCTTCCAACCACTCCTCTTATTAGGGCTTGCTTTGCCTGTCTTTCTTTCTTCATCCTTGCCACGTGTCCCAACCATCTTAATTGCTGGCTTCTTATGATTTGGCTTATAAGGGGTTTCATATATAGGCATTTTAATTCTTAGTTTTGTTCTTCTTCTCGACAGTCCCTCTTCTTTCCTTCCTCCGTAGATTCTTCTCAAAGCTTTCCTTTCCCAGGCCTCGAACGTCTCCTTTTCTCTTGAATTCAGTTTCCACGTTTCGCATCCATATGTCATCGTGAGTCGGAAAACTGTCGTATATATTCTTTCTTTTGCTTTTCTCGATACATTCTTTAATTTCAATATTGGATTCATTGCCCCCAAACATCTCTGTCCTTTCGCTATTCTTTCTTGTATCTCCGTCCTTTCTTGTCCACTCTCTGTTATTGTTACTCCCAGATAATTAAATTTGTCTAATTTTTCAAAAGTATATCTTTTCCCTAAGTTGTTTATTATATCTAAATTTTTGTTGTTTTTATTATCCTTCTTCTTTGTAATTTCCATGTATTTTGTTTTTTCTCATTCATCTTTAGTCCTCTCATCCTTCCCCTTTCTTCTATCCTACTTATGGCTTTTTTGAGGTTCTTTTTTGCTCTTGCAATCACTGCTACATCATCCGCATAGCCCAAACATTGGCAGGTTTGTTGGTATATCGTTCCATTTGTTTTTATTTCTGACTCCCGGATTATCCTCTGTAGTACCAAATTAAATAGACATGTCAGCACTGGTTCCCCCTGTCTTAATCCTATCTTCACCTTAAAATTGTCTGATACTTTGCCCTCAACCAACACTCTATTTTCTGTATCATTCAGGGTCATTCTCACCATGCGAATCAATTTACTTGGAATTTTTAGTTCTTCCACTACCTGGTAGAGTCCTTCTCTATTTATAGAGTCATATGCTTCTCTGAAATCCACAAAGACCAAGTGTAGTGCCAAATTTTGTTCTAAGCTATTATCTTAGATTTGCTTAATCGAAAATATCTGGTCTTTAACCGATCTATTTTTCCTGAACTCACACTGGTAGTCTCCCAGATTAGACTCGGCTTTCTCTGCCTCTCTATTTTTGATAGTCAACACTACTATCTTGTACACGACATCCGGTAAGGCTATTAGTCGATAATTAGCACATATAGTTTTTTTCTCCTTTTTTGTATATTGGACAATTGAGCGACTCTCTCCAGCTCACCGGCATCTTTTCTTGCACCAACCGGCATATTTCATTTTCCAGATAGAACTCCTCCAGCTTTGATCAGTTCTGCTGTTATACAATTTCCACCCGGGGCCTTATTTTTTTTGGGTTCTGAGTATTTTTCTTATTTCTTCTTTGCAGGGTTTGTTTGTCCCCTCCTGCCCTTCAGTTAATTTTGCTTCCTATTTCTCATTCAACTCATTTTCATCTCCTTTAGTGTTTCTTTAAAGTATTCCCCACTTCTATTCAGTCTTTCTGCCAAGCTTACTGCTAAACTTCCATCTTTTTTCCTACATATTAGCATTTTTATCTCTGTTTATTCCCTTTGTATTTTATAAAAAAAAAACACGTAAATCGGATAAGTGGTTCTTGAGTGCTAAGCGCAGTAATGGATAGACAGACAGACAGAGAGATGTTACGTTTTATATATTATAGATTTTTTTTGACATATATTAAATTAAAAAAATCACGTAAATCGGATGAGTGGTTCTCGAATGATTAGCACACTAACGGACAAACAGACATACAAACAGAGAGACGTTGCGTTTTATATATGGTATATTATATAGATTATTATTATTATTATATAACCTGGCCAGAGAACATATGTATGAATTAAAAAAAGAACACGTAAATCGGATAAGTGGCTCCCGAGTGATAAGCGCACTAACGGACAGACAGACAGACAGAGAGACGTTGCATTTTATATATATTACAGATATTCTTTGCTACATGATATTGTTCCATATTTAATGGTTTAGGCAGTCTATTGCAAACTTTTTTCCGACTTGATTCACTATTATCGTCACTGCTTATTCCTTATGTTATTTAAAGTAATAAAATGTAGCCTATAACCTGGCCAGAGGCACGTAAATCGGATAAGTGGTTCTCCCGTGATAAGCGCACTAACGGACGGACAGACAGACAGACAGATAGAGAGACATTGCAGTTTATATATATATATATATATATATATATATATATATATATATATATATATATATATATATATATATATATATATTATAGATGTAATAAAATATATATCTATAACCAGGTCAGAGAACATATGTATGATTTTAAAAAATCACGTAAATCGGATAAGTGGTTCTCGAGGGATAAGCGCACTAACGGAGAGACAAACAGACGGACAGAGAGACGTTACATTTTACATATATTATAGGTATAAATTATTATTATTACTATATAACCTGGCCAAAGAATATATGTATGAATTTAAAAAAAGACCCGTAAATCGACTAAGTGGTTCTCGCGTGATAAACGCACTAATGGACATATATAATAGATATTCTCTGCTACATACTCGTAATATTGTTCCAAATTTAATGGTTTAGGCTGTGTATTGCAAGGGAACGCGCTAGAGGCAAACTTTTACCTTAACTCAATTTGACTATTATATAAATCTTGAGATATTGAAGGATTTAAAATCCTTCAGGGACCTTGGCGTAGTTTTCGACGAGCGCCTACCTTTTTCAGAACACATAAACCAGGTTTATAAGAGCGCAATGTAAACGCTGGGATTCATATTTAGAAACTCATGTGATTTCTCAAACATTGATACAATTACATCTCTGTACTTTGCATATGTTCGGTCAAAATTAGAATATGCAGCAATAGTATATAGCATCCTATACACTCAAAGTACACTTTCCAATTAGAAGAGGTACAATGAAATTTTTTAAGATTTCTCGTATATAAAGCAGAGGGTATTTACCCGCCACGAGGCTCGCCAGAAGAAACGCAGATTTAAAATATCGTCATTAGCCGATCGTCGCAATTTTATGCTGGTTTTGTTTTTATTTAAAATATGCAACTCAGTCCGTACTTACTGTCAAAACTAAAGATGTACCATCTCGTACGTTAAGACATTATCCCGTGTTCAACTTACCGTTCCATGCTTCCAACTTTCGGGTAAAAGAGCCACTTTTTTCAAGCTATGAAGATTTTTAATGCGAATTATAACGATGTTGATATCAACAATTTTACATATTCTCAGTTTTTGAAGGTTACACGGGTTCGTTGTCTTGGGAATATTATTAACTAATATTGTAACATATATTGTTAGAGCTGTAACCTAACGTTGTAGTGTGTTTATCCTAACAGACTCGTTTAGATTTAACTTAGCTTTAGTCACATTGTCTTGTTAATGGATGTATTTATCTGTTAGACAATAAAGATTATTATTATTATTTATTACAAAAAGTTCTTCTTTCTCACATTTGATCAATGTGGTTCCATGTTTGGCTGACGGGCCAAAACCAAGTCAGCACAAACGCTATTACCATTCCGTATTAAGGAATGACCTGACAATGTTACATGTTTTCAAAATCACTGACTTCTGAATGTTTCTGTGTATGTCCGTGTTGAGTCCCAATTGCACTAAATGTGGTGTGAATGTTATTGGTGTAAGGCCTGTGGCTGATATAATGAGGGGGACAATGATGACTTTTTCCTGTCTCCATAGCCTTTTTATTTCCGTTGCAAGGTCTGTGTATTTGGAAATTTTTTCTGTGTATTTCGCTTGGATGTTTGTGTCGTTGGGGACAGCTATGTCAATCAGATAGGTGACTTTTTTTTTTGTTTTTTCCTTTTTTGCACTGAAAAGTAATATCGGGTCTATTGGCGGAGACTGTTTTATCTGTATGGATACCGATATCCCAGTAGAGCTTGTAATCTTCATTTTCAAGTATGGATGTTGGCGTGTATTTGTAGTAGGGATCTGTGTTTTCTATGAGTCTGTATGTTGTGGCTAGTGCTTGGTGAACCACTTTGGCAGCTGAATCATGCCTAGCTGTGTACTCCGTTCCGGCCAATATTTTACATCCGCTCGTTTTGTGATCGATCGTTTCTTTCTGCTGGTGGCATTTCCTACATCTGTCCTCTGCAATAGTCGGGTCTTTGATGATATGTTTTTGGTAGTTTCTGGATAATATGACTTTATCCTGGATGGCAAGTAAGAAGCCTTCAGTCTCAGGGAATAGCTGCCCATCCCGTAACCAGGTGTATGATTGTTTTTTATTTACGTGGTCTTGTTCTATGTGGTATCTGTGTTTTCCGTGGAGTGTTTTCTCTGACCACGTTTTCATCTTTTCCTGTTGTAATTGGGTGTGACTGTGTGTGTCTGCTGAGTGGTCTGCCCGGGCTAAGTCGAGAGGTGTGTAGTTTTTGTCTGCTTTCACTGTCGCTGTGTGGAGGCTGGTTTGCTTGCTGTGAAAGAATTTCCTAAGTGTTTGTATTTGTTTTGTGTGTAATGATCTGATGTCTATAATTCCTCTTCCTCCTGCCTTCCTCTCGATGGTAAGTCTTTCTTTGCATGCGTTGGGGTGTAATTTCCTGTATTTGGTGAATTGAGATCGTATAAGGATGTGAATATTTTCTATGTCTGTTTGTGACCATTTGATGATACCAAATGAATATGTGAGTATAGGTATAGCGAACGTGTTGATGGCTTTAGTGAGATTCTTAGAGTTGAGTTTTGTTTGCAAAAGTTTCGTCAGTCTGTTTTTGAATTCGGTTCTGAGCTCTGTTTTGATGTGAGTGTGGTTGAGTTTGGTGCTTTGTTGGAAGCCTAGATATTTGTATGTTTCTTTATCGAACATGTTATCGAGCGTTTCATTGTTGATGGTTTCTGTCTCATGGTGGTGCTTCCATTGGCCTTTGTTGATGTGGAGCACTTTGCATTTACTTATACCAAATTCCATATTGACATCTAAGGTGAATATTTCTGTGATTTTGAGGAGTTCTTTCAGCTGTGTTTGTGTGGCAGCGTAGAGTTTTATGTCGTCGATATATAGGAGGTGGTTTATTTTATGTTGATTCTCTTTTTGGTGTCTGATATTGAAGCCATGCTCTGTTTGTTGTACATAGTTTTCCGGTAGAACTGTTTTTCGCTTCTTCGGAAGAGGTTGTTGGTGTCTTTCCTCTCATTTGATTCTTTGTATCTACGGAGTCTTGCGGCATATACAGATAGTTTTTGTTTCAAGGTATCGAGGATTTCTGGCAGTGTTCTGTTGGGAGACTTAGATTTGATCTTGTTTGCCCCCTGTGTGACACGTTTGGACGCGTTCCCGCTTATAAACTGAGTAAGATGTCCTAGATCTCTCCTGATGTTGTTGATTTTGTTTTCTATTCTTATTTGCCATTTGAATTTTGGTATTGTCCTGTTGGGGTTTCCTTGTCGTTGAGGGAGTTTTTGATTATTTTGTGTTAGAGTGGTGATTGCTGCTGCGTATATTATTGTGTGAATGTCTTCGATTGTGCTTGAGTCTGTTATATACTGAGGTATTATGTGCTTGTTTAGTGTGTTGAGGATTGGTTGCGTGCTCTGTCTGAAGATTAAACGAGGGATGGGATTTCTTGTTGTGGGGTCGGTGCCTGACCATCGAACTAGATGTGACTCCATTTTTGCTTTAAGTGTTTGTATGAGAGGTGATTCGGGGTGATGTTGTGTGGATGTCGTTGAGGGTGGCGAGTGATTCATGTTGTTGTCTGTGATATGGTGTTGCGCGGTACTCGCAATATTATTTTGCGTTATGCTCCTCCTGGGTGGTGGGTATTGTTGTGTTCGACTGGGTGGTTGTGTGTGTGAGGCTGGTTCGGAATTTGCTTTATTGTTTCTATTGTTTGGTTGGTCTGTGTTCAGTTCAACAGCCACTGTGTCCTTGATGGTTTGCAATTCGAGAGGTGTGAGACGATTGTTCTTGGTAATAACTCTTTTTTGGTCTACTACTCTCTGTTCTGAAACAAGTAATTGCAGATGTGGATATTCGGTCAAGAAAAGTCTGTGCAGTTGCTGTCTGTAGCCGGATGTTATTGTTTCGAGTTTGGTGGCGGTGTAGTAACAGCGCATCACCGTCCTATTCATCTCATCCGTCCACTTTAACCGCTGTCTTGGTTTTCCAGCCTTGGTAGTTGCATGTTGTCCTTGCAATACATACGGGCCCTGGCCTGGCTTTGGTGGTTGTGTTTGTCCCGTATCTACGTCGGTTGCGCTTGGGATTGATGTTGGTGGGTCCAAGCGGCGAGTGATTCTCTTCTCAGTGATTTCTTTGTCAGGTTTTGTGTTTTCATTACAGCAACGCATGGCGTGTTCGTTGATTCCTGTGGTGCAACTCATGCGCTGCTGTGATTTTCCCGCCTTGGTGGGTGTCGGCTTAGTCGCCAACACAACACTTTTGGCAGGTCCATTTTCGGTTGCCTGGTCTTCATCGTTTTGGTCGAGCTGCCATTTCCCGCGACGTCCTCGACCGTTACGTCTCTCGCCCGATGCTTCTTTTATTGGTCTGTTGTTCTCTGGAATGTTTTCAGTGTTTTGTGGTGTCAGAAGCTCAAAGTGTCCCGACATTGGGTTGCCTGTTAGTAGAAGGTAAATGGTTTTGTTGTATTTTCCCGTGCTTATTATTGTTGGTCTGTCCGTAAAAGTTATTTTTGTATGTCTTGTTCTTCGTTGTTTTGAGAAGATATGAAAGTTGCTATTTGGTGTTTCCGAGAGGGCAAGTATCTCTAGGCTCGTTCCATAGGTGCCATTTTTTCCGCATATAATAATAATAGTTATTGAAGTCTTTTATATCGTCGACTTCAATTAATGAAAATGTGTGAAGTTCCGACCAGTTTTGTTGTAAATATCTTAGAGCAACCTCTCGGAGTTTCTCATGATGGTTCTGGTGGCCATATAAGTATAAGCTAACTGCACGGAAAAGGCAATTTCCATCACCTACAATGTCGGATCTGGTAAAACTATCGGGAGTAGTTTCGACTGAGGCGGTTGTTTGGTTCGTCTGTAGTTGTTGTTGTGGTGTTGCTGTAGCTGTTTGTACGACAGGGGTCCGCCTCCGCAACACCCTTCCATTTTCATTATTATAATTATTATTGTTTAACATAGTATTCCCACGAGTATCCTAGGAAAGAAAGGTCGACTGCGGCAGAGCCTGGATGCCACAGCAAGGCTACTTACTCCCGGAGGGCGCCCGGTATCCGGGGGAACCGTTCGCGACTCATAAACGCTGAGCCATTCATCTTCTCGGCACGGTAAACACCTTAAGATTGCGTTTTTATTACACATAATCTGGACAACACAAGACAGCACAACATGACTCAGGTACCTCGGGATCGTCAATGCCCATACTAGGAGAATCCTGGGATTCCCCTAGCCCCTGAGGGATTATTATTATTATTATTACAAAAAAGTTCTTCTTTCTCACATTTGGTCAATGTGGTTCCATGTTTGGCTGACGGGCGTAAACCAAGTCAGCACAAACGCATTACCATTGTGTATTAAGGAATGACCTGACAATGTTACATGTTTTCAAAATCACTGACTTCTGAATGTTTTTGTGTATGTTTGTGTTGAGTCCTAATTGTACTAAGTGTGGTGTGAATGTTGTTGGTGTAAGACCTGTGGATGATATAATGAGGGGGACAATGATGACTTTTTCTTGTTTCCATAGCCTTTTTATTTCCGTTGCAAGGTCTGTGTATTTGGAAATTTTTTCTGTGTATTTCGTTTGGATGTTTGTGTCGTTGGGGACAGCTATGTCAATTAGATAGGTGACTTTTTCTTTTTTGCACTGAAAAAGTAATATCGGGTCTATTGGCGGAGACTGTTTTATCTGTATGGATACTGATGTCCCAGTAGAGTTTGTAATCTTTATTTTCAAATACGGATGTTGGTGTGTATTTGTAGTAGGGATCTGTGTTTTCTATGAACTTGTATGTTGTGGCTAGTGCTTGGTGAACTACTTTTGCCGCTGAGTCATGTCTGGCTGTGTATTCCGTTCCGGCTAATATTTTACATCCGCTTGTTATGTGTTCGATCGTTTCTTTCTGCTGGTGGCATTTTCTGCATCTGTCTTCTGTAATAGTTGGGTCTTTGATGATATGCTTTTGGTAGTTTCTGGTTAATATGACTTTATCCTGGATGGCAAGTAAGAAGCCTTCTGTTTCCGGGAATAGCTGCCCATCCCGTAACCAGGTATATGATTGTTTTTTATTTACATGGTCTTGTTCTATGTGATATCTGTGTTTTCCGTGGAGTGTTTTTTCTGACCACGTTTTCATCTTTTCCTGTTGTAATTGGGTGTGACTGTGTGTATCTGCTGGGTGGTCTTCCCGGCATAAGTCGAGTGGTGTATAGTTTTTGTCTGCTTTGACTGTTGCTGTCTGGAGGCTGATTTGCTTGGTGTGAAAGAATTTCCTAAGTGCTTGTATTTGTTTTGTGTGTAATGATCTGATGTCTATAATTCCTCTTCCTCCTGCCTTCCTCTCGATGGTAAGTCTTTCTTTGCATGCGTTGGGGTGTAATTTCCTGTATTTGGTGAATTGAGATCGTATAAGGATGTGAATATTTTCTATGTCTGTTTGTGACCATTTGATGATACCAAATGAATATGTGAGTATAGGTATAGCGAATGTGTTGATGGCTTTAGTGAGATTCTTAGAGTTGAGTTTTGTTTGTAAAAGTTTCGTCAGTCTGTTTTTAAATTCGTTTCTGAGCTCTGTTTTGATGTGAGTGTGGTTGAGTTTGGTGCTTTGTTGGAAGCCTAGATATTTATATGTTTCTTTGTCGAACATGTTATCGAGTGTTTCATTGTTGATGGTTTCTGTCTCATGGTGGTACTTCCATTGGCCTTTGTTGATGTGGAGCACTTTGCATTTACTTATACCAAATTCCATATTGACATCTAAGGTGAATATTTCTGTGATTTTGAGGAGTTCTTTCAGCTGTGTTTTTGTGGCAGCGTAGAGTTTTATGTCATCCATATATAGAAGGTGGTTTACTTTATGTCGATTCACTTTTTGGTGTCTGATATTGAAGCCATGCTCTGTTCTGTTTAGTATATTTGAGAGTGGATTGAGACTGAGGCAAAACCATAGAGCGCTGAGCGAGTCTCCCTGAAATATACCCCGTCTGATGTACAGCTCTTCTGTTTGGATGCGTTCGGTTTGTGTTTCTAGGCGTATTTTGGTTTTCCATGTTTTCATAATTTGCGCGAGAAATTGCCTGAGGTGTTGGTTGATTTTATAGATTTCTAGGGCTCTGATTAACCAGCTGAGGGGTATTATTATTATTATTATTATAAAATATCCATCCACGGCTGCGACAGCTTCGTCATTTAATGAGGATTTTTTTTAGGTTTGGAAACAAATAATAGACAGAGGGAGCCAAATCTGGTAAATATGCAGGATATTTAAGCAATTCGTAGTTTAATTCGTTCAATTTTACCATCGTCAAAACACTTGTATGAACACGTACATTGTCTTGATCGAAAATGATTCTCTCCTTTTTTAAAGTATGTCTTTTATCACGAATTTTTGCATCCAACTGATCCAAAAGGTTACAATAATTTTCAGAGTTAATTATCTTACCTTTCTGAAGCTAGTCGATTAACAAAACATTTTTATAATCTCAAAAAACTATTGTCTTAACCTTTCCTGCGGATGAAACCGTCTTTGCCTTCTTTAATGCACTCCGACCGCTTCAGTCCATTGTTTCAACTGTTCTTTTCACCCTGGTGTATAGTGGTGGATCAAAGTTTCATCAACAGTTATGAAACGATGCTTGAAATCCATTTTATTTTGCTTAAAATGATCCAAACCCGCTTGAGAAATACGCATTCGAATCCGTTTTTGGTCAGTTATGAAATGCGGCACCCAATTTGCACAAAGCTTGTTCATTTAAAAAGAGAAGCCCATTTTTAAGGTGGAAAGTGAAGGTAATGCATCCTTATACACTTTTAACAATTTCGGATGAAGTTTCCTTGGTGTTAAACAATCCAAAATAAAGAATTTAATCACTGCACGATATTCATTTTTTTCCATTTTAAAAAAATCAATGACACGTCAGAATTAAATAGCTGCTTCTACTCGAATGAATTGACAGATCGAAATAAAATTTTACATGTGTTTATGTAAAGGATAGAGCTCTCTAATACAATTAGAGTTTCACAGTTTCTAACGCCATCTATGTGTCAAGCCGAGAACTTTTCTGACAGCCTAGGTATATAGTATAAATTCGCTAATTTATGAAAATAATCATTAGCCTACATGAACACCGAATTGTTATTCATGCAGAAAAGAAAGTGGCCTATTATTGTAATACATACATATGTATATATGTATATATATATATATATATATATATATATATATATATATATATATATATATATATATCTATATATATATATATATATATATATATATATATATATATATATATATATATATATATATATATATATATATATATATATATATATATATATATATAGATAGATATATAGATATATACATATATATAATATATATATATATATATATATATATATATATATATATATATATATATATATATATATATATATATATACATACATATATATTATATATGTGTTAAAATCCTAAGCAATTTTCTTATCTAGCTGAAAAGGAATTTTAATTCAATGTTCATTTGGACAAAATTTAACGAATTTTTTTTAACTTCGATATGGGTCATCTGTAAGAGCAGTATATACATTATTGTAATAGGTTTAGGCTAGACTCATTATATTTTTACCTTTCCCTCCAATTTCTCGCAAAAAAAAACCTAAGCTTAACAAGCAAGAATACTAAAAAAACCTCATTGATTTGTCGTGTTCGGTCTCGTCGTCTTTACCATGACAGCCGGTAACAAATTACTTGAATAAAAACAAATGAAGCATGAAAAGTAAGTTTTTTCTCGCTCTTTTCCACTCCATTTATTGGTAATCACTTTTGTCACAATACAGTGACACGGTATCTCGGTGAAATTTTCGTGGAAATATTTCAATTTACAGGATATTAAATGTCATTGATGATACACTATCGCCGATGAAAATAAGTAATATTTCCTGTCCTTTTTTATTAAAGTTAAATAACTTTGGTGACTGAAGAGTATTGGCTTGAAATTTTCTAAAAAATTGGTAAACTTACCACCAAATAATAAACTTTTTATAAACTGGAAAGCATATTTAACTTTTTATCGTAGACAATATCAAAATAAGATTTTTTTTTCGGCGATAATTTATCGCGTCTTAACAAGATTGCCAAATCATAAAAAATTTCCCAAAGGTTGCCAGTGTTGGCAGAAAATGTTAATAAGAGGTAAAAGAACGAGCTTAATATTATCGTATCCCACCCGTCCCGGTACTCGATTTGGCCAGATTCTACATAGCCGGGTACCCGGTTTTGCGGATTCTAAAATATACTGCTCGTTAGATTTCTAGTTATAATGCCTTGCATTTCATAACCGTTTTTGTTTATAATTTATCCGGTAAATATCAAACATTTTGTTATAATTTTAAGAACTGTTTGTTTTCTATCTGTTCTAACTCATTCACATCTATATTTTATATTCAATTTTCTTACAGAAACGTTGTTTTGGGTATATTTATAATACAAAATATTACATTGTTAATAGTAAAAGTCAAGTAACTGATTAGGCCTACTTAAACCCTTTTAAGTTAATCTGGCTGTTAAAAGTTTGGTGTACTTTTTAAAATTTTAATATTTGTGTTATGTGAAATATTGCACGTGTCTACTTTTCAAAATTTGTCGATGATTTTCTGCCCTGTCTGTTTTAACTTTATTATGTACGTTCGGGTATCCAGTCTCTTATATAAATCACAGCAACTTTCTCTAAGTTAAAGTTAGCCCAGATGAGAGTCTCAGCTGATCGAGATGCATATGACGTAATTAAAATAAAGTAGTTTTTTAAAATGAAGGAAAATGGGACTTAATTTTCCACTAAATTAAGTCTAGATTAAAATGTCGTTTGTGGCGTGCAGTTAGGACTTATATTTTCTCCTAAATTAACCCTTTTAAATATGATGCTTCAAATATTAATGAAAGTAAATTGAGTAGACAAGCCAGCTAGTCAAGAACGGGGAGGTACTTAAAGAGAAAATACTAACTGGAGAAAGTTACATAATCGACGAGATAATGAAACATATTTTGGGACATTAAAATGTAAAGGATCTAACTAACAATAACAATATGTTTGAAAGGTTTTGTTTATGGCTCTCGTGTTTCCTTAGAGGACATCTATAATATATATAAAATGCAACGTCTCTCTGTCTGTCTGCGTTAGTGCGCTTATCACTGGAGAACCACTTATCCGATTTACGTACTTTTTTTTTAAAACATACATATGTTCTCTGGCCAGGTTATAGGCTGTATTTTATTACAATAGGTAGCATAAGCAATGAGTAGTGACGTAAAATAGTGAATGAAGTCGGAAAAAAGTTTGTCGCTAGCGCGTTCCCTTGCAATACACAGCCTAAACCATTAAATATGGAACAATATTATGTAGCAGAGAATATCTATAATCTATAATCTATAATATATAAAATGCAATGTCTCTCTGTCTGTCCATTAGTGCGTTTATCACGCGAAAACCACATATCCGATTTATGTGTCTTTTTTTTTAAATTCATACACATATTATTTGGTCAGGTTATATAATAATAATAATAATAATCTATATCTATAATATATATAAAATGCAACGTCTCTCTGTCTGTCTGTCTGTCCGTTAGTGCGCTTATTCCTCGAGATCTACTTATCCGATTTACGTGATTTTTTAAATTCATACATAGGTTCTCTGACCAGGTTATAGGTATATATTTTATTACATCTAAAATATATATAAAATGCAACGTATTTCTGTCTATTTGTCCGTTTGTGCGCTTATCACTGGAGAACCACTTATCCGATTTACGTGCTTTTTTTTTAAACATGCTAAACCATTAAATATGGAACAATATCATGTAGCAAAGAATATCTATAATATATATAAAATGCAACGTCTCTCTGTCTGTCTGTCTGTCCGTTAGTGCGCTTATCACTGGAGAACCACTTATCCTATTTACGTGCTTTTTTGTTAAACATACATATGTTCTCTGGCCAGGTTATAGGATATATTTTATTACGTTAGGTGACATAAGGAATAAGCAGTGACAATAATAGTGAATCAAGTCGGAGAAAAGTTTGCCGCTAGCGCGTTCTCTTGCAATACACTGCCTAAAGTATTAAATATGGAACAATATCATGCAGCCAAGAATATAAAATATATAAAATGCAACGTCTCTCTGTCTGTGTGTCTGTCCGTTAGTGCGCTTATCACTCGAGAACCCCTTATCCGATTTACTTGTTTTTTTTTTTTAATTCATACATTTGTTCTCTGGCCAGGTTATCTATAATCTTCTATCTAGAATATATAAAATGCAACGTCTCTCTGTCTGCCTGTCTGTCCGTTAGTGCGCTTATCACTTGAGAACCACTTATCCGATTTATGTGTTTTTATAAATTTATACATATGTTCTATATAATTCGACATAAGCCTAGATAATGGGGGATAAGGTGAGATAATGGAAGATAAGGAGAAATAATGGAGATAAGTCGAGATAAGTCTCGATAATGGGAGATAATGGGAGATAAATATAAATAATGAGAGATAAGGAGAAATAATGGGAGATAAGCAGAGATAAGTCTAGATAATGGGAGTTATGGTGAGATAATGGGAGATAAGGAGAAATAATGGGAGATAAGGTGAGATAATGGGAGATAAGGAGAAATAATGGGAGATGAGCAGAGATAAGCCTAGATAATGGAAATTATGTAGAGATAATGGGAGATAAGGAGAAATATTGAGAGACTTTTCAGGTGACAATACGCTTCTCTCTTCATTCATCGTTCGAAAATCGGCTACTTAAGCAAATATTCGCAGACAGCAGGAAGTCATTCATATATATATATATATATATATATATATATATATATATATATATATATATATATATATATATATATATATATATATATATATATATATATATATATATATATAAATATATATATATATATATATATATATATATATATACAGTAAAACCTGTCAAAAGCAGCCACAAAAAAATTTAGGAATATTGGCTGTTTAAGATAGGTGGTCGTTATTTCCAGGTTTTGCGCCCTATAAATAAAAGACATATATTTTTCTATTTTTAAACATTTTCTTTATTTTACTAAATAGTTAGCATACACACAGATTGAAAAGTCAAAATGATTTAATAATATAAAAAATATTTTGAATGTACAGTATATACACTATAGTAATATATATCTACTTAACATGGATTTTTTAAAAATGTATACATGTTATTAAGCTTTTTTTTCAAATACGCTTCAAAAGTAACACTCGAGAAATATGTATAGCCATTTCACCATTGTTATTACACAAAATATAGTTTTATATGCCTCTCAAATTTGCATAAACTTCACTCATATTAGATTTTGGAGCTTCACATTCGTCCACATCACTGTCTGAATCAGAGTTAAGGTTTTGGTCTGTATCGCGCAGTTCCTTAACAATTTCTTAAATATTGAAGTTTGAACTTTCTATAGGCACATCACTGTCAATGGAAACAAACTCATCCAAGTATACAGTTTTATCATGGATTAAAGGAAAGAGCTGAGCAAGGAGTATTTCGTTTTCTTCGTCAAAAATAGCAGCTTCTGGAACAACATCGGAGAATCCAGCACTGAAAAAACATTTTCTAAATGTAGTTGGAGAAAGATTTTTCCACGCAGTCGTTGTGCTTTTTTCAGATTTTTCCAAATCGCAATAACTGTCAATAAACGTAAGTAGCCTTTTGATCAAAAATTTTCTATATATCGTCTTAAAATTTTGAATTATTCCTTGATCTAAAGGCTGACAATACGAGGTGATATTTGGTGGCAAAAAAATCAGCTTAACATTTTCTAGAGGCACTTTAGAATGGGAGGTAGCATTGTACAAGAAAAGCAGTACTTTTCTGTTTTGTTTCTTCATTTTATTACCAAATTTACGGAGCCATCTGGTCATAATTTCTGACGTCATCCAGGCCTTTTTGTTAGATTCCCATTCTAAGGGTAACTTGTCAACATGACTACCTTTAAAACAACGAGGATTTTTACTTTTCCCAATTATTAACGGATTTTCTTTTTCTCCTTCCATATTTGCATACAGTAAAATAATTCAGTGCTGTTTTGCTACCTTCTTTCCTGCACATTTATCGTTTTTTAAAACAAATGTCTTATTTGGCATGGCTCGGTAATAAAGACCTGTTTCATCAGCATTATATAAATCTCGTGGAGAATAATCTTTTAAAATTAACGGTAATGTAGTTTTCCAGTTTTCCATCAAATTTATATCTGCAGACTCACCAGAAACTGACTTAAAACTAATATTGTGCCGTTTACAGAAACTTTCCAACCACCCATTTAATGCAACGAAATTTTCTACTTTCAGGCTGCTTGACGCCTCCAGTCCTTTTTGTTTGAGTAGTAGTCCAGATATTGGAACTACTTTATTCCTGACCTTGCAAAACCAATTGTAGATAATTTGATCCACTGCTAATCCTGCTGACTCGGGAAATTTTCGTTTTTGCTCCAAGTTAACACCCTCTTCGAACATCTTTTTTAGTTCACTCTTATTTTTTGATACATCAAGAATTTGCGTTTTTCCAACCTCGAACTTTTCAGCCAGTTTTCGCGAACTTAACGCAAACTTTTTACTTTCAGCGATAATAATAATTTTGTCTTTTAGTGACAAACGTTTTCGTTTCAGCGACATTATTAAGGACGTGTTCAATACGAAGACAACTTTAAAATAATGGAATAAACAGAAAACTTCAAATTTAAGTTAATTTTATCAACAATAATGGATATTTCCTTGAATAAATTGCCCAGTTACAGTAGTAGTAAAAGTAAAAGGTTGAAGGCCCATAAAAATAATTAGTATGTCATAAAACCGTTCGGCTAGCCCGGTCGTTATTACCAGGTAAATTTCCAAGGAAATATGCTATAAAAATATCGGTGGCCGTGGCCGTTTAATACAAGTGGCCATAATTAACAGGTTTTTGCATATATGGAATTTATATGCAATACGTTTTCGGGAAGCTTAATACTGTCCGTTACCACAGGTGGCCGTTAACACAGATCTCACTGTATGTATACATATACATATATATATATATATATATATATATATATATATATATATATATATATATATATATATATATATATATATTGCGAATTTACATTAATGATTTGCTGGAAAGGACTAGAAATCCCATCTACAGCTTTGCAAGTCACAGTACGCTTATCTCTTCATTCATCGTTCACATATATATGTATATATATATATATATATATATATATATATATATATATATGTATATATATATATATATATATATATATATATACATATATATATATATATATATATATATATATATATATATATATATATAATATATATATATATATATCTGCAGATATTTGCTTGAGTAGCCGATTTTCGAATGATGAATGAAGAGATAAACGTACTGTCACCTGAAAAGCTGTAGATGGGATTTCTAGTCCTTTCCAGCAGATCGATAATGTAAATTTGAAAGAGAGTAGGAACGAGTGTGTAGCGTCAGTGTTTAAGAAATAATCCAACAATTTCTGATATGTTTACTGGAGTTTTTTGAATTTTTAACCGGGAAGACTAATTTAAACGTGAGCATCATAATTTTTTGTTTCCTATTAAGATTTTCAATTAATATTTTGTTCTGTATTTAAATTCAAATACACTTTACTCTTCATTATAAATCATTATTTTTTATTTTCCCTGTATACCATCAAATTAGACTTTTGATGCTTGATTACGGATTTCTGTGTGATGCAGAACTTTTTATCAAGAATAAATTTTGTAATATGTAAGGTAAACTTGTTCTCCATTTGTATAAAACTTTTTGAGATATACTGTATATATATATATATATATATATATATATATATATATATATATATATATATATATATATATATACATATAAATATATATATATATATATATATATATATATATATATATATATATATATATATATATATATATATATACATATATATATATATATATATATATATATATATATATATATATATATATATGTGTGTGTGTGTGCGTATTTAATTAAAATCTGGGACGTCACAGCACTCACCCGCTATGACCGAATTCAAACCAGCGACCATCGTGTCACTTGGCAAGCTCTATCCCCCAGGGCAGGAAGTCATTCAACTGAACAAAAACCAGAAAAAAATTCGATATTGGGATGACAGTAACAATAAAATGTGACGTTTCATAAACCTAGGTGGCAATTTTTCCTAAAGAAGTTAACGTTGCTGGTCGGTAACTTGAGAGCAAATATATCTTGTCATGAACTTGCCGCATGCCTAGTAAAGGGAGCTTCTGAAAAGATGGGAATATTATTTTAAACTAGAAAGCTTTACACTCCACAACTATTAATTCTGTAGAGAGCTAAATTTCGACAAACAATGGATTACTGCTCCTAC
Source organism: Pachyrhynchus sulphureomaculatus (assembly GCA_019049505.1). Lineage (NCBI taxonomy): Eukaryota > Metazoa > Arthropoda > Insecta > Coleoptera > Curculionidae > Pachyrhynchus > Pachyrhynchus sulphureomaculatus. The sequence goes on from CM032456.1 coordinate 94,653,568, forward strand.
GTTTGGATCTCTGTTCCCAAACATACACTGTATTTGTTAAATTCTATTCATAAAACAGCTGCTCGCCTGATTGGAGACCCAGAACTGACTAGCAACCTTGATTCCTTGGATAAATGAAGAACGGTTGGCGATTTGAGTTTATTTTTTAAGTAAATTCATGAAAAGTGTTCAATGGATGAAGCCCGCTTGATTGGTCCCAGAGCGGTGCCTGATAGGAATGCATATCGCGTTAATATATCACGTGTTCTTTTTTTTATGAGTCTAGCTCACGTGCTGCAGAGAAGTCCCTAAAGCTCTACACGAGCAACATGTATGCTGGAGAAAGCGATTCACGTTGTTCTTGAATCGCTGTAAATTGTACTCGGTGGGAAATACAGTCCTGGGCAAATTATTCCAAAGGGATGATTTTTTCCATATAGAAGACTGCTTAAAAAGCGTTGCACGAGGAGTAACAAACTGAACCTCATACGGATGTGAAGTATTAGCGCGACGTGTATTTCTAACATGCACCGCTCTGGAAGGAATTAAGCGGGCTACATCCTTCGAACACTTTCTATGAAAATACTTGTAGAATATACTCAAGTCGCCAACCGTTCTTCGATGTTCCAGCGAATCAAGGCCGCCGGTCAGTCCCGGATCTCCAATCAGACGAACAGCTCTTCTCTGAATAGAATCCAACAAATACAATGTATGTTTGGGAGCGGAGCCCCAACCATAGGAGCAGTATTCCATAGTTAGTAGAATTTGAGCTTTCTAAAGAATTAACAGTTGTTGTGGAGTATAAAGTTTTCTGGTTCAAAATAGTATTCCCAACTTTTGAGAAGCTCTCCTTGCTATGCCTGCAACATGTTCATACCAGGTCATATTTGCTCCCAAATTAATGCCCGACAAATTGAGTGACGATGTTAGAGGAATGGAGTGCCCCGACATAACTATGTCGGGTTCAGTAATGTTAACTTTTTTAGAAAAAAACTGCCACCTGGGTTTTTGTAGCGTTAAATTCCACTTGGTTACTGTCACCCCAAGATTACTTCCAGGTCTTTTTTAAGTTTAATGACTTTCTGCTGTCTGTGGATATTCGTCTGAGTAGCCGATGTTCGAGCGTTCAAAGTGAATGAAGAGATAAGTGTACTGTCATCTGCAAAGCTGTAGATTGGATTCCCGGTCTATTCCAGTAGATCGTTAATGTAAATGAGAAAGAGAGTAGGAGGCAGTATGGAGCCTTGAGGCACACCGGCGTTGATAGTGAAGGTGGACTGCTACGTGTAAAGAACGCTCTCTGAGGAAACATGAAGCAACAAACAGAACTTTTCAGACATACCATAACAGCGTAGCTTAGCCAACAGTCCATCGTGTCAAACACTGTCGAATACCTTGGATATGTCAAGAACTACCGCTCGAGATTCTTCAGTGTTTAATTACGTTGTTCCAAACATGTGTTACATAAGTCAAAAGATCTCATGTTGATCTATGTTTACGAAAGCCATATTGGTGATCGCTAATAATGTTGAATCCATCAAGATATTTTAGAAGCTTGTTCAGCTTGTCACTTCCTTGTACAACTCGTTTTAAGGAGTTTTTTTATGGAGAATACCATATCTTTGGAATGATTTGCCCTGGACTGTGTTTCCCACCGATTAGAATATTCACAAGTTCAAGAGTAACGTGAATCACGTATTGCTCCTGTAGGGCTTTAGGGATTTTCCAGTAGCACGTGTGCTATGCCTATAAAAAAACTGATATGTCAACAGGGTCAGTTCTAAGTTCTTTGAAGTCTAGGCAATAACTGCACCAATTAATTTAACTAGTAAAATTTTACGAGCAATTTTCATTAATATCTGTTCTGGCTAATTCTTCTTTTCTTCTTTATGTGCCATATCCGGTCACACGGACGTTGACGATCACTGTGGCGAGTACTTCTCTGTCTTCAGCCAGTCTAAAGATAGCTCCAGCTTGTATGCCTGTCTATTCCTTGATATTCTTCAACTAGGACATCTGGTTTCTACCAACTCCACGCCTCCCTCCAATCTTTCCCTTCATAATTCATAGGAGGAGGTAGTATTTTTCTCCACGAAATACATGGCCAAGGTGAGATATTTTGTTACATTTTATAGTGATGATCGGTAATCTTTCCGAATTTGCTCTTCTTAAGACTTCTTTCTCATTCGTCAGCAAAACAGTCCACGGTATTCGAAGTATCCTGCGGTGAATCCACATTTCAGAAGCCTCTAGTCGATTCATGTTCTTATTTTTATGCTCCAGCACTCTATCCCATATAGCAACACTGATCAGATGTAGTATTTGACCATCCACTGTCTTAGTTTGAGGGTCAGATTGTCATTGCAAAGAAGGGCGTTCATTTTTCTAAAGCTAGTACGAGCTGCTTGAATTCTGCATTTTATTTCTATATCAGCATCCATGTTGTCTGTAATCATACTTTCCAAGTATTTAAATCGATGAACCCGTTCTATCAGTGCATTGTTAAGTGTCAATTTCGCATCGTCGTATTGATCTCGCCTAAACACCATGAACTTGGTTTTGATGACATTGATGTTTAGACCTAAATCTAGTCAAGCCTCGCTAATTCTGTTCACTAGATGTTGTAGACCGTCCAGATTATCGTACATAATGAGGATATCATTTCCATATCTTATGATGTTTAGCACAATCCCATTCACTTTAATACCTAGCTCGATATTTTCTAAAGCCTCTTTGAAAATTTTGTCCGTATAGAAATTGAACAAAAGTGGAGAGAGGAGGCAACCCTGTCGGACTCCGCGTTGGATGTTGATATTATTTGTTTTTAGATCTTCTATACGAACTTCATCTGTTTCACACCAATATAAATTTTCGATTATTCGAATATCTTTGTCATCTAGTTGCAATTGTTGTAGAATTGCTATTAATTTGTCCTGTCTATCTTTAATGCTTTCTCATAATCGGTGAAGTAGGCAAAAACATTTTTGCGCTGACCTTGACATTTCTGTAGGAGAACATTGATACCAAACAAGACTTCCCTTATTCCAAATGCTTTTCGAATTCTCATCTGGCTGTTATCAAGATCGAACTCGCATTTTATATTAGCTAATTCCACAGTTAAATTCATCAGCTTACTTTACACAATATTGTACGTGTAATTTCGCAAATTTAGTGTTTAATTATCATTACGGAGATTATTTACCAAAACTGTTTAAAATTAAAAAAGAATTTCGAGGCTCTTTTTTTGACTATATAACCACGATATAACAGCAAATTTTGGGTGAATTTACACGCTCATTAATTTCAATATTAAATTTTGTGCCTGGATTATTTCCATTTTGTGTTTGGTTTAAACGAATAATTATTTGTTTGGTCTGTACACACTTCAGAGAGGCTTAATGTTACCCTGGAGAATTATTTTATTACTAGCGTGCTCGTATGTTACTGTAGATTCATACATTTTGAACAATATTATGGGTTCAAACGGGATTATGATAGTTGCAGAGAAAATGTAATTAGTTATATATATTTTTATGCTATCTTAAATATAATAATAATAAAATCTGGTTAGAATATCTTCAGTAATTAGAACTAAAAATAAAATTAAAATTAAATACTAAGGGGATTAAGTTTGTAATTTTTTACCTGTTTTATTTTTAATTGCCCTCTCAAAGTTAAGTCTTATATTCAAAATAAATCGGCGATTTACTTAGTACATTACTAGTGCAAACAAGTAGTTCTAAAATAAGTTCAGAATTTGACTTTCTCAAGTAACCAGAAAGTGTATATCCATAATATGAATAAAATTATATAACATATTGACGCTCATCCCTTAAACTCTTGTTCCTTGAAACCGTATACCTCAAATAGGTTTCATCCCCATTTCAAATATTATAATATTTGTTAATATTTCGTTCGAGTATTATGACGTTAACAGAACGGCAGTCTGACAGCGAATAGATAGAGTGATGGAAATGGGAACATATATTTTTCGCAATCTAAGAATACTAAAATCAGACATTTTATGGGAAATTCTTACCCTTTGACAAGGGACGTAAAAATACCTACCGTAACAAAAGTAAGTAAGTTTTGGCCCATTGAGCTATTTGTATTTCCTAAAAGTTTTTTATAATTAACTTTATATTTGTAGGTTTTCTATAACCAAATCTCAATATCTTCTACGTAATATTTCTGTAGAAACTGGGAATAATGAAAAAAACAAGCACACTGAATTACATGTATATTATGATATATTCGCACCTAACCTTCTAACCCTCTACCAAATTCCTTTCACCTTATATGTCGTTTAGTATTAATGATTAGCTAATTTTTTTTTTAAATATCCTATCTAAAAAGCAGGCAAAATTCTTATAATAATATTGAAACTATACAATATTTAATGATTTCCACTACTTTCAGCTTCTACCGCTGTTAATGTTGCAAAAAAATAATATAATGTTTGTTTTTTTAACTCAAAATATATATATATAAATATATATATTATATATATTTATATATAATTAATATATACTCTATATATATATCTATATCACAATAAATACGAATCACCTTTCTATCCCCCTTCCTCGCCTCTGATATGTTGCATAATTATATATAGTAAATAAATAATTAAGCATAAAATTTCTTCATTATCGTGACTAAAAACCTGAAAAACTTGCCATAATACTACAACTGTACATTATTTGACCACTCTACCTCTCTCACCTCTTCCCTCATTACCGTAATGAAATAACTTAATTTTCAGTTTCTTCGACTTCACAAACCCCGAAAATGACCTATAACACCATATACAGGAAGCAACGCTATTGACTTCCTCCCCCCACTTGTTAACCTTTTTCATATTTTAGTATAAATAATATGCTTAACATTTGTCCAGTGCATCAACCAAAAAAAAAACTGTAAATATCTCAAAATGTTATTGAACTTACACAATATTAAGCTGTCCTCGCCCCCTTCAGTCCTTTCTTGGTGTAAACTTAAAATTAATAAAAGAATGACATCATTTTTAGATTCCTAGGCTTAAAAATCCAGAAAAGAATATATAATACGATATATGGGTCGCAGCCCCCTCTAACTTCTTTCCCTACCTCTGTCACCTCTTGTATGTTTTATTATAAATTTTTAAGCATGAAATGTGGTTCTATTCAACAAAAAAACCAGGAAAAACTTTCATATTATTATTACCTTTTAAAATTTATCGACCACCAGGCCATCCCCTTGGCCTGAAGCGATATTGTTCAAAAACTATAGGCCCACCTCTTTGTTAGATGTTATATATGTACCAAGCTTGAAATTGATATGCCATTGGCCGGCGAACTGGCAGACCGATAGGCCGGTAGATCGACAGACAGACTGACGGAAATGAGTGACCATGTTTTTCGTGATTTAGGAACCCTAAAACGTGAAAAGAGCGAAACTCTCGAATTGTGATTTCTTCTCGGATACAAATTCGTTATCCAGAAAATTAAAAAGGGCTGGGATAGACGACGTTTTAACACTTTGTAGCTAAGAGTGTGGAGATAAGTGGTTCCACCTCCGGACAGACAGGCAAAGAGACGAGATTTTATACAGATTATTATTATTATATAACATGGCCAGAGAACATATGTATGAATTCAAAAAGAAAAACACGTAAATCCGATAAGCGGTTGTCGAGTGATAAGCGCACTAACCGACAGACATACAGAAAGACGTTGCTTTTTGTATATATCATATTATTTGCTACAGGATACTGTTCCATATTTAATGGTTTAGGCAGCGTCTTGCAAGAGAGCGCGCTAGTGGCAAATTTTATTCCGACTTGATTCACTATTATCGTCACTGCTTATTCCTTATGTTAACTTACGTAATAAAATATATCCAGCAGTGACGATAATAGTGAATCAAGCTGGAAAAAAGTGTGTAGCTAGCGTGCTCTCTTGCAATACGCTGCCTAAACCGTTAAATATGGAACAATATCATGTAGCAAAGCATATAATATATTTATATATATATATATATATATATATATATATATATATATATATATATATATATATATATATATATATATATATATATATATATATATATATATATATATATATATATATATATATATATATAATACAACGTCTCTCTATCTGCCCGTTAGTGCACTTATCACTCGAGAACCACTTGTCCGATTTACGTGTTTTTAATTTATACATATGTTCTCTGGCCAGGTTATAGGATACATTTTATTATGTAAGGTAACATAAGAAATAAGTAGTAACGATAATAGTGAATCAAATCGGGAAAAAGTTTGCCGCTAGCGCGTTCTCTTGCGATACACTGCCTAAACCATTAAATATAGAACAATATTATGCAGCAAAGAATATAATATATATAAAATGTAACGTCTCTCTGTCTATCTGTCCGTTAGTACGCTTATCACTCGATAACCACTTATCCGATTTACGTATTTTTTTATAGATTTATACATATGTTCTCTGGCCAGGTTATAGGATTTATTTTATTACGTCAGGTAATATAAGAACTAAGCAGTGACGATAATAATGAATCAAGTCGGGAAAAAAGTTTGCCACTAGCGCACTCTCTTGCAATACGCTACCTAAACCGTGAAATATGGAACAATATAATGTAACAAAGAATACAATATATATAAAATGCAATGTTTTTCTGTCTGTCTGTCTGTTAGTGCGCTTAGCATTTGAGAACCACTTATCCAATTTACGTGTTTTTTTTTTTAATTCTTAACTTACTATTTATCAAAAAAAATCTATAATATGTATAAAACTCAACGTCTCTCTGTCTGTCTGTCCGTTACTGCGCTTAGCACTCAAGAACGACTTATCCGATTTACGTGTTTTTTTTTTATAAAATACATATGTTCTATGTGACGTTAGGTAACATAAGGAATAAGCAGTGACGATAATAGTGAATCAAGTCCACGCGAGCGGAGCCGCCGGTACGGCTAGTATATTATAAAACATGAATAATAGAACCCAGGTACACCTGCTACAGTAAAGCCTTTGTTAAAAAGATTGGCTGACGTAGGTGTGGATGTTACGGTCCTGCGTTAGTTTATTCCCCATATTTTTCACTATCTTCCGCACCTTTATATACCTAGATACTCCAACACAGGCACTAATACTGCCGCATCAAAATTCCCTACGTATGTTGTTTCCTTTCTCTATAATTACGGAAAATAAAATCAAAACTGAAAGTAGAACACTAATCTGAATAACCTAAGTATAATTTTTATATAGGTATTTTTAGCTGTTCGACTTTCGACTCTGTCCAAGAAAAAGCTCATATATTATATTTAACCTTGATTTAATCTACCGGCTATTTATTTAACGTTAGGTAATATAACACGCAACACAAGTATTAAATATTCCCTTAATTACGGTCGAAATTGCCGGCCATAATGATGTACTCTGTTAATTGGATAGCTATTTTAACACGTCGTTTTACCTTACTATCAGACTCTAATATTGATATTTACAGTAATGCCTTAAATTTTGATTTAAATTGTAAAAATTTAATCTGTCGCAATAATATTTTAGATTATAACTTATAACTAGCCAAGGATAAAAAGTGCCAAACTACCGGCGATATATCATACCGTCAATGTCTTATGTTGTGTCATACATAGAAGTCTTGCTGCGAGTGACTTAGGTGGCATGACTAGGCAGCCAAATCAAAACGATTTATTTTATAAGAAGCTGTCCTATGTAGAAGAAACATACGACTTACGCGATACGAACGAATTTTGACGTACCTACTGTGATCAAATCTTTACGTTATCGCAAGAGTCGTGCCAGCTGTTAATCAAAGTTATAACTTTTCACAAACTACAACACTACAGAAAGGGAATGTTTCCTTCCTGCTGGAAATGTGCCACAGTTCAGCCGATACCTAAAAAGGGCAAGAAGATCTTGCCAAATAACTACCGACCAGTCGCACTGCTTTCAATAATATCGAAGCTCATGGAAAAGGCTATCCATCAGCATTTTCTAAAATATCTTGAAGGATTCAACAGTAATAGCGATCACCAATATGGCTTTCATAAACATAGATCAACAGGAGATCTTCTGACTTATGTAACACATGTTTGGAACAACGCAATTGAACACTTCTCAAGCGGTTGCTCTTGACATATCCAAGGCATTCGACCGTGTTTGGCATTATGGACTGTTAGCTAAGCTACGCACTTGTGGTGTGTCTGAAAAGTTGTGTTTCTGGCATGTTTCCTGAGAGAACGTTCTTTACGAGTGGCAGTCGACGTATTTCTTTCTAACACCTTCACTATGAACGCCGGTGTGCCCCAAGGCTCCATACTATCTCCTACTCTCTTTCTCATTTACATTAACGATCTGCTGGAGAAGTCCGGAAACCCAATCTACAGATTTGCAGATGACAGTACGCTTATCTCTTCATTCACTTTGAACGCTCAGACATCGGCTACTTAGATGAATATCCGCAGACAGACAGCGGGAAGTCGTTCAACTTAACAAAGATCTGGAAGAAATTCTATCTTTTCTATCTTGGGATGATAGTAACCAAGTGGAATTTAACGCTACAACCAGAAAGCTTTACACTCCACAACAACTGTTAATTCTTTACAAAGCTCAAATTCGACCCTTTGGAATAATTTTCCCAGGACTGTGTTTCCCATCGAGTACAATTTACAGCGATTCAAGAACAACTTGAATCGCTTTTTCGCACACGTGTTGCTCCTGTAGCGCTTGAGGAACTTCCCTGCAGCACGTGCTATATATATATATATATATATATATATATATATATATATATATATATATATATATATATATATATATATATATATATACATATGTATGTATGTATATGTATGTATATGTATATGTATATGTATATATATATATATATATATATATATATATATATATATATATATATATATATGTATATATATGTATGTATGTATATATGTATATATATGTATGTATATGTATGTATGTATGTATGTATATATATATATATATATATATATATATATATATATATATATATATATATATGTATATATATGTATGTATGTATATGTATGTATATGTATATGTATGTATATGTATATGTATATGTATATATATATATATATATATATATATATATATATATATATATATATATATATATATACATATATATATATGTATGTATGTATGTATGTATGTATGTATGTATGTATGTATGTATGTATGTATGTATGTATGTATATATATATATATATATATATATATATATATATATATATATATATATATATATATATATATATACATATATACATATATACATATATATATATATATATATATATATATATATATATATATATATATATATATATATATATATATATATATGTATGTATGTATGTATGTATGTATGTATGTATGTATGTATGTATGTATATATATATATATATATATATATATATATATATATATATATATATAATATAATATATATATATATATATATATATATATATATATATATATATATATATATATATATATAGATATATATATATATATATATATATATATATATATATATATATATATATATATATATATATATTAAAAAAAATATTTCGTCTCTTATTTACATTTGTAACAAATATCACAAAATATAGCACACTTCAATAATTTTGATAGTATATACACCGGTAGTAGAAGCTGTTGACAGTATTTACGTAAAAACACTTTAACATAATGACGCCACAAACACGGCAGCCAATCGTGGCGCTTTTGTAGTCACGTGATTCTTTTTAAATCTTAATTTATTTATAATTAATTGAAAAAAAAATTTAAAAAGTTTTTCACATCGATGATCAATATTATTTATGATAAAGTTTTAAAATAAAATAAATAAATCGATTATTATTTTATATTCAAAAACCCAATTTAATTTACAATCCACTATTATTACTTCCATTTTTACATAATAAAATTTCATTAGTACTCAATTTTGTTTGTACATCTTTATTTAGGAATATGGTGAAAAACCCTAAAAATTAGTAATTTTTTAAGCTCAAGTAAAATGTATGGTTAGAGTTTAGACGTTGGTATGTGGAATAATCGGTGCGTAATTCTTTGAGTTTACTAGAAGCAACATTTCACATCTCATTTACCAAATCTTGTTGGTTATAACCAGAGATTTTGATTTTATCAAAAAGGGGAGACATCGTAGACTTCAAACGTACTTTGGCTACTTATCTGAAATATTTTTCATCGCGTACCCTAGCGGTACTTGCAACTTGTTAAGTAATTCCTCTATCGATTTGTGGTTTTAAATGTCCCTCGATAAAGGGCCAGTATGCCATCAAAACTGTGACTGCAGTGGCCGGAGATGTAAATTGTTTGTATTTAACTAATCAGTGTTTTATTCTCTCAATTCGAATATTAATTCCTTTATTAATTAATTATTTAAAAAGTTTTTCCTCTACCCTGTTAGGAGTACTTCGAACTTTAAACGTAGTTAGTAAAATCAATAGACTTTCATATATTATTTACGAAAACCCGAGTCAAATCTATCAGAGAACCGTAATTCGCCTGAAAAATATAATGTTGGGTTTGTATTTCTATGCTATATTGATATCTGTTTATAGTATGACATTAGACCGAACAATCACATTAATTTTTTTTTTTTGTTAAATGGATTGAAAACGAACATCTAATTTTCCCGAAGAAAATGGTAATTTGTATAATAGTGCAGTAAAAAAAAGGTCAAAATAATGATGAGGTAGGCATAGTTTAGATACAGCAATATTATGATTTTATCCTCTTTGAGGTATTGTCCTGAGTTCTGGACCTCGAGAAACTTATGCTCTTTTGTTTATAAACAATTTAAGTTTACAAAATGTGTATTTTGAGCTTAAAATGTGAATAACTCCAGTTATATAAGTCGGATAAAGACAAAAAAAATCAAACTCTTCGTAACAAAATTTCCAACAAGTTCTCGTTGCTTTTAAGTCACTTAAGGGTACATAACCTACAAAATTGAAAAAACAAGCAAACAACTTTTTTTTTTTCATTTTATTACACAGGTCGACTAAGTGAACCGATCAGTTTAAAACTTTCAGATAATATGCCTTTTGTTATAGCAAAAATACTTCTAAATTTTGGTACAAAAATATTGATCCCAGTGGGCACAACTGAATTTGTTATCTAAAATTTCAATTGCTCACCATTTTATGCCATTTGGTCCAAAATAGATCTTTTTGCAAAATTTAGGTCTCGACGCCAGCTTTCCGATGTAGTCAAAAAAATGTTTCTTTTAAAGTCATTTTAACCGTTTTTTTTTTACATTTGCTGAATAATCAAATAACAACAAATGCATTTTTTTCGGTCATTTTGAAAAAACAATTGAACAATTTTTATCACATCTGGTAGAGGCTCACGATACATTCATTTAAAAAAAATGATTTTCGTTAATGTGAAAATGACCGAAAAAGGCATTTATTGTTACTTGATTAATAAACAAATGTAAAAAAAAAAACTGTTAAAATTACTCCAAAAAAAATTCATCGGAAAGCTGGCGTCGAGACCTTTTTTTTTTTAAAAAAAAAGACTCATTTTGGGCCAAATGGCATAAAATGGGGCGTAATTCAAATTTTAAATAACAAATTCAATCGTGCTCACTGGATTAAATATTTTAGTACCAAAATTTCAAGGTATTTTAATTTACTTAAAACTAACGAGGATTTGTTGGAAATTTCATTACGAAGAGTTTGTTTTTTTTTTGTCTCAATCCGACTTATCCAACTGGAGTTATTCACATTTTAAGATTTTGAAAACCTAAATTCTTTGAAAACGAAATAGCACACATTTTTCGAGGTTCAAAACTCCGGACAATACTCCTAGTGATACCCCAGAGAGGATAAAATCATAATATTGCTGTATCCAGTCTGTGCAATTTCAAATGCTTTTTTACTGCACTATAAGTACTAGTTATTATGTGAAATGTGAAAAAATAATAAGACGATTATTTACACAAATTTTCCACTATTATGTAATACACCGTAACATGTTTCGCTATCACAGTAGTTCTTCAGACGTTACATTCTGAATTACTGAACATTAAAGAGTAAAGGTGTTAATAAATAAGCAAGAAAAGAAATTTTATTATTACCATAAACTAATTAAATATTAACAGAAAATATTTAACAAAGGAATTATTAAGGTCTACCTGATCGTTCAATAGACGGTTGGCATTTTTAAGTTTCTTTATCTCTAGAGACTCAATTAGGTTTAATCTCTGCTTTTTGTTCTCATTGTGTAGAATTTTGAAATTATTATTAAAGGTGTGACCATTCTGGATTAGATGTTTTGCATAATTGGATTTGGTTTTTCTTTGATAAAACATTTATAGTGTTCATCTAATCTTTTACCAAAGTATCTACCAGTCTGGCCTATGTATGTTTTGTCACAATCTCCGCAATTTAGTTGATAAACCCCTGATTTTTTAAGATTATCTGTTTTAGTTTTACTATCTTTAATAAATTTGCCTAAAGAATTGTTTGTTTTGTAAGCTACTTTAATGTCTAAATTGTTGAGGATTATACCTATTTTTGAAGTCGAGTGACCTATAAATAGGTAAAATCCTCAACAATGTAGACATTAAAGTAGCTTACAAAACAAACAATTCTTTAGGCAAATTTATTAAAAATAGTAAAACTAAAACGGATAATCTTAAAAAATCAGAGGTTTGTCAACTAAATTGCGGAGATTGTGACGAAACATACATAGGCTAGACTGGTAGATATTTTGGTAAAAGATTAGATGAACACTATAAATGTTTTATCAAAGGAAAAACCGAATTCAATTATGCAAAACCATCTAATCGAGAATGGTCACACCTTTAATAATAATTTCAAAAAGCTAGAGCACAGTAAACACACTATACAGTAGCGAAACTCAAGGATAATCCCATAAGAAAATCAGGTTCGTTTTCAGAAGGTCACGTGGCAATCCGCCATGTTAAAAGTGGACCAGCGCGAGATTTGAAATACAAATAAAGTTGTGCAAAGTTTTATCATTCAAAATCATAGATATAGAAATGTTTGAAAATTTTTCATTTGTTTTTTAATACAGCATGAGTAATATAAAAGTTAATGCAGCATGAGTAATATAAAAAAAAAAACAAAAAGAATGGAGCACTTTGTTAGAAAAGAAATGAATACAGGTGAAAAACTTGATAGGAAGGTATTTGAAGGAATTCTTCATATTCAACTTCAGTTTTTAATAACCTTATCCAAAAATTCAAAAGTCTATCAAAGTTAAACGTCACTGTTTGAGGTTAAAGTTTTATTTACATCATTTTCCAAGTAAATTTGTGATTAAAGATGTTTTTTAAGGGCTAAATTATTTTAATTTTAATTGTCATTACTAAGATGTCAACATCTTCTAAAATAAGAGCATTTTTTTAAGCAGTGTCGTGTTGTTTGGTGCGATAGATCTCGCGTTAATTAAAAAACACTGTATCTACTTTTTTGGTACTTATTTTTTCTTAAACTACAAAACTATATTGTGTAACTTCGAGAAAGGTTAATATAATATTGTTAATGAATTATGAACGTATATGTATAGACCTCTATTTTCTATGTGAATGATTCTTAGAGGTGTTATACCTTTTTGTGTTCTGTTATCTGTATTGCTTTTTGATAATGTAATTAACGCTTGCTTTTATTTTCAATGAATTCATATTTAGATCAAAGAGTCAATACAGTAATTTCCTAATTATAGTTACATACAATACTTAGTTATGACCAAGCTGACTTGTCAATTACAACTATATTGGGAATGTGGAATCTTTGACACAATGACACTACTCAGTATATATCACCACTACACCAAACACTTTATTTTTGCACTCGATGCGCGTTTCGCTAACCATATTAGCTTCATTAGGAGAAATGATTGACTCATATATACTGAGTATTTTCAATTACAGTTTAAAAGGAAAATAACTATATTTAATTTATAGTATACGTATACAACATTAGCAATAAGTTCTTTATAAGAGGAATATTAATAACAGGTAACTAAATCTTCAAAATTTTAATAGTAACCATAATTACCTTCAAAATGGACTTCGATTAGGTGTACTGTCCATTTAACGAACTTATTTTCGGAATATTTTACCCTCTGGCACACATCGTCTGACAAAATCATATTACAAAAATTTCTTTGGAATTACATTAAAATTTTTCTTATTTTAATAGCATATTTGATTCAATAATCCATTTATATCAGTTATTTCAATAATCTCATTCCCCAGTGGTTTTGTGATTTCAACACGACACTTAATATTTAAACTTTCAAACCCAGCTTATAAGAAAATAAAATATACTGTCTAAAATTTGAAAATAATAAATATGTTGTTATAGGTTCTGTATTCCTTACAATATATTCACAGAAACTTTTGAAAGATTGGCATGAAAAAGGAGCAATGTAATTTATAGAGAAAAATAGAAAAAAAAAGTCACTTTCAGAGTATTAACTGTACTTGCAATTAAACAGGGTTAAATTTATCAGGTTTATTATTAGAAAAGATGTGTCAAACAATTAATTCAGATGAAGTTATTGAAAACTAGAAGCCTCTTGAGAATACACCTTTTAGAAAAAAATAATATGTTTTTTTTTATAATTTATCAAATATAAATACTCGTAGTTTTAAACAACTGAATACTAGTTTACACAAAAATAAATTTTTCTAAAAACCAGAATTGAATTATTTATTAATCATAAAAAAATTACACAGGCACATAAAAAAAGTTTTTCACTACCGAACAGATCACTATACCTATATGTATTTTTGGGCGCTGAAACCGAATCTGAGGTCAGAATTGAGCAATCACGTCAGGATTTTTAAATAACCAGACGAACTAAATTTAGAAATAAATTTCAAGCTTTATTGACCAAATCACTCTACCAATACGAACATTTTATTAAATCAATCAAGGTTCCCTGGAAGGCCGTCTCTTGAGCAAATATCTCTAAACAAAATGTACATTAGTAATGATAATATTGTTTCATGCATATGTATTTTTTCAAAAATGCATTTAAGATAGTGAAAAGTTGTCTTGTGAAAGCAAGCAATAGAGATTTATTAAAATAATTAACAACTCCAACAACTTTAATCGCATACCATGATTTCTATAAAATCATTGTTTCAACTAAAAGCAGAGGAACTGCAAAAAAAAATCATTAATGCAGCAACTTAAACTTTGACGGATAATACTGTTGATGATTACATGTGATGTAAATAAAGCATAATTAAATTTAGTTATGATTTAGAATAATAGTCTTAGCGCGCCCTGATTGAGTTGGAAATTTCTTATTTGCAAATTTTAGAGCATAAAAAAGTGTGACTCGAGCAAATAATTTGCGAAAATAATTATATGGAATATTGCAATTCTCAACGGCACAACAATAACCTCCTTTCCCCATGATTATATACATTGTTTCTCAACCTTTTCGATTCTCTCCACTTACAAACGTTTTTTAATTCTCTTTTTCTACAAACTCTCTCTTCCTTCTGTCTTTATATTCATATAAACTGCAGTCACATCAAGAAACGATGGACAATACATTTCCAAAGACACATTCCGAGATCGGATGTAAACACTAAGCGGCCATTTTGAAAAAGGACCCGTCGACGCACGCGCCGTCAAAATCTCGTCACCAAATTGGAGCTCAGTTTCGCTACTGTAGTATGTTTACTGTGGCTAGAGTTTAAACCTAATTGAGTCTCTAGAGATAAACAAACTTAAAAATTCCAACTATCTATTGAACTATCAGGTAGACCTTAATAATTCACCTTTGTTAAATATTTTCTATTAATATTTAATTAGTTTATGGTAATAATAAAATTTCTTTTCTTGCTTATTTATTAACACCTTTACTCTATAATGTTCAGTAATTCAGAATGTAACGTCTGTGATAGCGAAATATGTTACGGTGTATTACAAATATAGCGGAAAGTTTGTGTAAATAGTTGTTTTATTATTTTTTCACATTTCACATAATAACTAGTAATTATAGTGCAGTAAAAAAGCATTTGAAATTCCACAGACTGGATACAGCAATATTATGATTTTATCCTCTTTGGGGTATCACCAGGAGTACTGTCCGGAGTTTTGGACCTCGAAAAACGTGTGCTATTTCGTTTATAAACAATTTAGGTTTCCAAAAAGTATTTTTTTGATCTTAAAATGTGAATAACTTCAGATGTATAAGTCGGATAGAGACAAAACAAACTTAAAAATCCAACCGTCTATCGAACGATCAGGTAGACCTTAATAATTCGCCTTTGTTAAATATTTTCTGTTAATATTTAATTAGTTTGTGGTGATAAAAAAAATTCTTTTCTTGCTTATTTATTAACACCTTTACCCTTTAATGTTCAGTAATTCAGAATATAACGGCTCAAGAAGCTACTGTGATAGCGAAACATCTTACGGTGTATTACAAATATAGTGGAAAGTTTGTGTAAATAATTGTTTTATTATTTTTTCACATTTCACATAATAATTATTATGGATTTCCACAGAGTATCGGCTGAAATAATCGTATTTATAACTACTAGAGTTAGAAAATCAATGAAAGTATTTAATGAAATATAAAATTTTTGCATATATTAAGCTATTATTTTAAAATTAGTGTAAAATGAAAATACTTGGCGTTTAAATGTTTCAAATTTATTAGAGGATTACTCTACATCTGTTAAAATGGTTTTTTTGTGTCTAACTCTGTCACTACTAATACATAAAACGGTCTAAACATGAGTATAACATTTATGTATGTATCCTCATCTATACATACACAAATACCTGAATTAACCTAAATAACATTAGCCTAGGTAATGGGTTTTTGTATAAATGTAGCAAGAGAGAACTTAAGATATTTCATGAGTATAAACTTAAAATCAAACTTAAAATTCACTTAAGACTAACTTAAAGTTAATCCTGAGGTAGGGAGTTGGGGGGTCTTGGGTAGTGACGCTGATGTTGGGGAAATGATAAGTGACTTTATCCTCCCATTTGAGCTAAGTGTTGCTCACGAATTCCCGGATTGTGTTCATTTGGAGGTCTCGATGGATTGGGTGTTGCAGACGAAACCATGGCGTATTGGCAAGGATTCGAAGAGCCTCGTTTTGAACGGTCTGGAGGGTAGATCTATGTGTGCCTGACTTTTGTCACCTGGAATATGTGAGGTTTTGTTTGTATACTGAAATGTACTACTATTTTACCTGATTTTTCCAGGATCATAAAACTATTGTCAGGGAATTTTTTGAAAAAGCTATTTATAATGGGCATACTTTGAAAATTTTGTTTGAGAAACTCCGCAAAATATCTATCACTACAACTAAGTATCCAGGGCAAGGCTGACAGTAAAAGAGGTCCCGGCAGAAGAAGGATTTCTTGGCTGGCTTGCCTAAGAAAAAGCGCTTGGAGTCAATTTCCACATAGCTTTTTAGAACACCAGCCAATAAAGTCTGCATCGCCATGATGATAGGCCAACATCCGAACCGGATAAGGCAGAGAGAAGAAGAATAGCTAATTGTTCTAAAAGGTGTAACCGTCGGTTTTTCTTTTCACTATGTAATAATGTGACGTTACCTATGTGTGCTATTCTCTATAGAATGAATAGATATACCCATATTCTTAATCTTATTGAAAACTGAATTACAATGTTCTTTTAGTCTGATTTCTAAATTTCTACCGGCTTTTCCAATATAAACAGCGTCAAAAACCTAACACTTTGATTGGATTGTTTGTCCCTATTATTTATTAATATATTACCTAAATTAAATTTATTACAAACTATTGTATTGATACCTTTAGGTTTGAATTTTTTATCAATTTTATTTGTAATATTGGGTATGTAATTCAGAAATTTATACTTAGTTTTCAGTAAGTCTGAAATGCTATAACAAAGAAAAAACAACGACTTTAAAAAACAATAAGAGAAAATAAAAAATAATAATTTAATACTTTGCAAACCGATAACGGTCAATGCGGTTACAATGCTAACAAAAGCTGAATATAACAGAGAAATAGAAACCCTTCTGAATTGTGATGAATTTTAAACAACTAACTTTAGTGTGAGAAAGATAAATTAACTATTTATTTTAGAACTATGTGTTTACATGATAAGTACTGGATAAATTACTTTACTAATTCTTTATATTCATTTTCCATTCAGAAACTTGCTCAGTAGCAAAATATGCTTTTGCAAATTTGATATATACAAAACCACTTTAGTTTTAGTTGCTCGATAATCCCATCCCACGCTTAAAATTTTATTATTTATTTGGAAGAAATTGCTTTGTAAATAGAAATGAATCTGTCTATTTGAATAATTTCTTCCTTGGAGATTTCCTAACTAGATTAATGAATTATGAACTATCTATTTTAATCTAAGTTTTAAATTGGAGGGATTTGTATCTCATATTCAATATTCTTTTTGAATTATAAAGTTTTAAATTGAAATGATAAATTTCAATCCTTGTAATATTTACAAGGTGCATTCTACTGAGTTCGAAAGCAAGTAAAACAGAAAAAAAGATTATATTTTACTAGGATTTATGCGAAATTTAAACATTAAACAGTGTTTTTTGTCATTGAAATTAGAATAGTACAGAAGCAAGATTTTATTGGTTTCGACTAAAAAAATGTATTTTCGAAGGTTTTATTACGCTATGTATCACTGTCAAGAACACTTTGAGAGTTTTAAAGATCTTTTAGATATTTTCGCAATTCTTAGGTTGATATTTTTGTATGGATATAGCACACGCGTTGCAGGGAAATCCATAAAGCTTTACAGAAGCAATGTGTGTGTGTGTGTGTGTGTGTGTGTGTCGAATAAGCGATCCACGTTGTTTTAATTTGCTGTAAATTGCACTGGGTGGGAAACACAGTTTTGAGTAAATCATTCCAAAGGAATAAGGTTCTTCATAGAAAAGACTGCTTGAAAAGGGTTGTACGAGGAGTGACAAGCTGAACCTCATACGGATGTGAAGTATTAACGCAACGTGTATTTTTAGCATGCACCACTCTGGAAGAAATTAAACCGACTTCGTCCATTGAACGTTTTCTATGAAAAAATACTTGTAGAATAGACTTAAGTCGCCAACCGTTCTTCGAAATATCCAAGGAATCAAGGATGCTGATCAGTTCTAAGTCTACAATCTGACGCGTTTCTTCTAAATAGAAACCAATAAATGCAGTGTGTGTTTGGGAGCAGAATCCCAAGCGGGGAAGCACTATTCCATCGTTGTTCGAAATTGAGTTTGTACAGAATTAATATTTGTTGTGAAGTGTAAAGCTTTATAGTTTGAAATCATATCCCCAGCTTTTGAGAAGCTATCTCTACTATGCTTGTAACATGTTCATGTCAAGACATTTACTCCCATATTAATGCTCAGCAAATTGAGTGATGACGCTAGAGGAATGCAGCATCCTAACATAACTATATAACCTTCAGCAATACTAAGTTTTTTAGCCTCCTGGGTAGCGCTAACTTCTACTTGGTTACTGTCACCCCAAAATAGATTTCTTTCCAGGGTTTTTGCTAAGTTAAAAGACTTCCTGGTCTCTGCGGAATATTTGCATGAGTAGCCTATGTTCGAGCATTTAAAGTAAAGAAGAGAAAAGCGTACTGTCATCTACAAAGCTATAGATTGTATTCTTGGTCCTTTTCCAGCAGCTCGTTAATGTAGATGAGAGAGAGATTAGATAATATGAAGCCTTAGGGTTCACTAGCATTGATAGTGAAGGTATTTAATTCGTCCATAAAGCACACTGTCTCAGAAAAGATGAGAGCCATAAACAAAACTTTTCAGACAGACGAGGCCGCGCGCTGCCATGTGTTTACAAATGACGACTAGATGGCGCTATTGATATGCGACATTACCATTGAAAGGCCTATTACATTGTAAAATTTGACATTTGTTATACGAGAAGATATTATTTTACTCTAAGACAAACGTGGAGATGCATAAGTACAATTAAATTCGATCCTGTGGGACAAGCACATTACAAAGAGAAAAAAAAAACAACGCATATACAAATCAATAATACAAAGCATAATGAACATACGGGTCAGAAACATGAATGATTCCAACAAAAGAAATAAATCTAAAATTAAAAAAAAACGCGTAGAGATGGAGAAGATGTTGTAGAGTGACACGTATGAAGAGAATAACAAATGAAGAAATAAGAAGCAGAATGAAACATCAAAGAGAACGCAAATAAACACCATTGAAGAAAAACGATTAAAATGATATGGACACATAGACGGAGCGAAGACTAATAGGTGGATAAAGAAAATAACGGAGTGGAGGCCCTATAGGGAGAAAGAAAGAGGAAGACTCAGATGATCGTGGAGAAACGATGTGGACGAGGCTATGGAGGACAGGGATTCTAACAGATGGAGACTGGGAAGAATAGAAACTGATGGAATTAAAGGCTGAGAGAAGGAAGACAGCGTCAGCTGTAGAAAAATCCTTGATATATATATTTATTAAAACAGTGGCAGCTCAGAAAATGGCTGAGTAGTTTGTTTACAGTGAGCGTTTAAAAAAAGGTGGAAGGTTTTCGTTGAATGATTTTTTACGATTTTAGTAAAGGCCTAATTCAACAACGATGCCTCGAATCGCTTCAACTTTTGGTAAAGACTGTTTATAATGAATTTCGTCATTTCGCTTCCGATGAATTTTGTGAAAGTCGACCAAAAGCGGTTGTTGTTCCAAAAAATATCGATGCCGTGAGCAACGTAATTGAAGAGGAACGGCATATGACTTACAGTGAGATAGAGGCATCCTTAGGTATGTCGAAGACTAAAGGGATTCGATTTTGCATGAAATGAGTTATGAAAAAAATCTGGTCCCGATGGATTCCGCGTTTGACCGAAACTCAAAAACAAACTCGTGTCAATTAGTGTAAGAAAATGCTAAAAAAACCTCAACTGTGGACATGCAAAATCCGTAGACAACATCGTAAACAGGAGAGGAAGCTTGGATATATTCGTACGAGCTGGAACCAATCAGCTGTTTGGGTATTCCAGGATGAACGAATCCAACAAAAGTGCTACGTTTGCGCAGCACTCTCCCAAGAAAATGATCGCTTGTTTCTTATACTGGACATGTTGCAATGGTTGCTTTAGAGATCAAAGAACAGTTAATGCTGAATGATATACAATAATTTGTTTACCAGAAGTCATCGATGAAATTAAAAACGACCGAAAACGTCGCATCATTCTTCATCATGACAATGCCAGCTATCACACCGCACGTCAAGTAATTGATTATTTGATTGAGAAAAACCCCGAATTAATGTCTCATTGCCCATATTCACCTGATTTATCGCCTAGTGACTTCTTTTTGTTCTCGAATGTCCAAAAAAAATCGTGGAACTCAAGAAGTTGTTAATCCTGCCGAAACCATGTTTTGGAAAGAATATTTCGAAAGTTTGTTCGAACGCACGCAAAAGCATTAAAATCTTAAAGGTGAATATTTTGAGAAACAATAATTACGATTTGTATCAAAAACTGTTTTTTTCTTTCACTGTTTTTGTAAAAACTTAAAAGGTAGCCTTTATACCATAAGAGCGTCGCTTAGACCACAAACCGTCGTACCAAACACATTCGAATGCTCTAGATAGATCAAGTGCAACTGCTGGAGATTCTTGAAATTGTTCAATTGGGTTCCAAATATGTATCACATAAGTTGGAAGAACTTCTGTTGATTTTTGCTGACGGAAAACCCTATTGATGGTCGGGATGATACTGAATCCTTCTAGATATTTTAGAAGATGATAATTGGTAGCGTTTTTCCATAACTTTAGATATTATTGAAACAGTGCGACCATCGGTAGTTGTTTTGACACGGTTTATCATACCTTTTTTGGTATCGGCTGAATTGTTGCACTTTCCACTAGGAAGGAAATATGCCCTTCATGTGGGATAAGTGAAAAGTCCATAGAAAAAATGGGTGTTAGCTCGCTTGCGCAGAAGCTTTTTTGATGTCTAGCTTCATTTAAAATATGTTTAATGATATCGCTATCTGTATCAATAGGCATCCTCAACTACGCTATGGGAATAGCTGGTGAGTTGTTTTTCTGTGGAAATCCTCAGAAGAATGCGAAGCGAAGAGTTTTAGTTAGCAAGTTTGCTTTGTCAACATGTGCTGTTGCAATTGCATTATTTGGCCATGTGAGTGGTGGTAAAGTGAATTTCCGTGAAATTTTGAACTAACAACCAGTATAAAAAAGGTCAATTTATAGAATTCTTGAGTCAACAGTGTCTTGCTTTGGATCCGGTTTACCCCAGTTACTGCTCTGTTAATTGAGTAAGCAAGAGAAAATAATTTTTTATTGATTTGCTGGAAAATATATTGTAAAATATGTGTCTAAAAAATTAAATCCCAGATAATAAGTTAGCTGTCAGTGCTCAAGAAATTCTAGTTAAAAAAGGTGGAGTGATAATGACTCCGGCTTACCAAGTTTGTGTTTTTGAAAATAAGCAAGCAAGAAAAACTAAGTTGGGAAGGAACTTTGCCACTGCATTATATATCACCACTACACAATTTTTGTGTTTTCGCTAACCATTTGACTTCAAACTGAACCCAGCTCAAGCAAGAAAAATGGTTGACGCGCGTTTAAGTGTTTTCTATACAAAATGATAGTCGAAGATTATTCGAAGATTTTTTAAAAAAAAATATTATATAAGGATCCTAAAACTGTTAAACCATAAAGCAAGATCATATTTTAGCTGCCAGAAACCCTTATTAAACACATTTAAACGTATTAGGTCTAAAGGTCACGTCGCTTATACCCGGTAATATTAAAATTTAATGTAAATATTTACCCACTTAAAATAATAAATTTCAGGCCTCTACATAGTTATTCATGTAGTCTTGGCTGTAAACTGGTGTTTGTGATAAAAATGTCCATTTACCCTTGGTTTACTAAGCAACATTAATAACTAAATAGTCTCTAAATGTTTTTTTGGCATAGTTAATATGAAGCGTGAAGACATTGAGATCATAACATATTACAGCAAAATAATTTATGAAGAGATTTTTTTTGCAATTATTAAAGTGTATTTTTTTGAGATATATATAAAATATAAATTTTTATACGTATTTAATAAATAAACTGATTTATATCGCATTGCAAGACAAAAAATGATCGACTATTTCACAAATTTCTGATAATGGATTCTTATAATTTGAAGACCAAAAAGTATACTATGCAAAGCTGTGGGGTGTACTGTTAGCCGCAGCGTAACAAAGCGTAAGGGGGCGTTTCCTTAGGGGAACAAAGAGAAAACCAAATGTAAAGCTGTTCGCAGAGGGGGGTGCCAGTTAACAAACAGGAGAATGCGAATCGACAACCCGGGGCAGAGTCCCTTACAGAAAAAAAACCTCTTTTACACTCGAAAAGCATAGAGCTCTTCTCAATATAGGAAACTCGAAATCTATAAATAGGAGAAGGAGAACTTTCTCTAAAAGACCCTCTTATAGAGCGAAAAAACTTTCAAAGCTTTCCCCAAATTCAAAAAAAGAGGGAACGGAAAACGGGAGGGGGTAGAAACTTTTTACAATAACGAATCCTTACATACACTGGAATTTTAATAGTTTAAACTCAATTTAAAAACCAATAAGCGGAGGGAGAAGGGAGATTTTTCACAAAAAAACAATCCATCCCCACAGTAAAATTTGTCCCCCTGCCTCTCCCTTAACTACACGCAGGCTATTAAATAAATAAATGATGGCTTTGCTTATTTTCATCCAAACGCGTTCCAAGATTAACAGTGGACTCAAGGAAGGGCGACTTGAAACGATGAGTTGCGATTTTGTTGAATGTAAGTGTTGCCAGATTTCTAAAATTTAAAATATCTAATGATTCGCTGGCCTTCGCTATATTATTAAATTTCTAATCTAATGAACTAAAATTATTGTGCATAGTTTTTAGCTAGTAAAGAAGAAAGTAAATAAGATTTAATTTATAAAAAACAGGTTGAGTCAGCAATATATCGTATTATATGTCCTTTTTAGGGTTCGTAGAGTCGAGTAATCCAAAAATTAAGTTGTTTTTTTTTCCCCTGCTTTAATTTTAAAAACAAACCCAGGAAGGGGCTGAAAGGGGCGGAGGTCGTTTATTATTATATAATATTAAACAGCATTTTGAAATATTTATAGATATTTTGAGAATTTTTCAGCATATTTACTTACAGTCAAATATATAAGGGGTTAAACGGGGGGATGAGGGTAGAGAGTGAAAAGAGTCTCCTCTGTGTTAATAGGTCTTTTTCACACAGATTTTTAATGCCGAAGAATTTACAAAATAAGTTATTTTTTGCGTTACTTGTACTGGGGTGAAATATGAGGTACAGTTTTATTATTTTTATTATTAAAATTATACCATATTTTTCCAGGTTCCTGGCTGCGGTAATTAACAAATTTTAAAAGCAAAATTATTTATTTACTACTACAGTGCCCGCGTGGACTTGATTCACTACTATCGTCACTGCTTATTTCCTTATGTTACCTAACGTAAATAAAATATCTGCCATTATTTCCCCTTAGGGGGGGTCTCCCATTATTTCCTCCTTATTCTTATCTCCCATTAGTCCTCTACATAATTTCCATTATCTAGGCTTATCTCTGCTCATGTCCCATTATTTTCTCTCATCTCCCATTTAATTCCGCCCCTTATCTCCCATTATCTCACCTTATCTCCCATTATCTAGGCTTATCTCGACTTATCTGGCAATAGTTCTCCTTATCTCTCCCATTATTTCTCCTTATCTCCCCATTCATCTCCACCATAACTCCCATTATCTAGACTTATCTCTGCTTATCTCCCTTTATTTCTCCTTATCTCCCGTATGTATACTTATCTCAGCCATTATCTCTACCTTATCTCCGATTATCTAGGTTTATATCGAAATATATAGAATATATGTATAAAATTTATAAAAACATCGTAAATCGGGCAGGTGGTTCACAAGTGATAAGCGCACTAACGAAACAGACAGACATAAACAGAGAGACGTTGCATCTTATATATATTTAAAATTCTCAGCAACATAATTATGTTCCATATTTAAAGGGTTTAAGGCAGTGTATTGCAAGAGAACGCGTATAGAACGGTAAACCTTTTTTTTTCCGACTTGATTCAACTATAACTCGTCCACAGCATATTCTTAAAGTATATCGAACGCAAATAAAAATATATCCTATAAACCTAGCCAGAGAACATATGTTTATGGTTATTTTAAAAAAAACTACGTATATCGGATAAAAGGTTCTCCCCAGTGATAAGTGCATTATAAACGGACCCAGACAGACAGACGAAGCATTTTTTATATTTATTTATATATATATATATATAAATATATATATATATATATATATAACTATATATAAATATAAATATATATACTATATTGTAGATGAAATAAAATTAAATATCTATAACCAGGTGAGAGAACATATGTTAATAAATTTTAAAAAAAATCAACGTAAATCGGATCAGTGGTTCTCGAAGGGATAAGCGCACAAACTGACAGACAGACAGACAGAGAGACTTTACAATTTTTATACATTATAGATACAGATTATTAATAATTTAATTTATAAACTAGCCAAAGAATATATGTAAAGAATTTAAAGATAAGTGGTCTTTCTCTGCCGTGACAAACGCACTAAATGAATAGACAGACAGATAGAGAAGAACATTGGCATTTATATATTATATAATATATATAAATATATATATATAATATATATAAATATATATATAATATATTAAAATAGAATTATCGATATTCTCTGCTACATAAATATTAGTTCTATATTTAATAATGGTTATAGGCTGTGTATTGCAAGGGAAATGCGCAAGCGGCAAACGTTTTTTTTTTATTCCGACTATCACTTCACTATTATCGTCACTACTAATTCCTTGTGCAACCTATCGTAAATCAAATATAGCCTATAACCTGTTCCAGAGAACATATGAATGTTTTTATAAATAAAAGTACGTAAATCGGATAAGAGGTTCTCCAGTGATAAGATCACTAAGGGACATACCAGAAAGAGAGACGTTGCATTTAATTATTAATTATAGGATAAAGCATTAAGTAACGTAAAGTGGTGGGGAAGGAAGTTAGAAGGGTATATTCGTATTTTTATAATGTAATGGGTCTTTTTCCATGGTTCTTTGAGTCAAGGGGTAAAAAAAGTAAATCATTTTTTGTTAATATTTAATGTGTAACAGGGGAAGAGAATGAAATAGTGTTTGCAGGTTCCATAATATTACTGAGAATTTTTATTTTCCTGATTTTATGGTTACGATAATTTATAAAATTTATTAGCTAATTTCATTATAGTAAAAAGAATAAATTGAGGTCAAAGAAGGAATGAAGTAAGAGATTTGAAGGGTGGTTGCGGCAATATATTATAATATACGTCTATTTTCAGTGTAATTATTCCCCCCCAATTTTAAAAACGGAAATAAAATATGGAAGGGTTTGAGATATCGTTTATCCGAGCGATCTAAAATAAATCGTTTATTAGAAATCCATACAGTTTATCTTGACGATTTTTACTTACCCCCTCAGACACAGTAAAGATATATTTTTGTTTTTACTTTCCTTGCTAAGGTAAAGTATTCTATTCGTAAAATACTCTCCGTGTGTTTTAATTTTTCTTTTAACGTTTTAGGGTTCTTAGGTCACGAAAAACAATATTTTCATAATTTTCCCGTCGGTGTGTCTATCTAACTGTCCTGTCGTCAATAATATCTTAAACCAAATTATAATTGCAATATATCAAATAGGAAATGAAACAGTGTAAGTTTTTGAGAAATAAACGTTTAAAAACGGGAAGAGGGGTGAAAAGGGTGGGTGTCGAAATATATGGTTTTAAGTTGTATTTTTTTCGAAATTTACTTTCCCACTTTCACTAGGGGGGGGAGGGGGGAGATGCAATATGGCCGCTGTTTATTTTAGACTTTGCATGTGTCACAAGGAAAGTACTGAGTAAATCATCCCGAGTATCCCCGTCAAATAACTCCCCCACCATTTCAAGCACCTCTCTGCCTGCCAATGACCCACAGATTGCCTAACCTTGGAACAAAATACAGTATTATGTACTCTAATAAAATGCTTTTAAAGAAGAAAAGTATAACAGAGTTAACAGTAACATTATAAATGGTCACAAGCTTCTCCAATTGAACATGCTCTTAGTGTAATTACTATATAGTTCGAAATATAACATGCTTTTTTTTGATGTAGTTTAAAGTGTTAAAAACAAGTTTATTCCTCCACTTACAAGCATAACCTTGATATTACGACTGTGGTAAACGGGTGCTCTCGAGGACGATATTTGACGGTGGTTAAGTTTTATAAATTGCTAATGGCCGTTTTTAAAATTGATATTACATCTCGGTAATACTGGAATTGAATATTCGACCTTAGGTAAAAATTAAGCCTACAGGTTTAAAACATATATTGCTAAGCAACGGAATAAAACATTATTGAAAGGTGGTCACTGCCGCTTGCAGATTTCCTTATTGGACGTCCGATTTTCACTTACCTCTTATCGGCTAATGAAGAAAAGAACGGAGAGAGAAAAAAGTCCACATGTCAAATCAGATGAAAATGTCCTAGGGATACAACATACAAATTTTTTTTTCAAAAACCTATCTTACAATTGTCCAACATAAACCACGGTATGGTCACTAATAATAACACAGGAACCACAAAAATTAAGTATGTAAGGGGGGGGTTTTTAGTGGAAAAGTAAAGTATACCATACCAATATGTTTTTGGTGTGTCGATAAAAAACGAATCCGAGGTCAGAATAGAAACACATCAACCCAAGGATTTTGTCATAACTTCAAATAACACCATTAAAAAAAATGACCAAAAATACGTTTACAGAGATAAATTAATAAAATAAACTAGCCAAACCACCATAATAGGGCATCTATAAACGTATTTTGGGGTGCTAAAATCGAAGCCAAGGATAAAATCTCACCAATCAATGTCAGCATTTTGACATAAAAACCGTAGGGTGTTGTTGACCGACTGGGGGGATTGGGGTGACACCCGTCCTGGGGGGGGCGGGGCCGAATGGGACCCCCTCCCCTCGTCCCATACGAGCCCACCCACCCCATCGCTAGTCCTTTTCCTCCAAAATAAAGTCCGAAATAAAAAGGTGGATGTGGTCCACCTTCTTGCCTAACCTGTCCCGTGTGGTCCTACAATTTCCAAATAAATGTGTAAAGGTTCTTTTATTAATTGTTAATCGTTCTTTAAATTTTTTTGCATTTTCTTTTATAAAATCGGCATGCCTGTTTATCATTTTAAATCCTTTTAATTTATAATTGCCCTTTTTAAATTATTTTTCATCCATCCCTAAATATTTCTTGTCTCTTTCCAAAAAATAGCCACTACCCCTTCCAGATGTTCGTTCCAAGAAATTTAAATTTCAAACATCACGCATCCCTTCCCTCTTTTAATCCCGTAATTATCCACATTACCCTAAAAAATTGTTTGTGTGCTCTCCAAAAGCTAATATTTCTATTTTATTTTAAATCTCATCATCTCTCTATTAATTTTATAATTTTAATCGCGAGTCCTCCACTACTCACTAAAAATCAAATATTCACAAATATCTAACAATCTCTTCTTTCTTCTACCCACCCGTAAATTTCAAAATTTGTCTCTTAAGAATTCTTTCATTTCTTCTGTTCCATCATCAACAGTCATGCTTTTTTCCATTAGTCAAATCCTGACAAAAATTTTTTTTCCGCGTAGTTAATCCCCAGCCACCCCTCACCCCCCCCCCACAGACACACCGACATACCGACCCAACCACCCAACGCCCCAACCCCCCAAAAACATGAACAGGACCCCCCATACACTAATACGTAAATTGGGTACATAAAATTGTTATATGCCAAAAAGCAATTGACATAATTCTTACTTGAAATAAACAATCAAAAAGTCCATTCCTTTCAATTCACCAGATGCGGAATACTTGGAGAATCCCCTCGCTTCCTCGCCCCAATGAATGCCTTTTAATTTAAAGTGGATTCCCCTTACACCATCCATCCTCGCGTTGCTGGAATAACAGTGAGATCCCCTCCGCCTCTCACCCCCAATGGAAAAACTTTAACAAACCCAAAATTCAAAAATTTCTTAACATAACGCTACATGCCTAGAACTTAGTACAGCCAGATAAACTCATAAACGCTATACATCAGCCTAGTGAGCAGGCAAACAATAACGTTAACAACCAATAAATTTTAAGACTTTATTACTAATCATAAAGCCTAAAGCAAGAAACTTGAATCAAGAACTTTAACAACACCAGCAAACTCTTAAAACCTAAGACCGCGTAATGCAAGAAATTTACACTCAAGAACACTATTATATCTAACATAGCCTAATGCAAGCACTTTATATAACCAAAATGCTTTACATTAATAAGAACTCTACACCTTACATAAGCTTAATGCATGATTCTTACACTAAGAACTTAATAAACACACGAACTCTAAAACCTAATATAAACCTCATAGAAGAAATCTTACCATCACAAGAACGTTAAACTATAACCATAACATAACCCCAATGTCAAAAAAAACGATTCATAAGCCACCATATCTCTCCATATTTTGGCAATAGAATAGACCCTTAATTTAGGTCAGGACCTGAAATAAATCCTCAATTAACTCAATTATGGTACGTTTTCCATCGCTTTTTCAACATCAGGGTGCTTTTTTAAAGCGAGTTTCCATCGCCTCTTATCCAACCGAAGTTCCCCACTTATTATGGGAATTCCCCATACCTCTCAAACCTCCTTGGCGTGGCTTTATTTAATGTCAGTCCCGCTCGCCTCTTATCTTCAGGTTGCTTTACCCTCAAGTAAGTCTCCTTCCTACGCCTCTCATTATCGGAGGAATCACTTAAATACAGCATCCAGTGGGCGAGAAGTATGGGGACACACACTTAATCCCAGCACCTGTGAATGAAAAGACGAGACTTTTGGAGGTTTTTCAGATCTTCACTTAATAGGTCAATTCTTTTGATATATCGATTTAAGCACACTAAAATACTATTGAATATGGTGGCCTGTCTGATTTATATTTTTCAATTTACTATAGAACGTAATTCTGACCATTTTTTGAGTATGCCAAAATGCTGACGTGATGGGTGAAATTCTGACCTTGGATTCGATGAGAGCGCGCAAACCAACAAATATGTGTAGATACGGTGTTTGCTCCTTTACCGTTTTAATTTATTTGTAAAAGTATTTTTGGTCATTTTCGAGGTGTTTTGGATGTCAAAATCTTTGGG
>CM032456.1:94684080-94711580 GCA_019049505.1 Pachyrhynchus sulphureomaculatus
ATTTTATCAAAAAGGGGAGACATCGTAGACTTCAAACTGTACTTTGGCTACTTATCTGAAATATTTTTCATCGCGTACCCTAGCGGTACTTGCAACTTGTTAAGTAATTCCTCTATCGATTTGTGGTTTTAAATGTCCCTCGATAAAGGCCAGTATGCCATCAAAACTGTGACTGCAGTGGCCGGAGATGTAAATTGTTTGTATTTAACTAATCAGTGTTTTTTATTCTCTCAATTCGAATATTAATTCCTTTATTAATTAATTATTTAAAAAGTTTTTCCTCTACTCTGTTAGGAGTACTTCGAACTTTAAACGTAGTTAGTAAAATCAATAGACTTTCATATATTATTTACGAAAACCCGAGTCAAATCTATCAGAGAACCGTAATTCGCCTGAAAAATATAATGTTGGGTTTGTATTTCTATGCTATATTGATATCTGTTTATAGTATGACATTAGACCGAACAATCACATTAATTTTTTTTTTTTTGTTAAATGGACTGAAAACGAACATCTAATTTTCCGAAGAAAATGGTAATTTGTATAATAGTGCAGTAAAAAAAAAAGGTCAAAATAATGATGAGGTAGGCATAGTTTAGATACAGCAATATTTTGATTTTATCCTCTTTGAGGTATTGTCCTGAGTTCTGGACCTCGAAAAACTTATGCTCTTTTGTTATAAACAATTTAAGTTTACAAAATGTGTATTTTGAGCTTAAAATGTGAATAACTCCAGTTATATAAGTCGGATAAAGACAAAAAAATCAAACTCTTCGTAACAAAATTTCCAACAAGTTCTCGTTGCTTTTAAGTCACTTAAGGGCGTACATAACCTACAAAATTGAAAAAACAAGCAAACAACTGTTTTTTTTTTCATTTTATTACACAGGTCGACTAAGTGAACCGATCAGTTTAAAAACTTTCAGATAATAGCCTTTTGTTATAGCAAAAATACTTCTAAATTTTGGTACAAAAATATTGATCCCAGTGGGCACAACTGAATTTGTTATCTAAAATTTCAATTGCTCACCATTTTATGCCATTTGGTCCAAAATAGATCTTTTTGCAAAATTTAGGTCTCGACGCCAGCTTTCCGATGTAGTCAAAAAAATGTTTCTTTTAAAGTCATTTTAACCGTTTTTTTTTACATTTGCTGAATAATCAAATAACAACAAATGCATTTTTTTCGGTCATTTTGAAAAAACAATTGAACAATTTTTTATCACATCTGGTAGAGGCTCACGATACATTCATTTAAAAAAAATGATTTTCGTTAATGTGAAAATGACCGAAAAAGGCATTTATTGTTACTTGATTAATAAACAAATGTAAAAAAACTGTTAAAATTACTCCAAAAAAAAATTCATCGGAAAGCTGGCGTCGAGACCTTTTTTTTTAAAAAGAAAAGACTCATTTTGGGCCAAAATGGCATAAAATGGGCCTAATTCAAATTTTAAATAACAAATTCAATCGTGCTCACTGATTAAATATTTTAGTACCAAAATTTCAAGGTATTTTAATTTACTTAAAACTAACGAGGATTTGTTGGAAATTTCATTTACGAAGAGTTTGTTTTTTTTTTGTCTCAATCCGACTTATCCAACTGGAGTTTATTCACATTTTAAGATTTTGAAAACCTAAATTCTTTGAAAACGAAATAGCACACATTTTTCGAGGTTCAAAACTCCGACAATACTCCTAGTGATACCCCAGAGAGGATAAAATCATAATATTGCTGTATCCAGTCTGTGCAATTTCAAATGCTTTTTTTTACTGCACTATAAGTACTAGTTATTATGTGAAATGTGAAAAAATAATAAGACGATTATTTACCCAAATTTTCCACTATATTTTTAATACACAGTAACATGTTTCGCTATCACAGTAGCTTCTTCAGACGTTACATTCTGAATTACTGAACATTAAAGAGTAAAGGTGTTAATAAATAAGCAAGAAAAGAAATTTTATTATTACCATAAACTAATTAAATATGATCGTTCAATAGACGGTTGGAATTTTTAAGTTTTCTTTATCTCTAGAGACTCAATTAGGTTTAATCTCTGGTTTTTTGTTCTCATTGTGTAGAATTTTGAATTATTATTAAAGGTGTGACCATTCTGGATTAGATGTTTTGCATAATTGGATTTGGTTTTTCTTTGATAAAACATTTATAGTGTTCATCTAATCTTTTACCAAAATATCTACCAGTCTGGCCTATGTATGTTTTGTCACAATCTCCGCAATTTAGTTGATAAACCCCTGATTTTTTAAGATTATCTGTTTTAGTTTTACTATCTTTAATAAATTTGCCTAAAAGAATTGTTTGTTTTGTAAGCTACTTTAATGTCTAAATTGTTGAGGATTATACCTATTTTTGAAGTCGAGTGACCTATAAATTAGGTAAAATCCTCAACAATGTAGACATTAAAGTAGCTTACAAAACAAACAATTCTTTAGGCAAATTTATTAAAAAATAGTAAAACTAAAACGGATAATCTTAAAAAATCAGAGGTTTGTCAACTAAAATTGCGGAGATTGTGACGAAACATACATAGGCTAGACTGGTAGATATTTTGGTAAAAGATTAGATGAACACTATAAATGTTTTATCAAAGGAAAAACCGAATTCAATTATGCAAAACATCTAATCGAGAATGGTCACACCTTTAATAATAATTTCAAAAAGCTAGAGCACAGTAAACACACTATACAGTAGCGAAACTCAAGGATAATCCCATAAGAAAATCAGGTTCGTTTTCAGAAGGTCACGTGGCAATCCGCCATGTTAAAAGTGGACCAGCGCGAGATTTGAAATACAAATAAAGTTGTGCAAAGTTTTATCATTCAAAATCATAGATATAGAAATGTTTGAAAATTTTTCATTTGTTTTTTAATACAGCATGAGTAATATAAAAGTTAATGCAGCATGAGTAATATAAAAAAAAAAACAAAAAGAATGGAGCACTTTGTTAGAAAAGAAATGAATACAGGTGAAAAACTTGATAGGAAGGTATTTGAAGGAATTCTTCATATTCAACTTCAGTTTTTAATAACCTTATCCAAAAATTCAAAAGTCTATCAAAGTTAAACGTCACTGTTTGAGGTTAAAGTTTTTTTACATCATTTTCCAAGTAAATTTGTGATTAAAGATGTTTTTTAAGGGCTAAAATTATTTTAATTTTAATTGTCATTACTAAGATGTCAAACATCTTCTAAAATAAGAGCATTTTTTTAAGCAGTGTCGTGTTGTTTGGTGCGATAGATCTCGCGTTAATTAAAAAAACACACTGTATCTACTTTTTGGTACTTATTTTTTCTTAAACTACAAAACTATATTGTGTAACTTCGAGAAAGGTTAATATAATATTGTTAATGAATTATGAACGTATATGTATAGACCTCTATTTTCTATGTGAATGATTCTTAGAGGTGTTATACCTTTTTGTGTTCTGTTATCTGTATTGCTTTTTGATAATGTAATTAACGCTTGCTTTTATTTTCAATGAATTAATATTTAGATCAAAGAGTCAATACAGTAATTTCCTAATTATAGTTACATACAATACTTAGTTATGACCAAGCTGACTTGTCAATTACAACTATATTGGGAATGTGGAATCTTTGACACAATGACACTACTCAGTATATATCACCACTACACCAAACACTTTATTTTTGCACTCGATGCGCGTTTCGCTAACCATATTAGCTTCATTAGGAGAAATGATTGACTCATATATACTGAGTATTTTCAATTACAGTTTAAAAAGAAAAAACTATATTTAATTTATAGTATACGTATACAACATTAGAAATAAGTTCTTTATAGGAGGAATATTAATAACAGGTAACTAAATCTTCAAAATTTTAATAGTAACCATAATTACCTTCAAAATGGACTTCGATTAGGTGTACTGTCCATTTCCATTAACGAACTTATTTTCGGAATATTTTACCCTCTGGCACACATCGTCTGACAAAATCATATTACAAAAATTTCTTTGGAATTACATTAAAATTTTTCTTATTTTAATAGCATATTTGATTCAATAATCCATTTATATCAGTTATTTCAATAATCTCATTCCCCAGTGGTTTTGTGATTTCAACACGACACTTAATATTTAAACTTTCAAACCCAGCTTATAAAAAATAAAAATATACTGTCTAAAATTTGAAAATAATAAATATGTTGTTATAGGTTCTGTATTCCTTACAATATATTCACAGAAACTTTTGAAAGATTGGCATGAAAAAGGAGCAATGTAATTTATAGAGAAAAATAGAAAAAAAAGTCACTTTCAGAGTATTAACTGTACTTGCAATTAAACAGGGTTAAATTTATCAGGTTTATTATTAGAAAAGATGTGTCAAACAATTAATTCAGATGAAGTTATTGAAAACTAGAAGCCTCTTGAGAATACACCTTTTAGAAAAAAATAATATGTTTTTTTTTATAATTTATCAAATATAAATACTCGTAGTTTTAAACAACTGAATACTAGTTTACACAAAAATAAATTTTTCTAAAAACCAGAATTGAATTATTTATTAATCATAAAAAAATTACACAGGCACATAAAAAAAGTTTTTCACTACCGAACAGATCACTATACCTATATGTATTTTTGGGCGCTGAAACCGAATCTGAGGTCAGAATTGAGCAATCACGTCAGGATTTTTAAATAACCAGACGAACTAAATTTAGAAATAAATTTCAAGCTTTATTGACCAAATCACTCTACCAATACGAACATTTTATTAAATCAATCAAGGTTCCCTGGAAGGCCGTCTCTTGAGCAAATATCTCTAAACAAAATGTACATTAGTAATGATAATATTGTTTCATGCATATGTATTTTTTCAAAAATGCATTTAAGATAGTGAAAAGTTGTCTTGTGAAAGCAAGCAATAGAGATTTATTAAAATAATTAACAACTCCAACAACTTTAATCGCATACCATGATTTCTATAAAATCATTGTTTCAACTAAAAGCAGAGGAACTGCAAAAAAAAAAATCATTAATGCAGCAACTTAAACTTTGACGGATAATACTGTTGATGATTACATGTGATGTAAATAAAGCATAATTAAATTTAGTTATGATTTAGAATAATAGTCTTAGCGCGCCCTGATTGAGTTGGAAATTTCTTATTTGCAAATTTTAGAGCATAAAAAAGTGTGACTCGAGCAAATAATTTGCGAAAATAATTATATGGAATATTGCAATTCTCAACGGCACAACAATAACCTCCTTTCCCATGATTATATACATTGTTTCTCAACCTTTTCGATTCTCTCCACTTACAAACGTTTTTAATTCTCTTTTTCTACAAACTCTCTTTTCCTTCTGTCTTTATATTCATATAAACTGCAGTCACATCAAGAAACGATGGACAATACATTTCCAAAGACACATTCCGAGATCGGATGTAAACACTAAGCGGCCATTTTGAAAAAGGCACCCGTCGACGCACGCGCCGTCAAAATCTCGTCACCAAATTGGAGCTCAGTTTCGCTACTGTAGTATGTTTACTGTGGCTAGAGTTTAAAACCTAATTGAGTCTCTAGAGATAAACAAAACTTAAAAATTCCAACTATCTATTGAACTATCAGGTAGACCTTAATAATTCACCTTTGTTAAATATTTTCTATTAATATTTAATTAGTTTATGGTAATAATAAAAATTTCTTTTCTTGCTTATTTATTAACACCTTTACTCTATAATGTTCAGTAATTCAGAATGTAACGTCTGTGATAGCGAAATATGTTACGGTGTATTACAAATATAGCGGAAAGTTTGTGTAAATAGTTGTTTTATTATTTTTTCACATTTCACATAATAACTAGTAATTATAGTGCAGTAAAAAAGCATTTGAAATTCCACAGACTGGATACAGCAATATTATGATTTTATCCTCTTTGGGGTATCACCAGGAGTACTGTCCGGAGTTTTGGACCTCGAAAAACGTGTGCTATTTCGTTTATAAACAATTTAGGTTTCCAAAAAGTATTTTTTTGATCTTAAAATGTGAATAACTTCAGATGTATAAGTCGGATAGAGACAAAACAAACTTAAAAATCCCAACCGTCTATCGAACGATCAGGTAGACCTTAATAATTCGCCTTTGTTAAATATTTTCTGTTAATATTTAATTAGTTTGTGGTGATAAAAAAAATTTCTTTTCTTGCTTATTTATTAACACCTTTACCCTTTAATGTTCAGTAATTCAGAATATAACGGCTCAAGAAGCTACTGTGATAGCGAAACATCTTACGGTGTATTACAAATATAGTGGAAAGTTTGTGTAAATAATTGTTTTATTATTTTTTCACATTTCACATAATAATTATTATGGATTTCCACAGAGTATTGGCTGAAATAATCGTATTTATAACTACTAGAGTTAGAAAATCAATGAAAGTATTTAATGAAATATAAAATTTTTGCATATATTAAGCTATTATTTTAAAATTAGTGTAAAATGAAAATACTTGGCGTTTAAATGTTTCAAATTTATTAGAGGATTACTCTACATCTGTTAAAATGGTTTTGGTAGTGTCTAACTCTGTCACTACTAATACATAAAACGGTCTAAACATGAGTATAACATTTATGTATGTATCCTCATCTATACATACACAAATACCTGAATTAACCTAAATAACATTAGCCTAGGTAATGGGTTTTTGTATAAATGTAGCAAGAGAGAACTTAAGATATTTCATGAGTATAAACTTAAAATCAAACTTAAAATTCACTTAAGACTAACTTAAAGTTAATCCTGAGGTAGGGAGTTGGGGGGTCTTGGGTAGTGACTGCTGATGTTGGGGGAAATGATAAGTGACTTTATCCTCCCATTTGAGCTAAGTGTTGCTCACGAATTCCCGGATTGTGTTCATTTGGAGGTCTCGATGGATTGGGGTGTTGCAGACGAACCATGGCGTATTGGCAAGGATTCGAAGAGCCTCGTTTTGAACGGTCTGGAGGGTAGATCTATGTGTGCCTGACTTTTGTCACCTGGAATATGTGAGGTTTTGTTTGTATACTGAAATGTACTACTATTTTACCTGATTTTTCCAGGATCATGAAACTATTGTCAGGGAATTATTTGAAAAAAGCTATTTATAATGGGCATACTTTGAAAATTTTGTTTGAGAAACTCCGCAAAATATCTATCACTACAACTAAGTATCCAGGGCAAGGCTGACAGTAAAAGAGGTCCCGGCAGAAGAAGGATTTCTTGGCTGGCTTGCCTAAGAAAAAGCGCTTGGAGTCAATTTCACATAGCTTTTTAGAACACCAGCCAATAAAGTCCGCATCGCCATGATGATAGGCAACATCCGAACCGGATAAAGCAGAGAAGAAGAATAGCTAATTGTTCTAAAAGGTGTAATCGTCGGTTTTTCTTTTCACTATGTAATAATGTGACGTTACCTATGTGTGCTATTCTCTATAGAATGAATAGATATACCCATATTCTTAATCTTATTGAAAACTGAATTACAATGTTCTTTTAGTCTGATTTCTAAATTTCTACCGGCTTTTCCAATATAAACAGCGTCAAAAAACACCTAACACTTTGATTGGATTGTTTGTCCCTATTATTTATTAATATATTACCTAAATTAAATTTATTACAAACTATTGTATTGATACCTTTAGGTTTGAATTTTTTATCAATTTTATTTGTAATATTGGGTATGTAATTCAGAAATTTATACTTAGTTTTCAGTAAGTCTGAAATGCTATAACAAAGAAAAAACAACGACTTTAAAAAACAATAAGGAGAAAATAAAAAATAATAATTTAATACTTTGCAAACCGATAACGGTCATGCGGTTACAATGCTAACAAAAGCTGAATATAACAGAGAAATAGAAACCCTTCTGAATTGTGATGAATTTTAAACAACTAACTTTAGTGTGAGAAAGATAAATTAACTATTTATTTTAGAACTATGTGTTTACATGATAAGTACTGGATAAATTACTTTACTAATTCTTTATATTCATTTTCCATTCAGAAACTTGCTCAGTAGCAAAATATGCTTTTGCAAATTTGATATATACAAAACCACTTTAGTTTTAGTTGCTCGATAATCCCATCCCACGCTTAAAATTTTATTATTTATTTGGAAGAAATTGCTTTGTAAATAGAAATGAATCTGTCTATTTGAATAATTTCTTCCTTGGAGATTTCCTAACTAGATTAATGAATTATGAACTATCTATTTTAATCTAAGTTTAAATTGGAGGGATTTGTATCTCATATTCAATATTCTTTTTGAATTATAAAGTTTTTAAATTGAAATGATAAATTTCAATCCTTGTAATATTTACAAGGTGCATTCTACTGAGTTCGAAAGCAAGTAAAACAGAAAAAAAAGATTATATTTTACTAGGATTTATGCGAAATTTAAAAATTAAAAAGTGCTTTCTGTCATTGAAATTAGAATAGTAACAGAAGCAAGATTTTATTGGTTTCGACTAAAAAAATGTATTTTCTATTTTATTACGCTATGTATCACTGTCAAGAACACTTTGAGAGTTTTAAAGATCTTTTAGATATTTTCGCAATTCTTAGGTTGATATTTTTGTATGGATATAGCACACGCGTTGCAGGGAAATCCATAAAGCTTTACAGAAGCAATGTGTGTGTGTGTGTGTGTGTGTGTGTGTCGAATAAGCGATCCACGTTGGTTTTAATTTGCTGTAAATTGCGCTGGGTGGGAAACACAGTTTTGAGTAAATCATTCCAAAGGAATAAGGTTCTTCAGAGAAAAGACTGCTTGAAAAGGGTTGTACGAGGAGTGACAAGCTGAACCTCATACGGATGTGAAGTATTAACGCAACGTGTATTTTTAGCATGCACCACTCTGGGAGAAATTAAACCGACTTCGTCCATTGAACGTTTTCTATGAAAATACTTGTAGAATAGACTTAAGCCGCCAACCGTTCTTCGAAATATAAGGAATCAAGGTTGCTGATGAGTTCTGCGTTTCTTCTAAATAGAAACCAATAAATGCAGTGTGTGTTTGGGAGCAGAATCCCAAACGCGAAAGCACTATTCCATCATTGTTCGAAGTTGAGGTTTGTGCAGAATTAATATTTGTTGTGAAGTGTAAAGCTTTATAGTTTGAAATCATATACCCAGCTTTTGAGAAGCTATCTCTACTATGCTTGTAACATGTTTATGTCAAGACATTTACTCCCATATTAATGCCCAGCAAATTGAGTGATGACGCTAGAGGAATGCAGCATCCTAACATAACTATATAACCTTCAGCAATACTAAGTTTTTTAGCCCTCTGGGTAGCGTTAACTTCTACTTGGTTACTGTCACCCCCAAAATAGGATTTCTTCCAGGTTTTTGCTAAGTTAAAAGACTTCCTGGTCTCTGCGAATATTTGCATGAGTAGCCTATGTTCGAGCATTTAAAGTAAAAGAAGAGAAAAGCGTACTGTCATCTACAAAGCTATAGATTGTATTCTTGGTCCTTTCCAGCAGCTCGTTAATGTAGATGAGAGAGAGATTAGATAATATGAAGCCTTAGGGTTCACTAGCATTGATAGTGAAGGTATTTAATTCGTCCATAAAGCACACTGTCTCAGAAAAGATGAGAGCCATAAACAAAACTTTTCAGACAGACGAGGGCCGCGCGCTGCCATGTGTTTACAAATGACGACTAGATGGCGCTATTGATATGCGACATTACCATTGTTGTAAAATTTGACATTTGTTATTATTAAAACAGTGGCAGCTCAGAAAATGGCTGAGTAGTTTGTTTACAGTGAGCGTTTAAAAAAAGGTGAAGGTTTTCGTTGAATGATTTTTTACGATTTTAGTAAAGGCCTAATTCAACAACGATGCCTCGAATCGCTTCAACTTTTGGTAAAGACTGTTTATAATGAATGAATTTCGTGAAAGTAGACCAAAAGCGGTTGTTGTTCCAAAAAACATCGATGCCGTGAGCAACATAATTGAAGAGGAACGGCATATGACTTACAGAGAGATAGAGGCATCCTTAGGTATGTCGAAGACTAAAGGACATTGGATTTTGCATGAAATGAGTTATGAAAAAAATCTGGTCCCGATGGATTCCGCGTTTGACCGAAACTCAAAAACAAACTCGTGTCAATTGGTGTAAGAAAATGCTAAAAAAAATCAACTGTGGACATGCAAAATCCGTAGACAACATCGTAACAGTAGAGGAAGCTGGGATATATTCGTACGAGCTGGAACCAATCAGCTGTTTGGGTATTCCAGGATGAACGGAATCCAACAAAAGTGCTACGTTTGCGCAGCACTCCCAAGAAAATGATCGCTTGTTTCTTATACTGGACATGTTGCAATGGTTGCTTTAGAGGATCAAAGAACAGTTAATGCTGAATGATATACAATAATTTGTTTACCAGAAGTCATCGATGAAATTAGGAAAAACGACCGAAAAACGTCGCATCATTCTTCATCATGACAATACCAGCTATCACACCGCACGTCAAGCAATTGATTATTTGATTGAGAAAAACCCCGAATTAATGTCTCATTGCCCATATTCACCTGATTTATCGCCTAGTGACTTCTTTTTGTTCTCGAATGTCCAAAAAAAATCGTGAACCTCAAGAAGTTGTTAAATCCTGCCGAAACCATGTTTTGGAAAGAATATTTCGAAAGTTTGTTCGAACGCACGCAAAAGCATTAAAATCTTAAAGGTGAATATTTTGAGAAACAATAATTACGATTTGTATCAAAAACTGTTTTTTCTTTCACTGTTTTTGTAAAAACTTAAAAGGTAGCCTTTATACCATAAGAGCGTCGCTTAGACCACAAACCGTCGTACCAAACACATTCAAATGCTCTAGATAGATCAAGTGCAACTGCTTGAGATTCTTCAAATTGTTCAATTGGGTTCCAAATATGTATCACATAAGTTGGAAGATCTTCTGTTGATTTTTGCTGACGGAAACCCTATTGATGGTCGGTGATGATACTGAATCCTTCTAGATATTTTAGAAGATGATAATTGATAGCGTTTTCCATAACTTTAGATATTATTGAAAGCAGTGCGACCAGTCGGTAGTTGTTTGACACGGTTATCATACCTTTTTTGGGTATCGGCTGAACTGTTGCACTTTCCACTAGGAAGGAAATATGCCCTTCATGTGGGATAAGTTGAAAAGTCCATAGAAAATTGGTGTTAGCTCTCTTGCGCAGAAGCTTTTTTGATGTCTAGCTTCATTAAAATATGTTTAATGATATGCTATCTGTAGACAATATCAGGCATCCTCAACTACGCTATGGGAATAGCTGGTGTTGTTGTTCTGTGGAAATCCTCAGTAGAATGCGAAGCGAAGAGTTTAGCTAGCAAGTTTACTTTGTCAACATGTGCTGTTGCAATTGCATTATTTGGCCATGTGAGTGGTGGTAAATTGAATTTCCTGAAATTTTGACTAACAACCAGTATAAAAAAGTCAATTTATAGAATTCTTGAGTCAATAGTGTCTTGCTTTGGATCCGGTTTACCCAGTTACTGCTCTGTTAATTGAGTAAGCAAGAGAAAATAATTTTTATTGATTTGCTGGAAATATATTGTAAAATATGTGTCTAAAACAATTAAATCCCAGATAATAAGTTAGCTGTCAGTGCTCAAGGAATTCTAGTTAAAAAAGGTGGAGTGATAATAACAAAGGAACTCCGGCTTACCAAGTTTGTGTTTTGAAAACTAAGCAAGCAAGAAAAAGTGACTTTTATTTTTCTATACAAAATATTCGAAGATTTTTAAAAAAAAAATATTATATAAGGATCCTAAAACTGTTAAACCATAAAGCAAGATCATATTTTAGCTGCCAGAAACCCTTATTAAACACATTTAAACGTATTAGGTCTAAAGTCACGTCGCTTATACCCGGTAATATTAAAATTTAATGTAAATATTTACCCACTTAAAATAATAAATTTCAGGCCTCTACATAGTTATTCATGTAGTCTTGGCTGTAAACTGGTGTTTGTGATAAAATGTCCATTTACCTTGGTTTACTAAGCAACATTAATAACTAAATAGTCTCTAAATGGTTTTTGGCATAGTTAATATGAAGCGTGAAGACATTGAGATCATAACATATTACAGCAATATAATTTATGAAGAGATTTTTGCAATTATTAAAGTGTATTTTTTGAGATATATATAAAATATAAATTTTTATACGTATTTTAATAAATAAACTGATTTATATCGCATTGCAAGACAAAAAATGATCAACTATTTCACAAATTTCTGATAATGGATTCTTATAATTTGAAGACCAAAAGATATACTAAAATGCAAAGCTGTGGGTGTACTGTTAGCCGCAGCGTAACAAAGCGTAAGGGGCGTTTCCTTAGGGGAACAAAGAGAAAACCAAATGTAAAGCTGTTCGCAGAGGGGGGTGCCAGTTAACAAACAGGAGAATGCGAATCGACAACCCGGGGCAGAGTCCCTTACAGAAAAAAAACCTCTTTTACACTCGAAAGCTTAGAGCTCTTCTCAATATAGGAAACTCGAAATCTATAAATAGGAGAAGGAGAACTTTCTCTAAAAGAAGACCCTCTTATAGAGCGAAACTTTCAAAGCTTTCCCCAATTTCAAAAAAAGAGGGAACGGAAAACGGGAGGGGGTAGAAACTTTTTACAATAACGAATCCTTACATACACTGGAATTTTAATAGTTTAAACTCAATTTAAAAACCAATAAGCGGAGGGAGAAGGGAGATTTTTCACAAAAAACAATCCATCCCCACAGTAAAATTTGTCCCCCTGCCTCTCCCTTAACTACACGCAGGCTATTAGATAAATAAATGATGGCTCTGCTTATTTTCATCCAAACGCGTTCCAAGATTAACAGTGGACTCAAGGAAGGGCGACTTGAAACGATGAGTTGCGATTTTGTTGAATGTAAGTGTTGCCAGATTTCTAAAATTTAAAATATCTAATGATTCGCTGGCCTTCGCTATATTATTAAATTTCTAATCTAATGAACTAAAAGTTTTTAGCTAGTAAAGAAGAAAGTAAATAAGATTTAATTTATAAAAACAGGTTGAGTCGAATATATCGTAATATATGTCCTTTTTAGGGTTCGTAGAGTCGAGTAATCCAAAAATTAAGTTGTTTTTCCCCTGCTTTTAATTTTAACCCAGGAAGGGGCTGAAAGGGGCGGAGGTCGTTTAATATTATATAATTTAAACAGCATTTTGAAATATTTATAGATATTTTTGGAGAATTTTTCAGCATATTACTTACAGTCAAATATATAAGGGGTTAAAGGGATGAGGTAGACAGTGAAAAGAGTCTCTTCTGTGTTATAGGTCTTTTTCAGGATTTTTAATGCCGAAGAATTTACAAAATAAGTTATTTTTGCGTTACTTACTGGTGAAATATGGTACAGTTTTATTATTTTATTATTAAAATTATACCATATTTTTCCAGGTTCTTGGCTGCGGTAATTAACAAATTTTAAGCAAAATTATTTATTTACTACTAGCAGTGCCCGCGTGGACTTGATTCACTACTATCGTCACTGCTTATTCCTTATGTTACCTAACGTAATAAAATATCTGCCATTATTTCCCCTTATCTCCCATTATTTCTCCTTATCTCCCCATTATCTCTACATAATTTCCATTATCTAGGCTTATCTCTGCTCATGTCCCATTATTTCTCTTCATCTCCCATTATTTCCCCTTATCTCCCATTATCTCACCTTATCTCCGATTATCTAGGTTTATATCGAATTATATAGAACATATGTATAAATTTATAAAAACACGTAAATCGGTGGTTCTCAAGTGATAAGCGCACTAACGGACAGACAGACAGACAGAGAGACGTTGCATTTTATATATATTATATTCTCTGCAACAAAATATTGTTCCATATTTAATGGTTTAGGCAGTGTATTGCCAGAGAACGCGTTAACGGTAACCTTTTTTCCGACTTGATTCACTATTATCGTCACTGCTTATTCTTTAAGTTATCTAACGCAATAAAATATATCCTATAACCTGGCCAGAGAACATATGTATGTTTTTTAAAAAAAAACTAAGTAAATCGGATAAGTGGTTCTCCAGTGATAAGCGCATTAACGGACAGACAGACAGACGTTGCATTTTATATATATATATATATATATATATATATATATATATATATATATATATATATATATATATATATATATTATAGATGTAATAAAATATATATCTATAACCTGGTGAGAGAACATATGTATAAATTTAAAAAATCACGTAAATCGGATAAGTGGTTCTCGAAGGATAAGCGCATTAACGGACAGACAGACAGACAG
The DNA here is from genome assembly GCA_019049505.1 of Pachyrhynchus sulphureomaculatus. Lineage (NCBI taxonomy): Eukaryota > Metazoa > Arthropoda > Insecta > Coleoptera > Curculionidae > Pachyrhynchus > Pachyrhynchus sulphureomaculatus. The sequence goes on from CM032456.1 coordinate 94,698,424, forward strand.
AGAGACGTTACATTTTTTTATATATTATAGATACAGATTATTATTATTATTTTATAAACTGGCCAAAGAATATATGTATGAATTTAAAGATAAGTGGTTCTCGCATGACAAACCCACTAATGAACAGACAGACAGATAGAGAGACATTGCATTATATATATATATATATATATATATATATATATATATATACATATATATATATAAATATATATATATATATATATATATATATATATATATATATATATATATATATATATATATATATATATATATATATATATATATATATATATATATATATTATATACATACATATATATATATATATATATATATATATATATATATATATATATATATATTATAGATTATAGATATTCTCTGCTACATAATATTGTTCTATATTTAAAGGTTTAGGCTGTGTATTGCAAGGGAACGCGCTAACGGCAAACTTTTTTCCGACTTCATTCACTATTATCGTCACTACTCATTCCTTGTGCTACCTATCGTAATATAATATAGTCTATAACCTGGCCAGAGAACATATGTATGTTTTTTAAAAAAAAGTACGTAAATCGGATAAGTGGTTCTCCAGTGATAAGCGCACTAAGGGACAGACAGACAGACAGAAAGAGAGACGTTGCATTTTATATATATTATAGATAAAACATTATGTAACGTAAAGTGGTGGGGAAGGAAGTTAGAAGGGTAAGTTCGTATTTATTATGTTATGGGTCTTTTCTATGGGTCTTTGAGTCAAGGGGTAAAAAAGTAAATCATTTTTTGTTATATTTAGTGTTAACAGGGGAAGAGAATGAAAGAGGTGCAGGTTCAATAATTATGAGAATTTTTCCTGGTTTTTGGTTACGATAATTTATAAAATTTTAGCTAATTCATTATAGTAAAAGATAAATGAGGCGAAAGGAATGAAGTAAGGGATTTGAAGGGTGGTTGCGCATATATTATAATATACGTCTATTTCAGTGTATTATTTCCAATTTTAACGGAAATAATATATGGAAGGGATTGAGATATCGTTACAGAGCGATCTAAAAAAAATGTTTTAGAAATCCATACAGTTATCTTGGACGATATTTACTTACCTCTGACACAGTAGATAAATTTTTGTTTTTACTTTCCTTGCTAAGGTAAAGTATTCTATTCGTAAAATACTCTCCGTGTGTTTTATTTTTCTTTACGTTTTAGGGTTCTTAGGTCACGAAAAACATATTTTCATATTTCCGTCGGTGTGTCTATCTAACTGTCCTGTCGGTCTATAATTCTTAAACAAAATGATATTGCAATATTTCAAATAGAAATGAAACCTGTAGTTTTTGAGAAATATCGTTTTACGGGAAGGGGGTGAAAAGGGTGGGTGTCGAAATATATGGTTTTAGTTGTATTTTCGAAATTTACTTTCCCTTCACTTGAGGAAGTCAAATTCGCTGTTTATTTTAGACTTGCATGTTCACAAGGAAAGTACTGAGTAAATCATCCCGAGTATCCGTCAAATAACTCCCCAACCAATCAAGCACCTCTCTGCCAATACCTACATTGCCCACCTTGGACAAAAAACAGTATAATATACTCTATTAAATGCTTTTAAGAAGAAAGTATACAGAGTAACAGATAACATAATAATGTCCAAGCTCTCCAAGTGAACATGCTCTTAGTGTAATTACTATATAGTTCGAAATATAACATGCTTTTGATGTAGTTAAAGTTTAAACAAGTTATCCTCAACTTACAGCATAACCTTGATATTACGTCTGTGGTAAACGGTTGTTCGAGGACGATATTTGACGGTGGTAAGTTTATAATGGCTAATGCGTTTTAAATTGAATTAAATCTCGGTATTACTGGTATCGATTATTCGTCTTAGGTAAAAATATGCCTACAGGTTTAAAAACATATATTTCTATGCAACGGAATAAACATTATTGAAAGGTGGTCACTGCCGCTTGCAGATTCTTATTGGCGTCGTTTCACTTTCCTCTTATCGGCTAATGAAGAAAAGAACGGAGAGAGAAAAAAGTCACATGTCAAATCAGATGAAAATGTCGAGGGATACAACATACAAATTTTTTTTCAAAAACCTATCTTACAATGTCCAAATAAAACCACGGTATATATAACACAGGACCACAAAAATAAGTATGTAAGTTTTAGTGGAAAGGTAAGATACCATACCATATGTTTTTTGGTGTGCTAAAAACGAATCCGAGGTCAGAATTGACTCATCACCCAAGGATTTTGTCATAACTTCAAAAAACACCTTTAAAATGACCAAAAATACTTTTACAGATAAATTAAAAAAATAAACGAGCAAACCACCACATCTATACGTATTTTGGGGTGCTAAAATCGAAGCAAAGGATAAAATTCACCAATCATGTCAGCATTTTGACATAATCTCAAAAAACACCTCAGAAATACGTCTGTAAGTAAATTAAAAAATTAGAAAATTCAAAAATTAAATGAACAGACCACCATATCTATACGTATTTTGGGGTACTTAAATTGTTTATGCCAAAAGAATTGACATATTACTTGAAATAACTTCAAAAAGTCCAGTCCTTTCATTCACAGGTTGCGGGATTATGGTGAATCCCCTCGCTTCTCGCCCACTGGACGCTTTATTAAAGTGATTCCCCTTACACATCATCCTCGCGTTGCTGGATAACAGTGAGATCCCTCGCCTCTCACCCCAATGGAAAAACTTTACACCCAAAATTCTAAATTAAACATAACCTAATGCTAGAACTGTACACCAGAAACTCTAAACCTAACATAGCCTAGTGCAAAAAACTTACACCAAGAAATTTAAACCTAACATAGCCTAATGCAAGAAACTTGTATCAAGAACTTTACACCAGCAACTCTAAACCTAAGACAGCGTAATGCAAGAAATTTACACCAAGAACACTATATCTAACATAGCCTAATGCAAGCACTTTATACCAAAATCTTTACATTAAAAACTCTAAACCTAACATAAGCTAATGCAAGAATCTTACACTAAGAACTTTATACCAAGAACTCTAAACCTAATATAACCTAATAGAAGAAACTTACATCAAGAACGTTAAACTATAACCATAACATAACCCAATGCAAAAAAAACGATCAGACCACCATATCTATACATATTTTGGCAATAGAATTGACCTTAATAGGTCAGGACTTGAAATATCCTCAATTAACTCAATTATGGTAAGTTCCATCGCTTTTCAACATCAGGGTGCTTTTTTAAAGCGAGTTCCATCGCCTCTTATTCACGATGTGCCTTATTATGGTAATTCCCCTTACCTCTCACCCTTGGCGTGCTTTATTTAAGTCAGTCCCCTCGCCTCTTATCATCAGGGTGCTTTACTCAAGTAAGTCTCCTCGCCTCTCATTATCGGAGAATCACTTAAATACAGCATCCAGTGGGCGAGAAGTAAGGGGACTCACCTTAATCCAGCAACCTGTGAATGAAAAGACGAGACTTTTGGAGGTTATTTCAAGATCTTCACTTAATAGGTCAATTCTTTTGATATATTCGATTTAAGCACTCTAAAATACGTATTGATATGGTGGCCTGTCTGATTTAATTTTTCAATTTACTTATAGACGTAATTCTGACCATTTTTGAGGTTATGCCAAAATGCTGACGTGATGGGTGAATTCTGACCTTGGATTCGATTTCAGCATCCAAAAATATGTGTAGATACGGTGGTTTGCTCCTTTACCGTTTTAATTTATTTGTAAAAGTATTTTTGGTCATTTTCGAGGTGTTTTGGATGTCAAAATCTTTGGGTGATGAGTCAATTCTGACCTCGGATTTGTTTTCCGCACCCCAAGAACATATGGTATGGTATTTCACCTTTCCACTACAAAACTTTTTTTTTAATTTTTGTGGGTTTGTGTAGTTGTTTATGGTAAAAGAAGTTTAGGATCTTAATAGCGGTCAAAATATTGTATGCAATTACTTTTCAATTAACTTAAAACGCAATTTCGAGTTTTTTTTTTATTAAATCAATCTCTTTTTGAGTGTCACTCAAGTCACTAGTGCCTTTGAATACAAGATAAATATTCATCGCCGTATGCTTATATGAAGTACTCTACGAGTTTCGGTAATTTTTGCACACTGTCATTTTACCACTATAACTAGGCATCTAATGGACCAAATATCATAAAACAGTTTACTTAATACTAATAAAAATATCTAGGAGGATTAATTTTAGATAAGATGGAAAGACCAAATAAACAATACAGTCAGAAGAACGGAGAATGGAATCAATATCCTGCGAGTCTTCTCAAGACAGAAATATGGTGCTGATCCAAATATTTATTTATTATTTTACAAAGTATATATCCAATCAGTGATTAACTACTGTAGCATATTTTATGGATCTGCTACCAACATTCATCTCAATCAGTTAGAAGTAGTGAAAAATAAATACCTAAAAAGTATGCCGACAAATGCAGTAAAAATAGAACCGGTAGTTCCCTCTTAGAATTCAACTAGAAAATAAATTCAAACATACATATAGAAATTTTATACAACTAAGTAGAATAAGGTGTAATCATGCATCGCTCTGATATTTAGAAATAGAACAGGCATACAGGACAGTGTCAATTGCGACTGCGGGGAAGAGGAGATAAGCAACATATTATTTTAAATTCAAATTATAATGTCAAACTATTCAGAAAAATTTAACTTACATGCTCAATTGTCTATAAATCTGCAACATCTATTAAGGGGTTATTTTGGGGGGTGAAATCGAAAGTGAAAAAAAAAATTTTTAGTAGGTCAACGAGTGTGGTGTCAAATGAAACCTTGTCAAAACACGAGTAAAAAATATATATGTAATGTAATACTTGCGCACACTTTTTTTGTATTATTTTTAAAAAATCGCTAAAAATCGCTGTCCCCCTACCTTATCTCGAAAAGTACAGATCAAAAAATTTTGAAAAAATTCTGGAATATTCTCCACGGGGTGTAGATTGAACAAAAATTATCACGAGTGCATTACCTTCAATAATTTATCTGGTATATAAAAAAGAAAATTCAAGGTCATCAGTTTTCAGTAAAGATTGGAAACAAACTTTGTTGAAAACTCATTTGGGGTGTGTTTTGTGAAGTCAGTGATTATTTTATACCATCGTAACAACATTTTTTATGTTAAAAGCAATCAACGTACGGAACACTAATTGTGCAAGTTCAACTTGCACTTGACCGGTTAGTATATTCTCTATACTTTTACAAATTATTCAACAAAAAAAACAATTTAAGAAAATTCCATTCCATTACAGAGTTATAGCATTAAGTGTGACTTGGCGTCGGATTGGGACCGTTACCTGTTTTCAGACGATATTTGCAATATTACTCAGTCAGTTTTTAATATTTTTTATTTTTGTTTTAAACTAAATAATTACTTTTTCTACAAAATGTTGAGAAGCTTTTTTTAAATTTTTCTGATAGGCAGTTTTTTATAAATAATTAAACATAAATTTTTTGGGCGCAAATTGCATACTAAAGTATGAAACATCGTAATTTTTTTTTATTTCTGAAGAAAAACCCTTCGACAATTTTTAACTACTACATTACTTTACAAGATTAATTTTTATTTTTGCATATTGGATTAATTTCTGTGAAGTTATTCTGCAGACAAGAAGGCGCAATAGTTTTCATCATTGGTCCATTTATCCCAATAAAAAATAATGTTAACATTTAAAACGTAGTACTTAGTATATATCACCACTACACAAAACACTTTATTTTTGCACTCGATGCACGTTTCGTTAGTCATGTTAGCTTCATCAGGAACGATGATCATCAGGCAATTATCGCCGATGTAGTGGTGATATATACTGAGTAGTGTCATTGGGCCAAAGATTCCACTTTCCCAACATAATTTAAAACATATTTAAAAAAAAATATAATTTAAAGTACAATAACAATATTATTACTTAATAACCTTTAAAATATTTTTTGAAATATACATACTTTTGCAGCGCCCAGATATATGTAACCCCTTAAGTTTAAATAACATTGATATCTACTAAATTACCTATTATAATGTTATGGACTCTAGAATTAAGGTTTAAAAAAAAAAGAAAGAAGAAGAAAAGAAAGGTGGAAAAAAAGAAGAAAGAGAAAAAAATTGTTAAAAAATAAAAGGAAAAAATAAATAAGTAAATAAAAACAAATAGATAAATAAGATTCATTTGTATACAATGAGGGAAGAGTTGATTTTTTTTATTTTTTATCAAATTATCTATTATAATGAGAAACAAATTTTTAAAAAATAAAAGTAAAAAATAAATAGTAAATGAAAACAATTAGATAAATAATAAACGTTTTTATACAATGAGTGAAGAGTAGATTTTTTTTTATTTTTTATCAAATTATCTATTATAATGACAAACAAAATTTTAAAAATAAAAGGAAAAAATAAATAAATAGTAAATAAAAACAATTAGATAAATAGGATACATCTGTATACAATGAGGGAAGAGTCGATTTTTTTTTTTTTTTTATCGAATTATCTATTATAATGAGAACAATTTTTTAACAAATAAAAGGAAAAAATATACAGTAAATAAAAACAAGAGTTTGTTTCTTTTTATATAGAAGGTATAAAGAATGATATATTACATTTTTTTGTTCCATTTTAACAATATCATTCATTAGAATAGCGTAATAAAGTAGCGCTATTTTGCTTCTAAATAGAAATTTTTTCTTAGTTATGCATTTAAAAAAATTGGCACATCAAACTCTATATAAAGAGAAAAACTCTGTTCAGTTGAAAAATAAGAGCTTTAAAAACCTCATTAAAATAGTATTTACGCATTTGAATGCATTTTCTAAATTTAACAACTTTCTTTTAAATTTATTTTTCATCAAAAGAAATGAAAAATTTAGTAATTAATCTACTTTAGCGCTGTTTCAAATAAAAAGTAAAAAAAAAAGTTTCTCGTCTAAGTAAATTTTATAACTGAGTTAGTGTAATTTCAATTAAATTTTGTTATAAATGTTAGATAAGCTAGCATTATTACGTCTCATAAATTAATTTAGCGGTAAGTGCTATAATTAATTACGTTTAAGTATAAAGTATAATAGTCACATCATTAGCTTAGATGTAACATTACTTTGTGCTGTATTCAGCAATAAATGTCACTGATATGTAATTTTAGCTTATAAGCAATTTATTTTATTTTGAGAATGGTGAAAATAGAAAAATATTTTCACTTGGGAGAGAAAAAGGGTTTTAAAAGAATTTAACAACAACAAATTAATACTGGTTATTGTAGCTGGCAAAGGAAACGCACCAATAATATATAAATATGTGGATAAATCAACGAACTACAAAGAGACAACATCTACAGGATGATTCAAACGAACCCTACTGGTAATAATGAGAAACGCGTCATAATCTTAATTAAAACCCCTAGTTTAACTTCTGGAGAAAAGAAATTTCTCATATACCACTCCTTACTAACATGGAATGAAAAGCCCCTAGACTTTTCGAGAGATGTCAGCACAAACAAAAAACCATATGACTTTCAGTTAGTGTCAACTCTCGGAAGATTCGAGTAAAAATTTGTATGACATTTTGTCTATTAATTTGCGAGTTATAGCTCTTTGAATGACGCGTGATAAGTGAAATAAACTTCAAGCATTTAACTGTCAAAATCAAAAAACAATCAAATATATTTTCTTTTAATAATATATTTACTACTTCTACATTTTTCTTATTTAACTTCTACATATTTTTTCAAAATGTATTGTACCCAATATACTACAGTTATATCTAACCTAAGCTGTTTAGATATGACTGAAAAAAAAAAGAAAAAAAAAAAAAAACTGTTTACAGGTTCATCTTCATACATAAAATAAATCTAATTGCATCCATAAAGAAATTACATGTGTATACGATTAAAATGTTTTTATAATTTCAATTTTAAACTATATATATAAAACTAATGACGTCATGAATCCGAATAAGGAACGGAGCCGAGATACTATAACTGAGAAGAGGTAGATTTACAATGCAACTAGTGCATCAGGTTTTGTAGCGACAGATGACAACTCTATGAGTGTTGTGAGTCATAGCTAAAGTTTTTTTAAGGCATTTTAAGTTTCTCAAGAAAAAATAGCTACTAAATTTATTATGTTGTACGCTTAAAAATGAATAGTGAAATTTAAGATACTCATTTTATATAGAAAGTGTTTTCATTTTCCTTTTTCCGAAATTTACATCATATTTTATGTTCTACCGGATTTAGCAGTTGGTTATAAAAAGGATTTTTAGCACGGGATCGTGCCATTAATGAAGCTATAACAAAAGTTAAACGATTTTTTTAAACGGAAATATAGTGATTTGTGGCATTACCAAAAAATTCGGCTTAGAAAAGAAAATTATTTGTGTAAGTTAGGTTTCGGCTCTTTTATATATTAATTTCTTTAGTCAAAATACTGAACATCTAAGTATAGTTTTATTATATTATATATATATATATATATTATATATAGTAACATTCAGTTTTTCCTAGATTTTAAGCCATAATAATGTTATTATTTCAAGATACGAACGGTAGTTTTTGGTATTGTTCGGGTTCCCTGACCCGAATCTTCCTGCCATAAGATCAAAAGTCGCACGATGGCAGCGCTTGAACCTACTACCCTTCAAGCCGCTGCCGGGCGGTTTCCAAAAAGAGTACCGTCCTAGCCGAGAGGCTATGAAACTGGAGGCACCCAGTTTCTTAAAATAAAAAAGCCGTCTTTCTATTCCCGATCACAGCTGGAATAAAAACATTAGTTATTGAGAGTAGTGCCTTAACTGCAATGATATGAAGTGTTTTCTCGTCTTCGGGGGTTTTATAAAATTTTAATTTACTTAGTATAGTTAGGTAAAAACTCTTTTCATTTTAAAAACATGAAATAATTTTCTTTTTGATGCGACTGAATATTTTATTTTTCTTTTCAGGATATTGTACTAGACTACAAATATATATCATTTTTTTAGCTATATATTTAAAATATGGTGCCAAAAAAACTTGTATGAAGCTATATATATATCTCTTATATCTCTCTACCAACGAAAACTGAGAAAGCTATATATAGTTCCATTAAAATAGGTTTCATCAATTCATATCAGAAAATATATAAGCGTTGGGGCGTCCCATATATACAAAATAACGTGAGGCCGCAATTATATATACAAAATGGATATATATATTCTCATATATATATTACAAAATATAATTTTATTTTTTAAAAAGGGTTCAGTATAGCTTTCGAACCAAAGTATATACATACTACTATTAAGTAAACGAAACTACCACTATAATTTTGCAATTTATCTGAATATATATTGTTAATAGACTCTAAGATAAGCGTTTCTACTTTCATAAAAGTAGCTTTATAAGTTCGAGTATGTGTTGGTCCGCTCTATAAATTTTATATATATGATATTATAAATATTTGCCTGATATTTTTGGATATAACATATTTTTATCGGGATATTAGAAAATTTTCTTTGAAATTGTCCACTAATTTTAAAGTGCCTTTACATATTTTTATTTTGACTATTGGGAGCACAGGAGAGGAGGAAATATTTTCACGACCTTTTTAAACAGTTCTTTTAAATTTTATTCATTTATCATGGAAGCCTTTCATTTTTAAGTCATCACCTACTGTACATCTGAGGTTAGACTATGGAACTGAGAAAATCCGTTGTAATTTTCAGAACATTCCGGGTCGCGGATAAAAAGAAAGATTCTAACGAGGATCTTAAAGGTAAAGAAATATTCCAATGATCAGATTGGACGTAAATAGTTACAAAAAGTTTTCTTCTGATTTTTTTTGTCTAATAAAAACATTCCTTCACAAGTAAAACTCTCCTGCTTCTCCAAATGGACACATGTTCACCTTTATTCGTGCATAACTAATCTTTAGATAATAGACCGCCATATCAAGATAGATCTATAAAGTGCCATAGTTTGTTTCTACACGATCAGAAACTTTTCAAATTGAAATAGGTAAAGTTCAATTCCTTAATTATAGCATGAAATAATAATACAAAAAATGTATTAAGCAGAGCAACACTGTGACAGTAACGGTTATTATCAAGATACCAGTCCTTCGTTCCTGCCATAAGATCACTGGCATACCTACTGAAAAAGTATGAAACTGGAGGGTCCATTCCCTCATTAGTTATTGAGAGGCGATATTTTTAATTATTTTTGTATAGTTCTTTTGATGCGATGATATATTACATATATATATATATATATATATATATATATATATATAAATATATATATATATATATATATATATATATATATATATGTATATATATATATATATATATATATATATATATATATATATATATATATATATAATATACATATATATATATGCATATATATAATATATATATATATATATATATATATATATATATATATATATATATATATCGGGTCTTCCATTAAGGACTTGACAACTTTTTTTTGAAATAAAACGCAACCCATTTGAGACATTTCGAAAATTTTACTATCGGCTTGAAGTACAATCAAAACATTTATGTATGGAATTCGACTTTATTCATATGTCCACCACGGGCACGTTTGCAGCGGTCGATTCGTTGAACCCAATTTTCGATGACTCGGCCACACATTTCGACGGAAACGGCCGCTATCTCTCTTTCAATATTGGCTCTGAGCTTCTCTAAACGACGCAGGCTTGTTAGCATAGACCAATGATTTAACGTACCCCCATAAAAAGAAGTCTAGAGGTTTAAATCACACGATCTACGCGGCCATTCGACGGGACCATTTCTTGATATAACACGTTCACCGAATTTAGATTGCAGTAAGTCGATTGTTACACCCGCTGTGTGGCTTGTGGCGCCGTCTTGTTGAAACCACATATCATTAATGTCTAGCCCATGCAATTGATCAAAGAAATAACGTTGCAACATGCCTCTGTAGTGATCTCCATTGACTGTAACGTGACGGTTATTTTTATCAACGAAAAAGAACGGCCCAATGACACCACCGGCATGAAAACCGCACCAAACAGTAATTTTTTGTGGATGAAGTGATGTTTCTTCAAGCACATGAGGGTTTTCACCTGACCAATAACGCATATTCTGTTTGTTGACGAAGCCGTTTATCCAAAAAATGCGCTTCATCACTAAAGATGATTTTGCGATGAAATTGGTCATCTTCTTCCAACATTTCGAGAAACGTATGGCGCTTCATATGATCGAGTGGCTTTAGTTCTTGAGTTAACTTTAACTTATAAGGGTGCAGGCCAAGATCCTTTCGCAAAATTCACCATCGTGTGGTCTGAGCGATGCCCAATTCTTGAGAACGCCGTGAAATCGACTGTTTTGGTTCGTTTGAGATGGACACTTGAACGGCAGCAATATTCTGGCCACTTCGACCAACCCGTTGTCTCACTGGCACGGGAACATCCAGCAGCGAATATGTTAACTCAAATTTTTTCACTAGACTATGAATTGCTTGTCTACTGGGACGAGAATTACGACCAAAAATTGGCGTTAACGCTCTTAAAGTTGCAGTCACTGACTCAAAATTTTGGTAGTAAATTTTTAATTATTTGTAAACGTTGTTCGTTCGTATACTTCACCATGATGAAAATGTTGACTTTACTGAATGTTTTGACGTTGACAGTTCGATGATTGGCTTAAGGGTGCGTTCACAGTGAAATTTCAAAGTTGTCAAGTCCCAAATGTCCCTTTATATATATATATATATAATATATATAATAATATATATATATATATATATATATATATATATATATATATATATATATATATATATATATATATACATATATATATATATATATATAAATATATATATATATATATATATATATATATATATATATATATATTGGATAGTCTGGTAAAACCCCATTCCTCCGAAAAGTTTGATAATTTCTGTTCCACAAATCGGTCAAGATTTATCTCCTGTGTTTTATCAGGACTATCCAACTTAATTATGGCAATGAGTGTGTTAGACTGATGAAAACTTGGGCTACAAATAATAGCAAGCTTGCATCTCGGAAGAATCGTAGGATTTTTCTGCTCAAATTTAGAAGTCAATTTATATTTCCTAAACACATCTTAAACAGTTTAGTAAATCTCAATAACCTTATTCAATATGATGTGAGAAATATTGGACAGAAAATCAGAAGATTTGATAGTAGGAAACATGTCTTTGAAGAAGATAATAAACATTATCGAAGGCTTGACATTAAACACTAAAAGTTTAATTTCTACCTCTTATTCCATTGGACCGCATCGCCAATAAAGTTTGATAATTTCTATATATATATATATATATATATATATATATATATATATATATATATAATATATATATATAAATATATATATATATATATATATATATATATATATATATATATATATATATATATATAACACATGGGCTGAAAAGTCCCGGGCCTAACACATAGATGGCGCTAGTTTTATTGCAGTCACCTTTTTTTTCAGTTAATACTAACCTTCAAAAAACAGCTGTTAAAATTTCATGATATTCTATTTATTAGTTTGTGAGTTATTGTGCTAAGAGTGACGCTACTTTTGTTATTTTCAAAACAATGGATCAAAAACAATTTCGTGTTGTAATTTTACACTGCTTCTTGATGGGAAAAAAATACCGTTCAAGCGAAGCAATGGCTTGAAAAGTGTTATGGGGACTCCGCTCCATCAGAAACAACAATAAAAACGTTGGTTTGCTGACTTCAAACGTGGTCGTAGAGACACCGATGATGCAGAACGCAGTGGACGTCCAAATGAGGCGGTAACACCAGAAAACATCAAAAAAAAAATCCATAAAATCGTTTTGAATGATCGAAAAGTGAAGTTGCGTGAGTTAGCTGACATCGTAAAGATATCAAAAGAACGTGTTGGCTTTATATTGCATGAGCATTTGACTATGAGAAAGCTCTGTTCAAAGTGGGTGCCGCGTTTGCTCACTGTTTATCAAAAACAAGAACGTGTTGATGATTTTGAGCAGTGTTTGGCCATTGTTAGAGCGGCGCTGGAATGATTGCGTTGCTCTTGATGGAGATTACGTTGATGAATAAAGCT
>CM032456.1:94716580-94839080 GCA_019049505.1 Pachyrhynchus sulphureomaculatus
TTTTTTCCAAAACAGCTCTGAAACTTTTTTTTTATTAAAAGTTCTTTTAACATATGCATGATATATGTAAAATACAAGATCTAATTCTAAAGTCAGCATTTTTCAGTTCACATGTCAGAAATCCGAACGTAACGGTTATTAAGGTCTGAATCGTTACCATAATTTTACATAACTTTGGGATGTTCTTTTTTTCTTTGGAGAGAAACATATTTAGGTAGATTCCCTAATACAAATTAGGTCTAAATTTAACAACTCTCAACTTAGATCTTTCTTAAACCCTATATAGACCTAATTTATAAAGATTTTAGTACTAGTTATAAATTTAGTAGCATGGATTATAACCAAACGTAACTTAAATAATAAAATATCTGTAGTGTGTAATTGTGAAAATACTAATGTAATTGTTCTGGAGAAGCTACCAGATATACCTAAAAAACTACATGGGACGAAAAGTCCCGAGAGTTTTAGAGAAACAACAATGTTGTGCAAAAAATTGATTTTATTCTTCAACGCAGGTTCCTTTAAGAACGATAAACTTATTCCAGCGATTGTCCAACATTGGGATACCTTTCATATAGTACGATTTGTTAGTTTCTCATTTGACTTCTTCACTTGAGCCAAATTTCTTTCCCTGAAGCCCTGCGCCAGATCTGGTGAATAAAGTAGATAAAGAGGCAATTCATGAACCAATTTCACCATCGAATGGAGTTGTGAGCTGGTACATTATCTTGGTCAAACAGCACTTTTTCTTAGCGAAATGCCGCATCTTTATGATTTCACCATTCAAATGGTCCAATAAATCAACATAATAACTCCGGTGATTGTTCGCCCCTTTTTAAGATGATCGATCACAATTATTCCATGCACATCCGAGACAATACTTGCCAAAACCTTTTCAGCTGATGGTTGTGTTTTTGGACGCTTCGGACGGTTTTCGTGGGATTCCTGTCCACGTTGTTCTTGAATCGCTGTAAATTGTACTCGGTGGGAAACACAGCGCTGGGCAAATTATTCCAAAGAGATGATGTTCTCCATATAAAAGACTGCTTGAAAAGCGTTGTACGCGGAGTAACAAGCTGAACCAGCGCAACGTGTATTTCTAACATGCACCGCTTTGGGATGAATTAAGCGGGCCACATCCTTCGAACACTTTCCATGAAAATACTTGTAGAACAGACTTAAGTCGCCAACCGTTCTTCGATGTTCCAGCGAATCAAGGCCACCGGTCAGTTCCGGGTCTCCAATCAGACCAATAGCTTTTCTCTGAACAGAATCCAACAAATGCAGTGTATGTTTGGGAGCGGAGTCCCAAACATGGAAGCAGTATTCCATAGTTGGTCGAATTTGAGCTTTGTAAAGAATTAACAATTGTTGTGATGTGTAAAGCTTTCTGGTTCGAAATAGTATTCCCAAATTTTGAGAAGCTCTCCTTGCTATGCCTGCAACATGTTCATGCCAGGACATATTTGCTCCCAAATTAACACCCAACAAATTGAGCGACGATGTTAGGGGAATGGAGTGCCCTGACATAACTATATCAGGCTCAGCAACCTTAACTTTTTTAGAAAAAACTGCCGTCGTCTGAGTTTTTGTAGGGTTAAATTCCACTTAGTTACTCTCACCCCAAGATAGAATTTCTTTCAGGTCTTTGTTAAGTTGAACGAACTCCTGCTGTCTGCGGATATTCGCCTGAGCAGTCGATGTTCGAGCATTCAAAGTGAATGAAAAGACAAGCGTACTGTCATCTGCAAAGCTGTAGATTGGATTTACCGGTCTTTTCCAGCAGATCGTTAATGTAAATGAGAAAGACAGTAGGAGACAGTATGGGGCCTTGGGGCACACCGGCGTTGATAGTGAAGGTGTTAGAAAGAAATCCGCCGACCGCCACTCGTAAAGAATGAAACATGAGAGCCACAAACAGAACTTTTCAGACATACCACAAGAGCGTAGCTTAGCCAATAGTCCATTATGCCAAACACGGTCGAATGCCTTGGATATGTCAAGAGCAACCGCTCGAGATTCTCCAGAGTGTTCAATTGCGTTGTGGTGTTATATAAGTCAGAAGGTCTCCTGTTGATCTATGTTTACGAAAGCCATATTGGTGATCGCTAATAATATTGAATCTTTCAAGTTATTTTTATATATTATTTGATGTTATTAATACAGCATCGTCCGCAAATCGCAGATTGGAGAATTTTTCGCCATCTATATATATTTCCACCATGTAATTCATCCAGAACCATCCGGATTACGTATTCACTGTAGTCGTTACATAATACACACATCGCTGTCGAACGCCCTCCTCGATTCTTTATTCTTCAGAATATACGATTTCCATCTTAATTACACCTGTGCTGTTGTCATATAAACTAACACGTAGTCTGAAAAGTTTTTGGTCTAGCTACTTAAGTAAAACACATTTTTTGCAAAATTCGACTTTATTCATCAATATAGTCACCTTCAAGAGCCATACAATCAGTCCAACACTTTTCTAATATTTCTATTTCTTTCTTGTAGAAGGACTTGTCATTGTCTACGAATATATAATAGTCGATGAGGACGAAATCTGGAGAATACGGTGGATGAGAAAGCAATTCGAACTTCAATTCATGCAATCTTCCCATCGTAATCGTTGACTTGTGACACGGTACATTGTCTTGATGAAAGAGCACTTTTTTCTTGTTCATTTGGGGCCGTTTCTTTGCAATTTCTGCGTTCAAACGCTCCAATAACTTTATATAATATTCGGTATTGATGGTTTTTCCCTTCTCAGAATAGTCGATGAAAATTATTTAATGCACATCCCAGAATACAGAGGCTAAAACCTTCCCAGCGACTGTGGTTTGTTTGATCGTTTCGGGCGGCTTTCACCGGCTGTTGTCCACTTAGCTGATTGCCGATTTGATTCCGGTGTGTAGTGGTTCATACATGTTTCAACCACTGACACATATCGGATGAAAAAGTCTTTTTTATTGCGCTTAAATAAGTCCAAACAGCGCTCAGAATCATCAACACGTTGTTGTTTCTGGTCCACTGTGAGCAAACGCGGCATCCATTTAGAACAGAGCTTTCTCATGTCCAAATGTTCATGCAAAATATTACCAAAACGTTCTTTTGATATCTTTAGGGTCAGCTGTCTCACGAAATTTTACTTTACGGTCATCTAAAATAATTTTGTGGATTTTTTTTATGTTTTTTCCGGTGTAACCACCTCATTTTGGCGTCCAGGGCGTTCAACATCATTTGTATCTGTATGATCGCGTTTAAATTCATCATACCAGTAAATTATGAGTGATTGTTCAGGGTCAAAGTTCCTGTAACACTAATCAAGCCATTGCTTTGCCTGCACGATATTTTTTACCATCAAAAAACAATGTTTACTCAACACACGAAATTCTATTTTTTCCATTGTTTTGAAAATATCAAAAGTAGCTTCACTAAAACCACTGTAACTTGTAAAATAATCGTCGTTTTGACATATATCATTTCTACTTCTTAAAAATTATATAGACTTTTGGAAAAAACGGCATCAGCTATGTGTCAGACAAAAAACTTTTCAGCCTATGGATTTGAAATTAGTTTAATCAGATAGTTTGGGACTCCAATCCTTTTCAATAAATGACCCAAAGATGGTTCCACTTGATACTATCAAAGGCCTTTTCGAAATCTATTACAGTATTATAGGGACGTAGTTCTCTTACTATAATTTTTCAACTGTTTTGATTATGAATTTGTTCTCTGCAGCCCCTATTTTTTGACGAAACCTTGTTGTTCTGGGGAAATTTCTGGATTAGTTAGATAAACGAAACTAAGTTATGTAGATCAGGACTTTGCTGGCATTATGAATCCTCTACCTCTCAGTAAATCAACTTATAAGTTGTGACCCTCGTTTTTGATCGAAGCTCAGACATTTAGGTATCTATTTAGCTGATTATTTTCTCATATCCAAATTAGAATAATTATTATGAAAAACACATTCGTATGAAAATAGTCAAACATTTTACTGAGTTAATTTAGAAAGAAAACAATTTTCAAGTAAACTATAACTTAATCACAAGAATGGAATATGTGTGCCGTTATATCATGCAAAGTCATTACTAAGTTATGAACTTAATTTAACAATACATGTTAACCTTGTACAAAATACATTAGAACTAATTAACGTTCTACGTGCTTCTGTATACCAACCTATAATACGTTCTAGAAGTTAACTGAAACATCTAGGGGAGTGAAGGTTATTTCTGAAACGAATGTAATATCATACACTTGGTGGCATCCCGAATAAAATTAAAAATTTTACTTTGTAGGCCTAGTGTAGTATTTCCAACGTTTCTTTAGAGATTTTTCCAAATTTTCCACATATTTTTATTATGTACTGTTGTTCAGTACCACCCTGCATTTTTAATTGTGACACGAGTCTGAAATATATATCCGCTTTTGCTTGTGATTTTAAACCGGAAGCGATTAAGTTCAGTCGAACTGTATGTCTGACATTCGCTACCCTCAACCCCATAGATCCAAGCCGGCTTTGCATTTTTTAATTGTGACACGAGTCTGAAATATATATATCCGCTTTGCTTGTGATTTAAACTCAGAAATGGATCGGAGGCGATTAAGTTCGATCGAACGGTATGTCTGACATTCGCTACCCTCAACCCCATAGATCCAAGCCGGCTTTCTTTGCTTAGCGTACAACAAGGGGTCTGATTACTTTTTCAACAACCCTGTATATAGCATTATGCTATGTTTCCTTCACTTCTAGCATTTTTTTAAATATGGTTACTGAATTACCATTTCTTGAAATATGTTTATGATGATAAGATGAAAACAAATTATATTATACAACAAAAAAAATATTAGTTTACAGTATGAAATACTCTAAACCCAGCCATCTCAATTAAAATTGAACAACAAAATAGTTACATCACGTCGGGTTTCATATAGAGAAAACCTTTTATTGGTTTATTCAAAAAATATGCTAAATTAATACAAATATATTAATTATATTTATTTTTAATTTAAAATCTTTTTTATCGATTGGCTTTTGTTTTGTAGTCAGTGCTCGTAGTATCCCTCTGAAGACACCAACAGAAGTCTGCAAGCATGGCTGGTTCCCACTTACCTTGATAACGCTTCTCAAACTCAGCTATTTCTTGGTGAAAGCGTGCTCCATTTACATCGCTAACTGAGCCCATGTTTTCCGGAAAGAAACTCAAATAGTAGTGTAGAAAATGGATTTTTAAGGACATATTGAATCCCAGTTCATGATAGGCATCCAGCATTAATTTTATTTTTTTATGGAAATGTGGTGATTTATGATTGCCGAGGAAATTTTTCTGGCATCAATAAAATCCAACCATGCCTTTTTTTCTATGGAACTTAGAGTGGATAGAAAAGAGAGATCATCAATTAATTTTCTTATATCAGGCTCTACAAAAATTCCTTCTTTATTTTAGCATCATTGAGCCCAGGAAATTTATTTTTGAGAAACTGAAATCTAGGTCCATCCTTACGTAACGCTTTGACAAAATTCTTGATTAACCAAGTTTGATGTGCAATGGTGGTAAAATGATTTTCTTAGGTAATATTAATGGTTCATTTTTAATATTTTTCTGACCAAGAACGTATCCACTTTTTAAGCGCCAGTTTTGTTTCACGTAATGTTTTGAACGCACTCTGCTATACCATTTACATAAGAAACAACAATATTTGGTATAGCCGGTTTGCAATCCTAAAATCAAAGCCACTACTTTTAAATCTACACACATTTGCCATTTGCACGTTGTATATATGATATTTTTCTAAAATAAGTTTTAAAATGTCATATGTTTCTTTTAAATGAATATCGTACGCTCCAGGCAAAGATGGAAATATGTTGCCGTTATGAAGTAAAACTGCTTTTAGACTTTATTTTGATACGTTAATAAATAGTCTCCACTCTTCTGGCGAATGATGGTAGGCCTAGTGTCAATATTAAACCGTCAATATCATTACAAAAAAACTAAATTATCCTCTTTTGAATAAAAGGTAGTAAAGGAGCTGTGACGATTTCGATAATTTTAACGTCAGTCTGTAAAAGATTCCACTGTTTTAATCTCGATCCTAATATTTCAGATTTTTCTTTGCTCAAATCTAAATCTCTAGTAAGGGCGTTTAGTTTTGATTGACTAATCAAATGTGGTTCTGATGCAATAGTTGGATCTTCAAATAGCTCTCCACTAGAAGGAATGGGTTCGCTGTTTTCTTTTATAGAACTCGATGAACTTGATGGGCTCAAAGGTCGTTTCGGTACAGGAATTTCAGAGAATGAGGTAGCAGCATTGACACATTAAACAAATTTTTTGCTATTTTAAAAAAACCTTTCACACTTGTTAAACAGAAGTAACAATCGTCTGTCTGGTTCTTAGATTCACGCCACTGCATTTCTTTAAGAGTACCATTGTACCAACCCACAAAATATTTATGACATTTCGAACATTCATACTCGGGGTACCCACGATTTATCTTGATTTTCATTTGCGGTCTTAAAATACGCCTCATAACACTTTTCAAGCAGCGGGAAACTGTTTTCTTTCACTTTTAGGGGTAAATTTACCACAAACGTAACAAAACAAACTAGGCGAATTAACAAAAACGCATGGCATTTTGTATATTTAGCACTAATCTAAATGTTTTGATCATATTTATACACGAAACAGTAATATTTTTATGACTAACCTCAAACAAGTGATACGAAAAGTAAATAAAACAAATTACTAGTTTTCGAGGTTATGAGATGGTGATGTTGACATGTATACTAGATGTACCTAATACGAGTCACTATTCGAGATGTCGGTGAATTTTTTAGTGTTGCATAGTGTTATTGTTTACCAATTAAAATTCATCGACAGCTGTTTATGAGTGTACTATTTATTTAGTGGTTTTAAGTTAATTAAAACCTTTGCTAAGTTTTCTGAATCAATAACAATAAGTAAAAATATTATGTTATATTTGCCACTATGCTAAACATGACCTTATTATCCCCTACAATATAAACATAAATGCACACATTTACGTGCTGGACCTTGGCATCCGTTATTTGTATTAGGGCAAAATTTACCTTATACGTGACAGTAAAGGTAACCGTAAGGTGATTAAAGGGGATAAGGGATAAAATGGAATGTTGTCACTGATAAATGATGCCCTTTTCTTAATATGTTACGGAAAGCAGTTGCAATTTAGCACCGCAACTTTGTAAATGTCAAGAGAATTAGGGAACAAGTATCGTAGATTAGATAAGTGGGTTGTCTGGTGCAATACTTTGGATTTAATTGTACTCCAGCAATTCAATTCTCAGTAAAGAGATCGGCCAACCAGTGGATTACAAATATCTAGCCATTGAATCTGCAGCACGGCTTGGCTGGAATTTTTGAGTTTGTACGGATTTATTCGTGCATGCACGCATTCGCATCGAAATCATTGGACCGATTTTAAAATTTGGTTATTCTTGAGATGTCTAAAACTTACTCGGAAATAAAAAATGCCGGATATAAAAACTAGCATTACAAATAAAATTTATGAAGTTTGCGGTCGGTTCTAGGTGAAACATCTTAATATTTACACTTTTGAAATAAAATACAGTATAACTATTTCGCTGAATTTATTCAGATCACTCTGACTCGTATTTCGGTCTCGCGGCCATTTTCGAAGAGGTTTACAATAAGACTAAACTTAAGTTCTAAAAGATATTATATTTGGGTGGTCAATTGATACTAAATTTAAATTAAGAGGTAATAAAACTGAATAAATTACAGATAGTCTATCTTAACACGGCGTCTAACATGGGGGTAATTCCAAAATCAATTTAGGTGTTGGTTTTTTTTTATATTATTTTTATGCTAAGAATTTCTAAATAATCCATATGTTTTCCTTTTTGAGCACTGTATAGCAACTTCATCCTCTCGTTATTTAAAACGTTGATTATTTTATATGCAGTGTTCAGGAAAGCATGTTAATTTTTGTTTATTTAGAGTGTCTGTGTTCTTGTAGGCCCCGTCCCGTTTGTCCCACATAGACAGCGTCACAGTCGTCACAATTAAGTTCATATATACCCGATTTTCCATATTTGTTATTCTTTGTTATATCGGCTATATTGTTTTTATTAACACTTATACAGTTTATTTCTAACTTATTAAGGCTATTGGTTGATTTTGTTATTAATACCACCGACATAGTTGATAACAAACTATTTTCTGCTTTCGTGTTGTATGTCTGGTGCGTAAAACTGTTTAAGTATATTTTTATGTTTTTTGTTTTATCTATAATAATTTGATTATATCCGTTGTTTCTGGCTATTCTTTTGATTATGTTCAGTTCTTTTAGATAACACAGGCCAACGATGAAAAAACTTTTTTAATAATTTTACCTGATTCCTATGTTTTTTCGTGTGCTGAGTCCGAAAACAATAATAAAAAAGTCGTATCACCCACCAATTTTTCACATTTTAATATTCAAAATGTGAAAAGTTTATTTTTTATCATTCGAATGTTATTAGGTTGGCAATAAAATCAGAATTTTATAAGGTTGGCAGTAAAATCAAATTTTATTAGGTTGGCAGTTCCGATAAATGTCACAGCTGTTTGTTTTTTACCAGTTAATATAATCTCGCATTGCAATGTTTAACCCATGTGCTTTAATTCACACTCAGAGTATGGCTAATTGTGGTTGTAAAAATTCTCCCAACACTTTTTGTTATATATGTGGAGAGTTTGTAGTTAAAAAACATATCAAAGAAATATTACTGACTTTATAAAAAAGTATACTTTGGATATTTTGGTATAGAAATCGGTAATCAAGAAAAATGTTGGTGTCGAGGACCTTAGGAAATGGTATAAGAAAGAAAAGAAAGCTTTTGATTTGCAGTACCCATGGTATGGAGGGAGCAAGAAAATCATTCAAATGATTGTTATTTTTGTAGCGTTGATGTTTCTGGACATAACTCCAAAATAAGAAAGTAATTGTCTATCCGAACTTTACTTCAGCTAATCGGCGGGTAGGACATGGACCGGGAGTTCCTGTCTCTGAGCCACCTTAGTCTATTGATGTCGTTTTACATTCCAGTCCCGAATTTAATGAAAGTCGACCGGATGATGATGAGTTTCAATGTTCTCTAGAAAATTTAAAACGACAGTTGTTTACACAAGCTGAGTTAAATGATTTAGTGAGAGATTTGGGTTTGACTAAGGAAAAAGTAGAATTTCTTAGTACTAGGCTGAAAGAAAAACATTTATTTGAATCTGGAATATCTATTTACCATTATAGAACAAGATATCAACGGTTTGCTTAGTTTTTCAAGCAGGAAGAGGATTTTTTCCTATTTTGACATTTAATCGATGTCATATTGTGAGAGAACTGTGGGTGATACAAAAAAACTGATACCAGATTCGGTTTCAGCACCCAAAAGTACATAACACCTAGATGTATTGGTTTAAAAAGTTTTTATAAATATTGTTTTTGTTGAGACTGTGGAAGGTTGACATTTTCATCTGCCAGGATTGATTAGATTTTTTTTTTTTTTTTTTTTTTTTTTTTTTTATGGGTCTAGCGCACGTGCTGCAGGGAAGTCCCTAAAGCGCTCCAGGAGTGGCACGAGTGCGGAAAAAGCGATTCACGTTGTTCTTGAATCGCTGTAAATTGTACTCGGTGGGAAACACAGCGCTGGGCAAATTATTCCAAAGGGATGACGTTCTCCATATATAAGATTGCTTGAAAAGCAACATGCACCGCTTTGGGAGGAATTAAGCGGGCTACATCCTTCGAACACTTTCCATGAAAATACTTGTAGAACAGACTCAAGTCGCCAACCGTTCTTCGATGTTCCAGCGAATCAAGGCCGCCGGTCAATTCCGGGTCCCCAATCAGACGGACCGCCCTTCTCTGAACAGAATTCAACAAATGCAGTGTATGTTTGGGAGCGGAGCCCCAAACGTGGGAGCAGTATTCCATAGTTGGTCGAATTTGGGCTTTGTAAAGAATTAACAGTTGCTGTGGGGTGTAAAGCTTTCTGGTTCTAAATAATATTCCCAACTTTTGAGAAGCTCTCCTTGCTATGCCTGCAACATGTTCATGCCAAGACATATTTGCTCCCAAACTAACGCCCAACAAATTGAGCAACGATGCTAGGGGAATGGAGTGCCCCGACATAACTATGTCGGGTTCAGCAACGTTAACTTTTTTAGAAAAAACTGCCGCTTGGATTTTTGTAGCGTTAAATTCCACTTGGTTACTGTCACCCCAAGATAGAATTTCTTCCAGGTCTTTGTTAAGTTGAACGACCTCCTGCTGTCTGCGGATATTCGCCTGAGCAGCCGATGTCCGAGCGTTCAAGGTTAATGAAGAGACAAGCGTACTGTCATCTGCAAAGCTATAGATTGGATTCCCGGTCTTTTCCAGCAGATCGTTAATGTAAATGAGAAAGAGAGTAGGAGACAGTATGGAGCCCTGGGGCACACCGGCGTTGATAGTGAGGGTGTTAGAAAGAAATCCGGAAACCGCCACTCGTATCTATGAGACCCACAAACAGAACCTTTCAGACATACCATAAGAGCGTAACTTAGCCAACAGTCCATCGTGCCAAACACGGTCGAATGCCTTGGATATGTCAAGAGCAACCGCTCGAGATTCTCCATGGTGTTCAATTGCGTTGTTCCAAACATGTGTTACATAAGTCAGAAGATCTCCTGTTGATCTATGTTTACGAAAACCATATTGGTGATCGCTAATAATATTGAATCGTTTAAGATATTTTAGAAGATGCTCATTGATAACCTTTTCCATGACTTTCGATATTATTGAAAGCAGTGCAACTGGTCGGTAGTTATTTGGCAAGGTCTTCTTACCTCTTTTAGGTATCGGCTGAACCGTGGCACATTTCCAGCAGGATGGAAATATTCCCTTTCTGTAGGATAGGTTAAAAAGTCTACAGAAAACTGGTGTTAGTTCCCTTGCACAGTTTTTGAGAACTATGGCAGGTATTCCGTCAGCGCCAGAAGCCTTCTTGGTGTCTAGCTTCATTAAAATACGCTTTATGATGCGCTGTCTGAAGACAACATCGGGCATCCTTGACTGCAATATGGGAATAGTAGGTGGTGTTTTTCCTTGGAAATCGACAGTAGAATGTGAAGCAAAGAGTTCAGCCAACAAGTTCGCTCTCTCAACAGGTCTGGTTGCAATGGAATTATCTGGCCGTGTGAGTGGTGGTATAGTGGATTTGGTAAAATTTTGACTAACTGCCTTAGCGACTGCCCAAAAGGACCTGGAATTGTTGGGACAAGCGAGAAGTTTGTTTCTAATTCGCTGATTGTGTGCCTCGTTGGTTTCGTCGATAATTCCCTTGCATCTGTTCCGGGCATGAACAAAGATGTTACGATTTACGGTGTTAGGATTTTCACGCCATTGTCGATAGGCAATATGTTTAGAAGAAACAGCTTCTTTGCATTTTCGGTCGAACCAAGGCTTGCCGTTGGAGGAGCATTTCTTCGAAAAAGGGATGTAAGCTTCCATACCAGCCAAAATAACATCGGAGACCTCCCTGGCGCAGTCAGATGGGTTATCGGATCGAAAACAAATGTCCATCCAAGGGAAAGTTCGAAAGTATTCCATAAGATCTTCCCATTTAGCAGATTTGTAGTGCCAAATCTTGCGCGGCCTAAGCGCCTCTCTGTCACTGATTGGCAGGATACTCGATGTCGAGAGCAGTTTATGGTCGGAAGAACCTAACGGCGGATTTACGGTGACCGTGTAAATCTCCGGATTGGTGGTTAAAAACAGATCAAGAAGACTGGCGAACTCCCCGTCTCGATCAGGGATCCGTGTTGGTTCGTTAATAAGCTGAGTTAAGCCATAACTGATTGAGAATGATTCAGCTTCACGACCTTGTTCGTCGGTAATATTTGAATATTTAAGCCAGTTGATATTGTGGACATTAAAGTCGCCCAGGATGGCAATTTCGGCACTTGGATAGTTACTTTGTAAATGATCGATGGTGTCTGCAAGAGAAGCGAAAAGTGTTCGAAAATTGGTATCACTTGGTGGTCGATACAGGATACAGATGAACCTTGTGGTTTGTTGAGTCGTTATTTTTAACCACATAACATCAAAGTTTGGGGGCTCCAGAGCTTCTTCTCGTTGACAAGAGAGGTCGCTTCTGACAAAAAGACAGATTCCAAAGTTACGCCTAAATCGGGAATAGAAGTCGTACCCAGGATAAAGATAGTTGACCGTGCTGGTCGATGGACTGACCTTGGTTTCACATAGAGCGAGTACATGAGGTTTATTTGATTGCAGGTGTTGATGCACTGAATTTATGTTCGAGTTTATACCTCGTATGTTGCAACAATCTATCTTAAAATTATGATGTCTGCAAGTCGACGCCTCCGAACCAACCCCCATCCGGAGATCAGAACGGGGGGCCATTTTACCTCCGGAACTTCTTGCATCCAGGCGCCTCATTATGCTCTTTGGTCCCACAGTAGTTAATGTGGAATTTTCCTGTTCTGTCACATGTTTATCTTTGCCTTCTTTGGCTTTGATCCAGGGGGTGTTATTATTGGGTAGTTTGGGTTCTGACCAGATACTTTTCGAATGACTGTGAGTTCTTGTTTGTTTGGTGGTTCGGTCACCGCTGTCTGTTTGCTGTGCATAATTTTCCGGTAGAACTGTGTTTGGCTTCTTCGGAAGAGGTTGTTGGTATCTTTCCTCTCGTTTGGTTCTTTGTATCTACGGAGTCTTACGGCATATACGGATAATTTTTGTTTTAGAGTATCCAGGATTTCTGGCAGTGTTCTGTTGGGAGACATGGACTTGATCTTGTTTATACTCTGTGTGACTCGTTTGGACACGTTCCCGCTGATAAACTGGGTAAGGTGTCCTAGATATCTCCTGATGTTGTTGATTTTGTTTTCTATTCTTATTTGCCGTTTGAATTTTGGTTTTGTGCTGTTGGGATTTCTTTGTCGTTGCGGGAGTTTTTGATTAAATATTTCGTCGGTTGCGTTTGGGATTGATGGTGGTGGGTCTAGGCGGCGAGTGATTCCCTTCTCAGTGGTTTCTTTGTCAGGACTTGTGCTTTTATCAAAGCAACGCATGGTGTGTTCGTTTGTTCCTGTAGTATAACTCATGCGTTGCCCTGATTTTCCCGCCTTGGTGGGTGTCGGCTTACTCGCCGTCACAACACTTTTGGCAGGACCATTGTCAGTTGCCCGGTCTTCATCGTTTTGGTCGAGCTGCCATTTCCCGCGACGTTCTCGACCGTTACGTCGCTCGCCCGATGCTTCTTTTATTGGTCTACTGTTGTTTGGGATGTTTTTAGTGTTTTGTGGTGTCAGAAGCTCAAAGTGTCCCGACATTGGGTTGCCTGTTAGTAGAAGGTAAATAGTTTCGGTGTGTTTTCTTGTGCTTATTATTGTTGGCTTGTCCCTAAAAGTTATTTTTGTATCTCTTGTTCTTCGTTGTTTTGAGAAGATATGAAAGTTGCTATTCTGGATTTCCGAGAGGGCAAGTATCTCTAGGCTCGTTCCATAGGTGCCATTTTTCCTCATATAGTTATAGTAGTTATTGAAGTCTTTCATATCTTCGTCCCCAATTAATGAAAATATGTTAAGTTCCGACCAGTTTTGTTGTATATATCTTAGAGCAGCCTCTCGGAGTCTTTCATGATGGTTTTGGTGGCCATATAAGTGTAAGCTAACTGTACGGAAAAGGCAATTTCCATCACCTACAATGTCGGATCTGGTAAAACTATCGGGAGTAGTTTCAGCTGAGGCGGTTGGTTGGATCGTTTGTCGTTGTTGTTGTAGTTGTGGTGGTGCTGTAGCTGTTTGTACGACAGGGGTCCGCCTCCTCAACACCCTGCCATTATCACTAGTATAATTATTATTATTTGACATAGTGTTCCCACGAGTATCCTAGGAAAGAATGGTCGACTGCGGCAGAGCCTGGATGCCACAGCAAGGCTACTTACTCCCGGAGGGCGCCCGGTATCCGGGGAGATTTAGCATGTATAATGGTGTTTATTGTAGTTGGTTTACGGAAAATATCAAGCTCTATTTTGTTTTCTACATTCGAAATTTTTTAATTCTAAAAAACTAAGTGATTTGTCTACTTCAACTTCTATTGTGAATTGGATCTTATGATTAATTTTATTCAAAGTTAATAAGAACTGTGACAATTTTCTATCGGTTCCTTTCCAATTGCAGAGAATATCGTCAACATATCTTGCCCAAAAGTGGAAATGTCTGGTTACATTTCTATAGTTTTCAGTTTAGAAAAGGTTTTTTTCCAAAGTCATGAATGCTTCCGCTAGAAGGGTGGTCAGAGGGTTTTCCCTGCTAGGCCACTGTTTTGTTTATATGTTCTACTGTTAAATTTAAAGTAATATTGTTCTAGACAAATACCTAGAATTTTGATTAAATTAATTTTGTTAGGATTAGACTATTATTTATAAGGGATTTTAGTATCAGTACTAATAACTAACTAATTAACTCAATTGTATTACCTCTTAATTTAAATTTAGTACCATCATCATCCAAATGTAATACCTTTCAGAATTTAAGTTTAGTCTTATTGTAAACCTCTTCGAAAATGGTCGGGAGACCGAAATGCGTGTCAAAGAGATCTGAATAAATTCACTGAAATAGTTATACTGTATTTTATTTCAAAAATGTAAATATAAATAAACTGTTAGAATATTTAAGTTTACAACTAGTACCGTGTAATTATGAGGAAGAAAAATCATTTAAATCGTCATTGTCAAAGTCAAACTTGCTGTTGGTAGTCTCTACAAAAGTAACTCATGTACAGATAAAACGTTTCACGTTAGTCTTGAATTGCTTTAAATTTGGGAAATATAATTCTGGGAAATTATTTCTATTGAGATAAGGCTTTCGATATTAAAAAATTTTTGGAACAAGGAGGGGCAAGCTGACCCTCATACGGATGTAATTGATGTATTGGCGCGTAATTAAATCTGGGATACGATACGATGAAATAATCCCAAATAATATGCACGATAGATAAAATGAATATTTAATATTTATTTTTCAAGTAAATTTTATAATGTAGTTCAAGTTTTATCATTATTACACAGGCAAGGCGTAAAAAACTTAATTCAAATAACCGGTCAAGTGCAAGTTGAATTTGCGAACTTGCGCATTTAGTGTTCCGTACGTTGATTGTTTTTAAAATAAAAAATTTTCTTACGGAGGTATAAAATGATCAATGACTTCACAAAAACACACCCCAAATGAGTTTTCAACAAAGTTTGTTTCCAATCTTTAATGAAAACTGATGACCTTGAAATTTTTTTTTTTTTTTTATATACCAGATAAATTATTAAAGGTAATGCACTCGTAATAATTTTAGTTCAATCTACGCCGCGTAGAAAATATTCCAGAATTTTTTCAAAGTTTTTTGATAATACTTTTCGAGATAAGGCGAGGACAGCGATTTTTCGCGATTTTTTAAAAATAATACAAAGAAAAGTGCGCGCAAGTATTACATTATATATATATTTTTTTAATATACTCCTATTTTCAGCTTCATTTGACATCACACTCGATGACCTAGTAAAAATTTTTTTTTTTTTTTTCACTTCCGATTTCACCCCCCAAAACTAACCCCTTAAGTCAAAATTTAACTTTTAAAACTAGACGGCTCTGATGAGGCCATCAATTCCTCTATTAGTACCAAATTTCAACTTTCTACGTCAAATAGTTTCGGAGAAAATCGGGTGTGACCGACAGACAGACAGACAGACAGATAGACAGCCAGACAGACATACAGACAGACACCGAAGTGATCTTATAAGGGTTCTGTACGGAACACTAAAAATTGAGAGGAAATTAAAACTTCAGAAAAATGCTATAAAACCCAACAATTTTTATATTATATTTATTTTATTTAACTGTAGACACTGAGTAACACAATTATTACAGTTTTTGAAGCACACATAAAGCAATTAAACTTTTCCTTCTGAACGGAATTTGTTTTAAAATGTCATATTTGAAAGTTTGAACTTTAGGGAGGCGCAAAATATATTACCTAGCTAAAAGAATTCATGGTATTAGAGAGATTTTGCAACCTTTATTGTGGTACGTCTTCTATAATATATATAAATTGCAACGTCTCTCTGTCTGTCTGTCCGTTAGTGCGCTTATCACTGAAGAACCACTTATCCGATTTACGTACTTTTTTTTTAAAAACATACATATGTTCTATGGCCAGGTTATAGGCTATATTTTATTACGTTAGATAACATAAGGAATGTGTGATAATAGTGAATCAAGTCGGCAAAAGTTTGCCGCTAGCGCATTCTTTTCAATACACAGCCTAAACCATTAAATATGGAACAATGTCATGTAGCAAAGAACATCTGTAATATATATAAAATACAACTTATTCGATTTACGTTTTTTTTTTTAATTCATACATATGTCCTCTGGGCAGGTTACATAATAATAATAATAATCTATATAATATATATAAAACGCAACGTCTCTCTGTCTATCTGTCTGTCCATTAGTGTGTTTAGCACTCAAGAACCACTTCCGATTTACGTGTTTTTTTTTTATATAAAATACAAAGGGAATAAACAGAGACAAAATGCTAATATGTAGGAAAAAAGATGGAAGTTTAGCAGTAAGCTTGGCAGAAAGACTGAATAGATGGGCGAAATACTTTAAAGAAACATTAAATGGAGATGAAAATGAGTTGAATGAGAAATAGAAACCAAATTAACTGAAGAGCAGAAGAGGACAAACAAACCCGACAAAGAAGAAATAAGAGAAATACTCAAAATCCAAAAAAAAAGTAATGCCCCGGGTGGAAATTGTATAACAACAAAAATGATAAAAGCTGGAGGAGTAGATCTGGAAAATGAAATATGCCGGTTGGTGTACGAAATATGGGAAACAGAGAAGATACCAGTGAGCTGGAGAAAGTCGCTCATTTGTCCAATTTACAAATTAGAAGAACAAAATATAAGTGCTAATTTCAGACCAATAGTCTTACTGGATGTCGTGTACAAGATAGTAGTGGTGCCTAACAAAAACAGACTAGAAGAGAAAGCCGAGTCTATTCTGGGAGAGTACCAGTGTGGATTTAGGAAAAATAGATCGGTACAGAACAGATATTTTCGATTAAACAAATCCAAGATAATAGCTTAGAACAAAATTTGGCACTGCACTTAGTCTTTGTGGATTTCAGAGAAGCATATGACTCTGTAAATAGAGGAGGACTTTACAAGGTAATGGAAGAACTAAAAATTTTAAGTAAATTGATTCGCATGGTGAGAATGACCCTGAATGACACAGAAAATAGAGTGTTGGTTGAGGGCAAAGTATCAGACAAGTTTAAGGTTAAGAAAGGATTAAGACATGGGGATCCAGTGTGGACAAGAAAGGACGGAGATACAAGAAAAATAGCGAAAGGACAGAGATGTTTGGGGGCAATGAATCCAATATTGAAATCAAAGAATGTATCAAGAAAAGCAAAAGAAAGAATATATACGACAGTTGTCAGACCCACGGTGACATATGGATGCGAAACGTGGAATCTGACGTCGATCTACATGGATTCAGGCAATAAAGATCCGGAGTTAATGGGAATCCTGCACTGGGAAAAGCTAACAGGAGACAAAAAGAAGTGGAGACAAGTATGCAACCAAGCCATGGGCCTCTAAGGCCCCTTAAGCTATATAATAATATAAACATAACGAATAAGCAGTGACGATAAAGGTGAATCAAGTCCACGCGAGCGGAGCCGCGGGCACGGCTAGTTTTCATTATAAAATAAGAAATTAAATATAAACACACCGTTGTTGTTGTCGTCGTAAAATGATTGAATTTTTCTTCTATTTACTACAAGGGATACTGTAACTTAAAAGACAAGATCTAAATGGAACCTATCGTTTCAAGCTTGCACGGTATTAGAATAAAATACCAATTCCTTTATGAAGGATAACACTGATTAAAGAAGTTATTTGAGGAGTTCGTTATTATTATCGATATTATTGTGTGTCTTAAAAAGAGCCAACCAGACGCTTCTACGAGAATACACGGGAAAAACGAAGACAGATTGCCATCGTAGAGAAAGAAACTTTCTACCAACATCTACAATTGAGCAACCATATACACTCTCTACTATGGTCTGATTTTGACAAACTTTCATTCTGGCGGGATCCGAAGAACCTTAAAACTAAGTTAAAAAAGAACCTAGAAAACATCAGAGGAAAAGATACGCGACACACTGATCCAAAACTAGACCCAAAAAATTCATACATAACCTCTCAACACACCATCTTACAGACCACGAAGAATCACTACTAAGCAAAGGTTTCAATTACGTCGTATCACCAAAATCAATTCCAGTTAAAGATATAAACTCAAATGTAGAAGTTTCCTAGACACCATGCCCCAAGAAAATGCTGAAAGAATAAGACAAGATATCTCTCAAATCCTGAGAACAAGCAGACCTCGTAAGCCAAATCTCAAATTTGAAGAATGGATAGCTCTTCAAGCGCTCAAGAAGAAAAATAAAAATATCACCATATTACCAGCAGACAAGGGCAATGCCACAGTGGTCCTAAATACCGAAGACTACAAGATAAAAATGGAAACATTCTACAAGACGACACCTACAAGTCAATTACCAGGGACCCTACAACATATCTGGAAAAAACGACAAAGGCTAAATAAAAGCTGCAAACTTGGGAAAGGTTAAAAAACTCATAATTCTGCAAATCAAGCTATGGCCAAAGTTATATGGCCTACAAAGATACACAAGCTCAACGTCCCCCTTTAGATCCATTGTTAGCGCGGTGGACTCACCTACACAAAGCAGGAAAACATCTGTCAAAGATCATGCAACCAACCGTTGAAAGTGCTGAGTCATACATCAAAAACTCCTCACGAACATAATCAGAGACATTTAACTAGAGGAAAATAACATTCTGGCAAATCTAGATGTGGTTTCACTTTACTCCAGTATTCCAGTGGATGAAGCACTAGACAAAATAGCAATGGTCGAGGATTTTCCAACTCGTGTTGTAAAACTAGCGGAACACTGTTTAAAAAATATCTATTTTATCTTCAACAGTCAGATATACAAACAAACAGATGGAGCGCCCATAGGATCTTCCCTTTCACCAGTAATACCCAATCTCTATATGATGTATATTGAAACAGAGGCCCTTAAAAACTTACCACTCAAACCCAAACTCTGGAAACGATATGTTAATGACATCTTTATAATTTGACCACTTGGACGAAAAGAGCCTCTCTTTCCTTGATGTGCTCATAATTCGGAAAAATAACGCTCAAATTCAAAACTCCGTTTACTGGAAGCCCATCCACACCAACAGATATTTAAAAGCTGGCTCATACCACCATCCATCGCAAATCCAGTCGGTAGCCAACACCCTCGTACTGAGATCATGCCGACTTACCGAACCAGATACGAGACAGCAAGAAATTATACAAATCACTAGGGCCGTTAAGCAATACGGATATAAAGATCAGTCCATAGGGAGAGTATTAGAAAGGCAGCGCCATTCACAGACAAGGACAGAAGAACAGGACCTCAACTAATTACCGTATGTGAAAGGAGTTACAGATAGGATTGGAAGAGTTCTAATAAAATACAGAGGCAAGCATACAAATCACAAAATACTCTAGCAGACATCCTGGGTAATCTCAAGGACAAGAGAAAACTGGAAAACTATGGAGTTTACAGCATCCCATGCGGATACTGCCACAAATTGTATATAGGGCAAACAAACAGAGGAATCTCCACTCGGATCCAAGAACATAAAATAAGTATCAAACATAAATAAACAACTTCAGCTCTTTTTCAGCACAATCATAGTCAGAGTCAGAGAAGCCTTGAAAATCGAAAAGAATGGACAGCTAAATAAGCGAGATAATGCACTGAATATCTCCACTACATGGAAGGGGCTAAACCAAGGAATAACCAAAACATCGAAGAGGCGACAGTCAGCATAGCGCCGGAACCGTAATTACCACTGATACGGTACCCAGCCGTCATACACCGATACCCGGACGAACACTCCCGACCCCACCACCTACAATCCGCGTAGATGCCGACCTATAAAAGACGGCGACCGCACTTCGGTTTCTCAGTCAGTTTCGAGCAGCAGCAGCAGCAAGATCGCAGTATTAAGTAGCAGCAGCAGCAAGAGCACTTGAAAATGCCAAATGAGAGATTTTGGCGAAACATCGTGCAAATATTTTGTTAGACATACACTAACCTAATCTAAATTTCTTTAGTTTTTTTTTTAAAGCGATGTATGTTAGGTCTTTTTTTGAAGTCCTTAATTTACTGTAATAGGGCAAATACATGGAAAGATATAATTTTATTATACCGCATATAAAATTATGGTCTCATTTAGGGCCTTCTTAATACATTGTCGATTTGTAGATTCAGTTTTAAAATAGGAAAAAGAAAACAAATTGCAAAAATACAAACGAAACTGGAAAAAGAAACAAAGTTCTCACTTCTACCACTTCGTTAATATAAAAATGGTTATTTTAAGAGTTGCAAAATATTTTTCACCTGCAATTCTTTCGTGTTTAATATTGCACATGCTTTTAGTTACGATAACGATAAGGGCATGTTGAAAATAAGCCTTGTAAAATCTCTATTAACAAAAGGAGTGTGAATTAATTTTGAGGGATATCTAAGAGAGGGTGTAACTTGTATTATATCGCATCGGGGTATACTGTTTCTATATTCATGGTGAAGCATCATCATTAGACGTTAATTTTTAGTATATGTTATTTTGTCGAAGTAAAAACAATATGTTTTTTTGAGCAATAAATATGTCGAATTACCTGCCAACCATTGCTGTTTAGTTCAAAAAAAGAGCTGTTGAGAATCATTGATTGCTGTCGGAAACCTATGGTCATTATATTTCATCGATAAAAATATGCGATTATTGGTGTTTGACGCTTTAAAAGTGATGGTTTCGCGACGAAAGACAAAGAAAGTCCTGGCCAGCCGAAAAAGTTTAAAGATGAAGAATTAGAGGCACTACTCGATGAAGACCCGTACTAAATGGAGATGAACTTGCAAAATCATTAGGAGTTGATCGCAAAACCATTTCCAAGAGCTTATATGCACTGGAAATGATTCAAAAGCAAGGAAATTGGGTGCCGTACGAAAGAAAACTGAGAGACGGTGAAAGGCGATTTTTCACCTGTGAACAACTGCGTAATTGGCATTATCGAAAAAAGTTTTTGCGTCGTAGCGTAACTGGTTTCCAAAGCGCAAAAAATCATAGGAGAAGCCCGGTGAACATCAACAACCTCACAAAAGCCGTAATTGTGGCGCCATTATGCTGTGTAAATCAAGTGTATTATAAATTGCTCGTAACGTATTACTGGGGTTCGACAACGCAACATGCAACATGCCAAAAGACACGACAAAGTGATTTTTCAACATTACAACGCTCGGCCACATGTTGCAAAACTCTCAGGGAACCGCTAGAAGTGCTTGGATGGGATGTTTTATCTCACCCGCCGTACTCACCAGACATTGCTCCGTCTGATATCACTTGTTCCATGATGCACGCTTGTCTGAACTGCGCTTCCATTCTTATGAGGATACCAAAAAAATGGGTCGGTTAGTGGATAGCCTTAAAAGATGAGTCGTTCTTTCAACGTGGTATTCATATGCTGCCACAAAGATGGCAAAAGTAGAGGCTTACTACTACTACTACTACTTTGAATAACCAATTTGTAACCAAAATTAATTCACACACCCAATAAAAAAAGATTCGTTGCGGTAATAGATCCAAACTACCGGTAGTTACAAAACTATGTGTTTTTCCTTTTCAGAAAAAATAAATTATATCTCTGCTTGTTCTTGTTCCAGTATAAAATTTAATCAAATATAAATATTTAATGGTTTATTAATAATAGAAATTTAATTTATAGTATTATGCACGAGGAATGGCTAGAAAATAACCGGACTGATGTTGCTATGCCGATAATATTGGTGCCGCGCGGTTGGCAACAGTGGCTCGTTGAGTTTGAATAATAAGCTCCACTTATTCCTCCATTTTAAAGACCATGTAGTTTCTAGTTCGGTTGCAGCGCTAGTTTAAATCAGATCGTGTAGTTGCTCTGCATTGGAAAAATATTTAGGGTCAATGTTAAGCAACAAGTTAACGGAAATTTCTCGTTAAACATAGAATGTATGTTACAAAAATATTATGTTTGCTTTAAAAAGTATTGGTGATGATCACATTATAACTATCAAAAACGTTGGGCGTCCCCAACCGAGACAAAAGAGAGCGCGGATAAGCAAATCAAAATTTAAATTAGTGATGATTATGTTTTTTGACATCCGTGGGATTGTTCACATTGATGGGGTACCTAAAAGTCCAACTGCAAATCATTTTATATAAACAGGTTTTGACCACCCTTCGTGAACGTGTGAGAAGGAAAAGACCCGAAATGTGGCAGATCAGTCTTAGATCCATCACCAAGACAATACACCAACGTACAATGCTCGTTCAGTCATTTCATTTATTGGCAATACTAATATGATAGAACATGATTAATAATTTAAATCTTAAGATATATACATGGCAGGGACCTAATTAACTTAGCCAAAGTGAGAGATTTATATAAGTATATTGAAAGAACTTAAAATATTTAATTTTTTATGAACATAACCTTAATATTGAAGTTAATATTAATTAAGGTTAACTTAAGCTAATCCGGTGGCAGGGGGTCACTAGGTCTTGGCAGAGGGCGGCGGGCATGGCATGGAGGGGGGGGGGGCGGTAGGCGATCTCAACTGTGAGGTTGGGGTGGTGGGTGGTTTTGTCGAGGAATTTGGTCTGGGCGTTGCTGATGAATTCACGGATTGTGGGCATCTGGAGGTCTCGGTGGAGTTGAGTGTATACGGACGAACCATGGGGCTTTGGCGATGTTACGAAGGGCCTTGTTTTTTATGGTCTAGAGCAGGGGTGCTCAAACGGTCGATCGCGATCGCGTCGATCGCGAGTGCTTTTTGAGTCGATCTCGAGAAAAAAATTCCGACATAGAACTATTCACAGATTTTGTTTTAGGTAACTAAAACAAAATGTAATGAATAAACTACTAAAATTTATTCGATCCACAATTAG
This sequence comes from Pachyrhynchus sulphureomaculatus, assembly GCA_019049505.1. Lineage (NCBI taxonomy): Eukaryota > Metazoa > Arthropoda > Insecta > Coleoptera > Curculionidae > Pachyrhynchus > Pachyrhynchus sulphureomaculatus. The sequence goes on from CM032456.1 coordinate 94,739,769, forward strand.
GCCAGAATAACTCCCTCATCACTTTCTTTTATCGTAATAACCCCTGCTAGCGGCAAAAGGCGGCTTTATCAAGGAACGCGCGGTACTTGTCAAAGGAAAGCCGCATTTTTGATTCCCGCCGATTTTTCTAGAAACTTCGGGCGGCGTGTTTGACGGGAACATTCGAGACTTCGTTCACGCCGATATAAATGTTGCGCCTGCAGGAATAGGAGTCAGTCTGAGTTGTAACTTGAAGGCGATACATCGACACAAAGTTTATTAATAAATAGTCCAAAATGAGTGCGGCGAAGAAAAGTAAAACTTATCATTTTAATAACGATTGGGAGGAAGAATTTTTTCTTTTGTATGGCAAAGGATAAGGGCATTTGTCTCATTTGCCGTGCGTCAGTTGCAATACCTAAGCGTGGAAACTTAGAGAGGCATCATAAAACGGTTCATAAAAACTATGAAAAGGATTTTCCGTCACAGAGTGAATTAAGAAAATGAAAAGTACGTGATTTGATAACTTGTTTTAAAAAAGAACAAACCATGTTCACAAGACCAGCCAAACAATTAAAAGCTGCAACGATCGCGTCATTTAAAATATCTCATATATTGGCGAAACACAAGAAACTATTTGATGCTGGATTGGTTGTGAAGGAAGCATTTATTGAAGCAGGTGAGACTTTATTTGGAGATTTTAAAAATAAAACAGAGATTATGTCTGCTATTAGAGAACTTCAGTTATCTCGTCCGACTGTCACAAGGCGTGTTGAAGTCATGAGTCAGAACATGGCAGATAAACTAAAACATGATATCATGGAATGTACATACTTTTCTTTACAGTTCGACGAATCCACCGATATGACAGACACTGCCCAGTTGTGTATTTTTATTCGAATTGTATTCAATGACATGTCGGCTAAGGAAGAGTTGTTGACAATGATTCCTCTGAAAGGAAAGACCCGTGGCGAAGATATATATGACGTTTTCTTCAATTTTGTAACAAACTACAAGCTACCAATATATAAACTAGTGTGCATTACAACCGATGGAGCACCAGCAATGACTGGAAACGAAAACGGTTTTGTGGCATTGTGTCGAGCTAATGATGATTTCCCTTCATGTTTCTCCTTCCATTGCATTATACATCAACAAGTTTTGTGTTCAAAAGTTCTAAACATGGAGGAGATTATGGGCATTGCAATAAAAATTGTGAATTCTATCCGTGCAAGTAGCTTGCAACGACGGCTCTTTAAATTGCAGTTGGAAGATAGTGAGTCAGCTGAACACACTGATTTAGTTCTTCACACGGACGTCAGGTGGTTGAGTCGCGGTCCTAGAAAGGTTTCAAGAATTATTGCCCGAAATAATAGCTTTTCTGGACGAAAGAGGTGATGACACTCAGAAGCTGAAAAACGGAAAATGGCTGACTGATTTGGCATTTTTGACAGACATCACAATGCATTTAAACACCATTAATTTGGAGCTTTAAAGTAAAGGAAAAACTATTATTGAGATGATTAGCGCAATAAACGCATTCAAAAGTAAATTGCAACTTATGATAGATCAACTGAAAAGAAAGGATCTGAAAAATTTTCCGTCTTTGAAAGCAAGGATTCCTCAGTTGAATTATGATATTTATGAGGCAGAATTATCAAATATTTTGGGCCAATTCGAAATACGTTTTTATGATTTCAGTAAATTGGCAAATATCGCACCATTTATGAGTTATCCTTTTTCGTGTAAAAACATTGAGGAATTAGCTACTGAAATAGCAAGTCAGTTTAACATGGACTCATGTTCTGTTAAAAATGAGTTAGTGCAGATTATATCAGATATACATCTCAAAGCCACAGCATCTGCTACAAAATTCTGGTGTTTTATATCTGAAGATAAATATCCGAATCTAAGGCAAATCGCCCTTCAACTAACGCCTATGTTTGGGTCAACTTAGTTGTGCGAGTCTGCATTTTCTGAAATGAAGATAATTAAGTCCAAATATCGCAATCGACTAACTGACGAACATACATCATGCTTGCGATTAGCACTCGGTAATTACGTACCATCTTATGAAAAGTATGCTGAGGACATGCAGTGCCACGCTTCAATATCCAAAGTCACCTTTAGTTAAGTTTAGACACTAGAACCCGTTTGTTTTGTAAGATCCAATAAACTCGCAATTTTGAATAATTATGAGTTTTTTCATTGACATTTTAGAGCAGACCTACATTTACCTTGACTAAAAAAATGCATATTGTGCGGAAAACTAATATCTATGCCATGATACACCCTATAGCCTAGACGACAATCCTGCATCACACTTACTTGCAGCCTCTCAGAGTCGATCGATCGTAGTCTAACAATATTGAGGTAGATCGCCAGCAGTTCAAGTTTGAGCACCCCTGGTCTAGAGGGTAAATCTGCAGGTGTGTGACATCTTGCACCATGCTGGGCTGGAACAGGTCAGTCCGGCTCGGACAATCATCTGTAAATTGTCAACTTGTTGTGAGTTGACAATTTCCTAGACTTAAGTAGAGGGTAAAGCTTGCCTAGGAGTTCGTTGGCTTTCTTGGCGGAGGCGGTAACCTGGTCCTTTCATACTAGCATATGCGTTCAGTCCAGGAGTTTTTGGTGAAACCTGAATCTCTATGTTGACCTTGTTCCATGTAAATTTTTGTTGTGTCTTTGGTCTGTCACTGCAGTGAAGAAAAAAGCGACAGAAGTCGTGACAAACCTGTTAGAAGACGACCTGCAGCACTGCTTCCAACAATGGAAAATTCGTATAGAACAGACTTGAAATCAAGTAAAAGTGATATTAGGGTTAAAATGTCAAAGTTTCAAAAAATAATGAGCTTTATAAATTCAGTCCGATTATTTTCTATCTACATCTCGTATTTAAAAATTAGTTTATTCTGGCTGCGATATATAATAAATTTTATAATGTATTTGCTGCCAATGTTTATGTTAAATTATATTATAGTTTTGGTTTTAAACGATCTTAAAAGGTTTAATTAATAAATGCAAAATAATTTATTTCGCCAATTATGCACAAAAACTGCTTCTAAATATAATATTGATTAAATAATTTGTATTACATGCTACGGTTTTTTTAAAGTTATCTAAAAATGGAAGAATCTTTCTATATAATTACCTTCTTTATTAATACATGTAGTCCAGAATTCCTTGAGTTGATTTATTCCGTATCACAAAACGACTCTGCAGCTGCTTTGAATTCATCATCTGAGAAACATTTTCTGCCCTTCAGGTATTATCTCAGATATTTGATTAAAAAGAAGTCACAAGGTACTAAATTAGGGCTATAGGATGGATGTTAGTAACTCGATGAATCCACAACCTTCGGTAATGGCTTGAACTGACTATGCAAGCTTTATGAACTCGATAGTTATCGGGTAATAGCTAAGTTTTGGTTCTTCTTTTCTAATGGCGTGCTTCATGATTTTTCTTTTGTCTTTCCATCAAACGTTTCAATTGTAAATCCTTTTTCCATATATCCAATAACCATAATTCTTTCGCAGTCTCAAAGATTGGTTGCTATCAACTTTCCAGAAGACGATTGAGTTTTCGCAACTCTTGGTGTGGTCTTCTCCTGTAGGGTTACAAATTACATTATTTCTAATTCACCAATACTTGTTTGTTTCAAACAAAATCATTTAATAATTCATAATGCAATACAAATTTCTCAAACTACACCAAAATGTTATTTCTATTAATTTATTATCATCTTTAAGATCAAATCTTTCTAGTTATTATTTTCAACAGGGCAAAATTTACCTCAAATTCGATATGGAAAGTAAAGGTGGTGTTAATATGGGTTGAGAGGACCTAAAAGGTTTTAAGGATATCTTAAGGTCATTATCGTCAGCTTTGGTATACCCTTTTGTTAAAAGGTTAATCAAAGCAATATACCTTTCACAGATATTACGTAGTATGAGAATTTTAAATGGTTTCGAATAAATGTGAAGAATAATCATTACAGTATGAAATTGATGGTACGAACATTTTTTTTATTGGATTAGATTAATCTTGCAAAATACAGCGTCCATCACATTTTCGAAATGACCTCTTTGCGTAAATAACTGATTTTACCGGTAATTGTTATGTCATCAAAACTATTATCGAATCAAAAACAGCACTAACATAGTTTTTTAAAAAATATGAGAGATATTGCAAAAATAAGCAGATTATATCGTAAATAAAATTCAGTGACGTGACATGATGTGTGTTTTATGAAGCAATTTAAACTCAAGATTTATGGTAAATATGAATTAAACATTAACAAAAATAAAATGGAAGTAAAATATATTTTTATGAACACCTTTTTAAGGTCCTATTTAATGATTTTTGGTATTATTACTTAGCTTCCTAAAAGGAAATATTACATTTGTGAAAAAAAAAACACCGGCTGAGATTTCACGTTTTCTATTCCATCTGTACGTCCCTCTATCAGATTTGTGAATATGTCGGTCTGCCGATCTATTTGTCCGTCTGGTGGCACGATAACTCACGAACAAGATAAGATTTACAGTTCAAATTTAGTACATAAATACTAATATAATAAATAGAAATAGAAACCTATGGCCTACACGATACCGCTTAGGGAGGAGGGGTGAAAGAGGTTGGGGTCAATAAATTTTATATATTTTTATTGTTAATATGAGAGATTTTCTCGATTTTTGATTAAAATAATGAACAAAGGTTGCGAATAATTATTTAGAATCAAACAGGTATAGGCTTAAATGGGTTGGTAAGGGTGATATATAAATATCTGTATATATATATATATATATATATATATATATATATATATATATATATATATATATATATATATATATATATATATATATATATATATATATACATATATACATATATATAGTATATATATATATATATATATATATATATATATATATATATATATATATATATATATATATATATATATATATATATATATACATATATATATATATATATATATATATATATATATATATATATATATATATATATATATATATATATATATATATATATATATATATATATATATATATATATATATATATATATATATATATATATATATATATATATATATATATATATATATATATATATATATATATATATATATATATATATATATATATATATATATATATATATATATATATATATATATATATATATATATATATATATATATATATATATATATATATATATATATATATATATATATATATATATATATATATTATATATATATATATATATATATATATATATATATATATATATATATATATATATACATATACATATATATATATATATATATATATATATATATATATATATATATATATATATATATATATATATATATATATATTATATATATATGTATATATATATATATATATATATATATATATATATATATATATATATATATATATATATATATATATATATATATATATATATATATATATATATATATATAGTGTTATACAGATATTATATTAGTGCGACATGTATACCTAGCATGCGCCGTTCTGGGAGGAATTAAGCTGGATACATACATCGAACACTTTCCATGGAAATACTTGTAGAGTACACTAAAATCGCCAACCTTTCTTCGATGTTCCAAGGAATCAGGACTGTTGGTGAGTCCTGGTACTCCAATCTAGGGAACAGCTCTCGCCTGGATAAAATGCTTTGCTATGCAACAATTTAACATCCAGCAAATTGAGTGACGATGCTAGAGGAATGAATTATCCCAATATACCTGTGTCAGTTTCAACAACGTTCAGTTTTTTAGAAACAACTACCGCCTAGGATTTTGTAAAGTAAAATTTTACTTGCTTATTATCAGCCCAAGATAAAATTCCTTCCAGGTCTTCCTAAAGTTGAACGGCTTCCTGCTGTCTACGGATATTTGCATGAGTAACTGATGTTCGAGCTTTCAAAGTGGATCAAGAAATAAGCGTACTGTCATCTGCCAATCTGCGATGACAATATTGACCTTTCAATAATGTTGAACGGTGAGACCGGTGCATTAAGGTGCAGGGGGACTACTTGCAGGTGACAGGAAAAATTACTTCAAATTTTATAGCTTTACTTCTGGAACTCGCACAACATGTATGTAGTAAAAATATTGTTTAGTGCAACTTTATATTAAAAAAAATAAACAATAATAAATGTTCGAAAAAGAAACAAACCAATTAAGTTGTAAATTCAATTCGAAAATTAATGAGGTCGTTTAGACTTGTTAACTGTCAGGGAAAAAATTTAGGGGGCTTGTCAAAAAAAGGCCTTTAAAATAAATAATTATAATAATTACCTACTATTTACAGATCCATTGTTTCAAGTCATGTTATAATGGTCTGTTGTACATTCGAAGGATAGGAAATGTGTTAAGACTTTTTTTCTTCTTAAAATAGCAATATTATTATATACATGATTTCTTATGTTTCTTAAGAGAACTGTGATGTGTTCTAAAACATTTACACTAAAAGTATATAAAAAATATATCCGGTCTATTTGTCATTGAACTTTAAACCTCCAATTATTCGGTTGATTTTGTTTTTAACAAAGTATTTTACATTGGAAATATCTTGAAATTTCTATGAATTTTCTATATAAAAGCAAGCTTGAAGGCAGAGGGCAGGAAATACAATAGTTTTGTAGAAGTTTAATCATAAGCGACAACCAATTGGTATTGTACTGCAGGACAGCATGATACCTTACTGGTATTATTCTCCATTTAAACCCTATTTGCCAAATTGGACCAGTTATAAAGTTAGTTAGACCTGCTCTGCAGCTCGAAGCTAATTTAGAAAATACCAAATAAGATTTTGGCGAAACGTCTTGCAAATTTATTGTTAGACGAACGATTTGAAACCCGGAATTTTAATGTATCATATATATACATATATATATATATATATATATATATATATATATATATATATATATATATATATATATATATATATCTTCCTGAGGGTTCTTTTAGTCAACAAATCCGAAAGATGTCCAAAAATTCTTTATGGACAAACGTACAAGGGGTTAAAAGTCCCTTCTTGTGCTTCCTTTTCAGGTTCTTGAAAAAGACAAATATGAAAATTTGATGAGACACTTAAAAGTTAAAAATTTTAATGCCAGGTAACATAAAAATAACTAAAAATATGTATCAATAATGCTATATTACTATTAACGCTATTAAATGGTGTGATATTTAAAATCCTTGTTTGTGATGAAATCTGTCGAGTTTGACAGGTGGTGATTATTTGATAGCATTTTCTTCTAAAAAAAACTCCAAAATAAAAAAGTGATTTAAAATAAGGAGCTGAACAACTGAGTAGCACATCTGATGTTTTCTACCCAACTTAGTTATTCCCGAAACTAATTTTAATAATAAGGTAAATTTTAACTGCCCGTTTCACTGAAAAGGTCTAAGTTTATAACTGGTCCAATTTGGCAAATAGGGGTTTAAAATGACAATAATACCAGTAAGGTATCATGCTGTGCTGCAGTACAATACCAAATGGTTTTCGTTTATTATTAAACTAATGAAAATCAAATATTATGCAAACTTCTAAAAACTGTTTGCCTTCAAGCTTGCTTTTATATAGAAATTTCATAGAAAAATAATTATTTCGAGATATTTCCAATGTAAAATACTTTGTTAAAAACAAAGACAGCCGAATAAATGGAGGTTTAAAACTCAATGACAAATAGACCAGATCTATTTTTTAGATACGTTTAGTGTAAATCTTTTAGGATATATCTCTGTTCTCTTACGAGACGCAAGAAATCATGTATATATTAATATTGCTATTTTAAGAAGAAAAAAAGCCCTACAACAGGCCATTATAAAATGACGTGAAACAATGAATTTGTAAATAGTAGGTAATTATTATAATTATTTTAAAGGCCTTTTTTTGACAAGCCCCCTAAATTTTTTCCCTGGTAGTTAACAAGTCTAAACGACCTCATTAATTTTCGAATTGAATTTACAACTCAGTTTGTTTATTTCTGTTTTCGAACATTTATTATTGTTTGTTTTTTTAATATAAAGTTGCACTATACAATATTTCTATTACATACACGTTGTGCGAGTTCCAGAATTCTTCTTCTTCTTCTTTCAGCCGCTCTCTACCCACTGTCGGGTGTAGGCCTCTCTCACATCTTTTCATTTTTCTCTATGCTTTGTTTGTTGATATCAGTTAAGCCATCCGACTCTCTTCAGATCGTCCCTCCATCTCTGTTGGGGTCTTCCTATGCTTCGCTTTTCACCCCATGGTCTCCACCTAGTGATCTTGCCACTCCACTTATACATCGCTCTCGCTAAATGGCCGGCTCAGCTCCATTTCAGAGTTGTTATCCGTTTGGTGATATCATCCACCTTTGTTTGTTGTCTAATCCATTTGTCCTTCAAAGTAACACTCAACATCTTCCTTTCCATTGTTCGTGGGTGAACTTGTAGTTTTTCTATTTTTCTTTTAGTTAAAACCCATGTCTCGGCTCCATATGTTGTAGCTGGTAAGATATATTGATTATAAATTTGGGTTTTTGATCTTTGAGGAATGTTTCATATTCAGTACATATTTCAATTCTCCATATGCGCCCATCCCATACGTATCCTTCTTTCTATTTCAAGCTGCTGGTTTTCCTTTCCTATCGTTATTATTTGGCCCAGATAGATGTAAGTGTTTACTTTTTGTATTGTTGAATGTTCAGTCACTATATTTTCATCATTGGTGTCTTCGTTACTGATGTACTTTGTCTTGGTGAAATTTATGTCAAGTCCCACTTTTCTTGCTTGGTGGTGGAGATCAGTGATCATCTGGATTATTTTATTCTTATTGTTTGCTATAATTACAATGTCATCTGCGAATCTCAGATTGTTTAGCCGATCGCCAGCTATCAGAAGGCCATTTTCGTCCCAATTAAGTTCTTTGAATACATCTTCTAAGATCATTGTAAATAACTTAGGCAATATTAAATCGCCCTGCCTTACTCCTCTGTTCACTGGGACCTTGTTTGTCAGTTCTTGGTTTACCATAACTTTGAGTGTTGTTCGTTCATATATTCTGGCTATCAGTTCACTGTATCTGTAGTCTATACGGGCATTTCTAAGAGCTCTTATAAGCGCTCATTTTTCCACTGTGTCGAAAGCCTTGCGAAAATCTACAAATGTGAGCCACATTGATATATTATATTCAGTGGCCTTCTCTATTAGTATTCTCAATGTGTGCAAGTGCTCAATCGTACTGAAGCCTGATCTCAATCCAGCCTGTTCTATCGGTTGGTATAATTCCATTTTGTGTTCCAGCCTGTTTGTTATGATTCGTGAGAACAGCTTGTAAACTTGGGGAAGTAAACTAATTAGCTGGTAGTTTTCTAGGTTTTCGTGGTCACCTTTTTTGTATATTAAGATGACCATGGCGTTTTCCCAGTCTTCTGGTATATTTCCACATTTGAGGGATTCATTAAAAAGATCTTTTAATTCATTCATTAGGGCTTCACCTCCGCATTTTAGCATTTCAGGTATAATATCATCCTCTCCAGCCGCTCTTTCACTTTTCATCTGTTGTAAGGCTTTCCTAACTTCATCCATTTCTAAATCAGGAATTTCTTCTGAGTCGACATTAATTACTCTTTTGTCTGTTAATGAATTGTCCTTTTCAACTACGACATTTTGGACTTTTGAACTGTAGAGGTCTTGATAGAAAGTTGTAATTCTGTTCTGGATATTTTTCTTGTCATTGATTATATTTCCTTCTTGGTCCTTCAATTTAATTATCTCACTTTTACAGGCGTTTGCTCTTCTAAAAACTTTTAATCCTTTGTTTTTCTCTATAAGATCTTTAACTATGTTTTCTTTGTATTTGTTTATGTCTTCTTTAGCCGCTTTTCGTACTATCTTATTCAATTCTGCATATTCGACAGTTAATCTCTTTCCTTCGTGTCTTCGTTGTTCCAACATTCTTTTCGTTTCTTCACTGAGCTTGTTATTCTTTCGCCTAGTAGGTTGGGGAGATATTTTTTCTGCGGTGGTCTTGAGTGTTTCAATTATTTTTCTGTTTCTTTCGTCTATACTTGCTCCTGTAGTTAATGTGTTGTTATTAAGGTTGGCTGTAATCTGTTTTTGGTATTGTTCTACGTTTTCTTTTAGTGTTTGTCTGTCTGTTTTATTTGTTTTCTTGTTGTGTAGACGTTTTCGTTCGAGTCTTTTGTTAAAAAACACCTCTGCTCTGACCAGCCTATGATCACTACCTGTTGTAAAATCTATTTAGGACCTTCACGTCTGTTACTATGTTCTTATGTGTTGTTAGTGCATATTCAATTTCATTTCTTGTCTCACCATCAGTACTAATCCATGTCCATTTCCTCTTCTCCTTTTTCTGAAAGAAGAGTTTCTCCCTTTCCAAAAATGTCATCAGCATACGTCCTCTGTTGTTCCTCTCTCCAAGGCCAAAATTTCCTATGTAACTCTCTGTATCTTCTACTTTCTTTCCTATCTTGGCGTTAAAGACTCCTATTACCAAGGTATACTTTGTTCTGTGTTCGTCAAGCGCCTGAGATATTTCCTCATAAAATTCTTTTGCTTCTTGGTCTTTATGGCTTGTCGTAGGAGCATTACTTTTAGTGTTAAGGTGTTGTTCAATCTTATTGTTATGTATATAACTTTATTAGTTCCAGAATTAATTTGAAGTAATTTTTCCTGTCACCTTCAAGTAGTCCCCTAAGTGCACCGGTCTCACCGTTTTTTTCTTTAGTTCAACATTATTAAAAGTTCAATATTGTAATAGCAGTCAATATTGTCATCGAACATCAGCTACTCATGCAAATATCTGCAGACAGCAGGAAGCCGTTCAACTTTATGAAGACTTGGAAGGAATTTTATCTTCGGGTGATAATAAGCAAGTAGAATTTAACGTCGCAAAATCCTAGACGGCAGTTGTTTCTTAAAAAGTGAACGTTGCGTTACTCAATTTGCTGGGTATTAATTTGGGAGCAAATATGTTGCATGCATACCAAAGTAAGCTACTCTAAAAGGTGGGAATATTATTTCGAACATTCCACAACTGTTAATTCTGTACAAAGCTCAAATCCAATCAACGATGGAATATTGCTCCCAGATTTATGGCTTGGGGTTGGATTCTATTCAGAAAAGAGCTGTTCTCTAGAATGGAGTACCAGGACTCACTAGCAGCCCTGATTCCTTGGAATATCGTATAACGGTTGGCGACTTTAGTCTACTATACGAGTATTTCGACGGAAAGTGTTCGATGTATGTACCCAGCTTAATTTCTCCCACAGCGATGCGTTAATACATCACAACTGTATGAGATTCAGCTTGCCACTCCTCGTACAACACTTTTCAAGTAGTCTTTTGTATGAACGCCCTTTGGAAGGATTTGCCCAGGATTAGGTTTTCCGTCGGGTTCACTTTACAGTGATTTAAGACCAACATCGCTTTTGCTGCATATGCTTCACTTCTGGTGCACTTTTGAATATCCCTGCAGCATGTGTGCTGTGTACATAAAAAAAAATGAAATAATGCTTCCAGGCCCTCCTGTAAATTGCGTAGTGTTCCTTTTACCGTCTTAGACTGGCGACTTCATATTATTATAGGGAAATAGCCCGAAGTCCCAGGGTACCAAATCAGGCAAAGGATGGGATGCCAGCTATGGAATTTCTCGCTAAAAACTGCAGCGTGCAAAACAAACTTTGGGCCTTTATACTGTAGTGATATAGGAGGAACTTTGGCGAGGATTTCAGACATGGTTGCCGTCCAAAGTTATTCAGAATGCTCGTCGTCTTCTGCGGAAGTTTGGCCGGTCTTAAATCACAAAACTTGACGTTTGAGTAAGGCTATAGGATTCATATCCAGATCTGCTGCTATTTTTTCATATTTATTATAAAAATCGAAGAGAAATATAATTATACTTTAACGCAAATGTGCATATAGAGCAAAGTTAACAAGCTAGCGAGTTCAAATTTGTTACTTAACATTATTAGGGATGTATCTGCTGTCACCTATCGGCGGAAGTGGCTACTACTACCCTAAGTTACAAGAAATAAAAATATTTAATTTTGTTCTATATACCAGGATTAGCAGTTGTTTTTATTATTACCATTACCTCTTGTCATTTAATGGCACTATTAGTACCCTATTTACATATACCGATTGTAGTACTAATATTTATTTTCTAGGCAATTGAATTTGCTCCTGGATTCTTGGCGATATGTTTATTGTTTCCTTTTAATAAACAGTATATTTCTATAGTCTCTGAAAAAAATGTTTGCAGGTCTAGCTAATTTAAACTTTTGATAATTATTCTTAATTACCCTTTTAAGAGCCAGGGTAATTAAAAGCGCTGATAAACTGTTAACAAAGTTAATTAGTTGTTTTTATGATCACTTTGAATGACAGTTAAAATGAATAATTTGAAATTAACAAGCAGACAGCTTAACTTCTGCTAATATCAAAATATTAACTGATCCGTCAGTTCTATTATTTGTTACAAGAAGTAGCTTGAATATACACTCTCTGTAAAAAAAACGAATTTGTAATAGAAAATTAAACTCATGCCATTTATTTTTATCCATATACTTATCTTTTTTTTCGATAAATAATTTAAATTAATTTTTTTGGATACTTTTGAAGATCTTTGTTATCACTGTTTCATTTAGACTACATATCTTTTTCAGTGTTTTCCTATATTTTGAAGCCCCTCTAGGCGTGGTCGCAGGCACTCCTTTTAATAATTTGGATGCTTCCCTTATCTGGTAAATCATTTGAGAAGCGTCAGTTAAAGCTATTAAAGACATGTTGCTCCTAATTGCCTTCGTCGTCTGTCTCTATCTCTTTTGGCTAATGACAATGGACTGAAAATATCAAATTGCTCTATCATCATTTTAATCGCTACTTGTTTGTTTTTTTAAAAACATTGCTTGTAAAATTATATATTTCTTATGGAAATTTCTCCTGTGCGTTTCTATTTCTTATTGCGAGTTTTAAAATAAAAAACGTTTTCTGTATTCCTTCTTATGGGTGATTTGGGGTTTCTTTGTTGAAACCTCATACTTTTTAAATATTGCTTTTACTCAATCCAGCTTTTGGACGACTGCCCTTTTGTCCTCATCAAGCGACTATTTTGAAATACCTTAACTAATAGTAAACATTCCTACAGTTTCGGCAACTAAGTTAACCAGAAGAAGTCTAGTTAAAATTAATTTTTGCAGAGTGCGTCAACATACAGTGATATACCATTATAATTAGGCACCTAATGAAACAAATATCACAGTTTAGTATTATATCAACAGTGTATTATCAAAAAAACTTCGACAACAAATGGACAGAAAACAGCCGGTGTCAGTTACTATTTTCCTGTATCTTCTAGAAGTTTGGGTTCTTTGCGGGCAAATAATATAGTTTGTGTCTTATTGAAATAACAAATACCCATTTAAAACAGATGTCAAAGAAGTGTTAGCTCTCTCTGCTGTATTTGCTTGATTATACACAGTGTATTTCAAAGTGAATAGGACTTTTTCAAAACGGAAACAAAAACTTATTATTGATTTGAAATTGAATATTAAAAAAGTCCTATTTTACTTTGAGACACACCATGTATGCCTCCCTACCCATAGTTCTAGTACTACATAGACTGATAATAAACTTATTTCATTGTTTATTAAAACCAATTAGGCTGGTGTGAATAAGTATGCGAAAAGTAATGTGCTTTGTTAGTCTATTTTCGCCATGTTTTTGTTGTTATTGTAATATTTAATAGCTAATATTTTTAGCGGCTTTTAGGAGAGATTTTAGCACTTGTGACCATCTTTTAACAACGAGAATGTTAATAGAAAAGTCAGTTGAATATAACTTAGACATCTGTTTTGCTTTTGTCGATTTCTATAAAGCCTTTGATACCATCGAACATTGGGCAATTATAAATAGTTTGAAAAAGACACAAATTGACCATAGATACATAGAAATAATAAATAATATATATAAAAAGGCAACATCAACTATTAAACTACACACAGACACAGAAAAAATTAATATTTTCCGAGGAATTAGACAAGGAGACGTCATTTCGCCAAAATTATTCAATTCAACATTAGAAGAAGTATTCAAACATCTACAATGGCAAGACAAGGGTATTGAAATAAACGGAAGCAGACTGAATAACTTAAGATTCGCTGATGATGTTGTCATCATATCCGAAAATCCAGGTAATTTGCAGCATATGTTACGAGAATTAGAACAGAAATCAAGTAAAGTTGATCTAAAAATAATTCTGAACAAGACCAACATCAAGTGTAACAGAGACCTACACATAATAATTAACAACGACCAAATTAAAGATGTCGAAAAATCCATTTATCTGGGTCACCAAATACAACTGGAAAAAGAAAACCAAACAAGTAAAATACATAGAAGGAGAAGGCTGGCATGGTCTGCATTCGGAAAATTATCACATATACTTAAAGATAAGAACATTCCCTTAAAGCTTAGATCGAAAGTATTCGATCGATGTGTTCTTCCAGTGCTTACGTACGGATGTCAGACTTGGACTTGGACAAAGCAAACCCTAAAAAAAATAACAGTCACACAAAGAGCTATGGAGAGGCAAATGATTGGCATATCTTTGAAAGACAGGAGGACCAATTAATGGATTAGACGAACAACAGGAATGACAGATGCTGTAGAAACAATCACCACTTTAAAGTGGAATTATGCAGGATATGTTGCGAGATGCACCGACTCAAGATGGAACAACATCATCCTTCATTGGACACCTATTCCGGGAAGAGAAAAAGGAGACGTCCACCAACACGCGGCACATTGGGACCGAATGCCGAAAAGGTGGCCTTAAATCCCTAAAATGAATGTTCGATTGAGGGACTTTTCAGGCTCTAGGTATGTGGGTTGGTACCTGCACTATTCGAAATGACCGGTTATAATAATCAAGTGTGCACACGTGGCTCTTAACACCTATTGTTGTTAGAGCGTCGGGCAGGCCAGATTCTGAGCTTGTTCTATTTGAGTTAGGCAGGCAGATTCAATTGGGCTCAAATGTTTTGTATTTGAAGTTAATTTGATTTCGTAAAATGGATTCTCCGAATAAAAGTGAGTACATTTAATTATTGTAACGTTTAAAATATCACTTTTTTAGAACTTTTAGTTTCAAACGTTAAAATTAAAATATACGTAAGTTAAAAGTCCCACGACATCTCACTGTCAAACCAATTTTATTGTGTTTTCTAACTATTTTTTAATAATATAGAAGCAAAATCAGCTGCTTCGGTATTGATGTTCCGAGATATAAGGAATAATGCCTAAAAACAGCTCATTTATATGAAAGTTTATATCCCTAGTTTTACATGCCAACGACAGTTCACAAGATTTTGATTCACAGTGGACGCATTATTCAAGCTTCGATTTTACCAATCGGACACATGTCCAAAAAGGCCCAAGAATCTTGTAATAAATTTATAAAAAATATCGGCAGGACTTTGCGCGAAAATGTAATCGTATTAAGAATATGGAAGATGTATTTCAGAGGCTTTTGGTATCATCAGATCCGCTAATATCAAGCCTGCGGAAGTTACCGGCGAAAAAATTGAAAACGTTGGACTCTGAAGCTGTACAGCTGCTAAAAGCTCCCAGTTCTGAGATTCAGAGCAGTGATAATGAATCAACACTTTCATCAGATGAAGAATATTGATGTTTTCTTGTAATAACATTATTATATAGTTTACATTGTCATTATATATTAATAAGAAACAGTTTCACTTTAAAACATTAACTAATTTTTTTCAAACCGCCAGCGACATCGAAAAGCCCTATAATCGAAATTTCACGAAAATATGACAAAAATTATCATTTTTGTCCGCATATCGGATCCGCCATTTTGTTTTTCACATTTTTAATTTCAGATTCTTCATCAGCAACCTCGAATAGTCCTATAGTCGAAATTTCATGAAAATATGACAATTTTTATCAATTTTGTCCGCCATGTTGGAGTCGCCATTTTGTTATGTACATTTTTTATATCGGTTTCTTAATCAGCGACCTCAAAAAACCAGATATGCAAATTTTCATAAAATTCGAATAACACCTTCATATTTTGGCCACCTTTTCGGGTTTTGGTCCCAATGTGCGCTGCACAAATGATTTAAAGTTGACTGCCGGGCTGAACTGGATCAGAGAAGCGCAAAATAGAGCCCAATGGAATAGAATAAGGGAGGTCTATGTTTACAAATGGACGGTTGATATTGGCCTTTGAGATTGAATATTTTTAGCCACCAATAGGGAAAGAACAATTGATACTTTGTAAATATTTATTTTATATTTTAATTCAATATATAAAAAATATGCTTCCAACCCATTTTTGGCTTTATATTTATAGGTCTGGATATGTTTTTTTTCTCGTAAGCTAGTTCTGATATAATATATTCTATCAAAAACATAAAATGTAAAAAATGCCAAGCCTCGCAAGGCAGTCCTTTCACCACAAAAAGTTGTGAGACCTTATGTAAAGCCAAGTGAGTTATTTTAGTTAGTATCTATGGAACTTTATCATAAATTGTTATCTATTTAGTTACGCCCTCTATCTCAAAAATGGTTAAGCGTATAAAAAAATGTTTAGAACAAATTTTGTAGAGAATTTTATGCTCTACAATTTTTATAATGACTGTAAATATCATTGAAACCATAGGAAGCGAGATATTTGCGAAAAACCGATTTTTGTGACCTTTGACCTTGAATATCTTAAGACGAGGACACGAGATTATATGATACTTTTGAGACAACTTTTAGAATGCCAAAGTAAAGGTTTATACAAGTTTACAGCTTATTATCTCTCATTCCGAGGTTGACCCTCTTTTTTGGCTTAAGTGACTGTACAATCTAGAAGACGGGACTCAAATTTCGGGATGTTTCAGTTTTTCCTTCCTTTATAGGCTAAATGCTAACTAAGTTCAAAATTTGAAGTTTGTGTGTCTGCTAGAAGTACCTTAGAATTTTGATGATCGGTGAGTGTGTCAGTGACAAAATTAAAGAACTTCGACTGGCGATAGTTCGTAAACTATAAGGTATAAATAGAAGGCAATTTAGGAATAAAGCTAGTATAGTATGCCCTCTTGGTCACTGAAAATTCAGGCTTCTAGCTTTAGCCACAACGAAGTTACGGAGGGTCGAAAGTGCCGTGAGTGACTTCGAGAAAAGGATGGTATGGCTGTGCTTTCTGCTCGACTTAGCGGGGGCACAGCCGTGCTCCCAGATCATTGTTTATGTGACCATGGCTTTGAGGGGTTTCTTAACAAAAATTGAAAGTGGTTTGTACGTGCATTCAGATTTTAATTTTTTTTTTTTTTTGGTTACAGGTGTCTAAAAACATCACAACTATGAAGGAAATAAGAATCTACAAAGCATATTTCTTCAGTTAAAATTAGAATCAGCAAAAAATGAACGAAGTTTGGCTAGTTACCACAACAGACTTCCCGTTCGATCTACAGTATCAAAATTTTTCATTTAACGAAACTTTTGAGTTCGACGTACTGCTCAATAATTCACTGAAAGCCATGACTACTGTAGAAAAAACATGGCTACACCCATGGACTTTTTTGTTGGCATTAAAGACTACTGTTCTGGCCTTGATAATCATTGCAGCACTGTTTGGCAATCTCTTAGTGATAGTGTCGGTGATGCGACATCGTAAACTACGAGTTATCACAAACTACTTCGTAGTGAGTTTAGCGCTAGCGGACATGCTAGTAGCCATTTGGGCTATGTGTTTTAATTTCAGCGTTGAAGTTACCGGGGGACAGTGGATTTTCGGTTATTTCATGTGCGACGTTTGGAACTCACTAGATGTCTACTTTTCGACCGCTTCAATACTACATTTATGTTGTATAAGTGTTGATAGATACTATGCTATAGTACAGCCCTTGGACTATCCGCTAATCATGACTAACGGAAGGCTTATACTAATGTTAGCAATAGTTTGGTGTAGTCCGGCGTTACTTTCCTTTCTTCCGATATTTATGGGGTGGTACACTACGAATGAACATTTAGAATTTAGAAGAAAGAACCCATCGTTGTGTGTTTTTGTAGTTAATCGGACATATTCGATTATATCGTCCAGTATGAGTTTTTGGGTTCCTGGAATGGTGATGATTATGATGTATTACAGGATATATGTGGAAGCTGACAGACAGGAGCGTATGTTATATAGGTAAGTTTAATAGTTATTATTGATAGTTAAAATTGTCTAATTAAAAAGGTGTTTAAATTAAGTTATTAAAAAAAGTGACAAAATGACTTTTACGCTATATATGTAAGTCTAAAAATTGTCGTAATACTAAGGACTTTTTGGTAACTCCTCGTAATATTAAGGGCTTTTCGGCAACCCCTCGTAATAATAAGGACTTTTTGATTACTAGAAAATACTCTATATGACATCCCCCAAATAAGACATTTTTGACGCTTTCTACCAGAAAAAGCACCTTCTAATATATCACCATCACCACCATTGCCTACCCACTCAAGGCCTTTTTGACAACAGAAAAAAACATTAATAAAACCTTTTTGGCAACAAACAGATTACCCCTTTTGGACAATGAAGGCCATTTTGCTTAACAACGACCAGTCATTAACAGCCTCTGTCCCCTAATTTCATGCGGATTTTTTTCACTTTTTTCCAGGAAGTCTTTAGCCATTTCAAGGTCACATTTTGATCAACAACCACTGTCGCATTGTGTCATTATCGACCTCTTCTTCACCTAGGCAAACTTCTTGCACCATGTGACTCACTTTTTCAGATCAAAAAACACTTCTTACACATGTAACATCACTTCTGGTATAAGAATGGCCACTCTCGATGGACACAGGCCATTCTTAGTCACAGTACTAAACATAGTACTGATAACTACTTTGTATATTTATATAATTTTTTGAATACACATTCTTGACAAAGCAATTCAAGAAATAAGTATAGATTTATATGAATACATATGTTTCGTCTTTAAAAAAACACCTGGATATTTATATAGTATGTTTGTAATTTTGCCCTATTTTTTTTTATTGTATTACAATGATGTTTTAAAATTATTTTTTTATTTTCCTTATTGTTTGTCCATCGCTTTAATAGAGGCCCTATCTACTAAAATACATATAATTTCTTTTATGGTGAAAATAACTACAATATATTTGTGATTGTGAGTAGTCGTTATAAAAACAATAAAATATATTATCAAGTAATGTTTATTTTTGTATTATAATAACGACTAACGACTCGACTGTTTGGAATTTTAGTCGTAGTAACACACAATGGGGTCAATGAAAGACTAAACTTTTCCTATTAGAAATCAACTTTTTATACCTTACTGTTGCCCCAAAAGTAACTTTTAGTACCAATATATATATAGGTCATTCTTTTTAAACCGGACCTCCCACCAAGGCAAAGATTGGAGCCATGTAGAGAGGCTTGTACAGGCTCAAATTAAAGCTTAAGGACTCTAGTTTTGAAAGCAGTTAGACGAATTTGAAAATAAAGTATTGGGCATGCACAGAGGTCACCGAAAGGGGACTGCTTCCCAAAAAATCATTAAAAGTGAAAAAAAACAGGTAGAATCGTATTTTTTTTTTATAACCTCACTAAACCGTTATCTTTCTTTTCGAAAAACAAAAAAAATGACCCCTCCGTGGATTTTTTTTTGGAAATCCCAATGGCTAGTTACAACAGGTTTCGTTGGTGCAAAAATTCAAAATTCGAAAAATTGCTTGAAAAAATCTAAAAAAAATCATACGTATTGTTCATTGCAAAATAAAACTTTCTTGTTCTATGAACCTAGATTTTAAAGTGCGTTGCTTTGGAGAAAAAAATTCTGAGTTAATTTTTTTCGTTTTTTTTCTCGAAAGCAATGTATTCCATTACCCAGATTTCCGCGGGATATATATCTGAAAACATTAAAGGAGATTTTATAAAAATTTTGTAAAATTAATATAAAATATCACACGTTTATAAATGAATATATCGTTCGATAATTTTTATAGAATTTTACTTGAAATGAATATATCGGCCTATTCAGACCAAATTGATATATATATATATATATATATATATATATATATATATATATATATATATATATATATATATATATATATATATATATATAGCCTCACTCTGCGCCTTTCGGTTCCTAACTTCCATTCTCGCCGATCATCCCAGTCACCTGGTCGTAGGTTTCGTTCGGACATTGCTTTTGTTATGCCTATAGACCAGGTTATTTTCGGCCTTCCCTTTTTCTTTCTTTCTGTAGGTGTCCACTGTAAGATTTGTTTTGGGATTCCATGGTGTTGCATCCTTTGGACATGGCCGTACCACTTTAATTGTCTCTCCTGTACGTCCTCTATCAGTGTTCTTTCTATTTTCATTTTTGACCGGAACCTTTAATTTGATATTTTATCGAGCTTGGAAATTCTCGCCGATCTTCGCCAAAAATCCATTTCCACAGCATTTAACCTTCCTTCAAGAGTTTTGTTCAGTTGCCATGTTTCGCACCCATATAGAACTACACTTTTGAAGATGAAGTTGTAAATCTGTTGCTTTCTTTGCCTACTGACATTTTTTGACCACAGAATGGAATTCATGGCACCGATCAGTCCTTTCCCCTTTGCTATTCTCTCTCCCACTTCATTTTCTGTTCTTCCAGTGCTGTCTATTCTAGTTCCCAGGTAAGTATATTGGTCGCATGCTTCAATTTCGATGTTATTTTCCAGTTTCAGGTTCTGCCTATCCCCATCGATCCGCAAGTACTTTGTTTTGCTCATGTTCACTGTAAGTCCCCAATTGTTATATTGGTCTATGAGCTTCCTTGTCATATATTCCAGATCTTCTGGATCTTGGGCGATAATCACCTGATCATCGGCAAAATGTAGCGTATAGGGTGTTGTCTCATCGTCTATTTCGATACCCATTCCTCGACAACTCTTTCTCCAATGATCAAGGGCCGCATCAATATATACTTTGAATAACGTTGGGGACAAGCAACACCCTTGTCTAAGACCTTTTGTGACGTGAAAGCTTTCAGATATTTCTTTACCAATCTTTATTCTTGATTGACAATTTGAATATAACTGTTTTATCGCTTGTATGGCGGTAACGTTAATAGATGTTCTATCCACAACCTGAAACAGTTTCTTTATTGGTACATTATCGTAGGCCTTTGTTAAATCAATAAAGATTAGATGGACTTCTCTGTTGATTGCTACTTTCTTTTCGGTTAGTTGATTAAGGCTAAAAATATTAATCATACAAGTTCTTCCTGCTCTGAATCCCGCTTGCTGTTGAATTTCGTACAGAGCATCTTCTTGTTCAATTATTGCTCTAATCAGTTTTCCATAAAGTCTGCTTAAGGAGCTGGTGACCGATATGCACCTGTAGTTCTCACATTTATCCTTCCTTCCCTTTTTGTGAAGTGGCGTTATCCATGCCATTTTCCATTCTTCAGGAATTTGGTTACCATTTATAAATTTTTCGAAAAGGTTGGTGAACATGTCCTTTAGTTTGTTAGATCCAGATTTTAATAATTCTGCAGGAATTCCCTCTGGTCCACTAGCTCTACCGTTCTTCATTGTTTTGTTTCAACTTTGTGAGTGGATGGAGACTGGGTAATTAATTCTAATCGATGTTCAGCCATTTCGTGTTGGTAATGGTCTTTTCATGTTTTCATGTTTATAATGGGTAATGGTGTTTTTTGAGAGTTATTTTCTCTTAGTGCTCTAACGAGTTTCCAAGCCTCTGATGATCGGCTTCCTCCAAGATAATTTTCTATCTCATAGCATTTCTTCTCCCACGTTTCGTCTCTATTCTGTTTCATCATTTTTTTGTAGTTTCTTTGTGTCTCTCTGTATTTTTCTCTGTCTGTATCTTTTTTCTTCGTAAGCCACAGTCCGTATGCTTTTTGTTTATTCTGCTTTTTTTCCTCCCAGTCTTTGTTCCAGGTTAATGTGTCGTTTCTCACCTTTTCCGATCCTTCACACACACACAAAGCTTCCTTTGCTGCATCATGTATTGCAGCAATGGTTTTTCTATATATTTCCATCGTGCTGCTTGTCATATCGATTGCCTCTAATTTTTCATCTAATCTCCTCTTATAGAGGTATCTAGTACTGTCCTCTTGTAGATATTTTATATTGTATTCGGTTTTAGTTACTTTATCGGTCTCTGCAAATGTTTCGCCATTTTGTCCTGAGTGTTTGTACTTAATTTTGATTTTTGCTTTCAGAATATAATGGTCTGATCCGCATTCGACTCCCCTATACACCCGGACATCATTTATTTTCCATGTTACTGTAACCCTGTTTATTTTTTAAGCTAGTAAGAGTTTATGCAAAATATAAAGTAAAAGTATAAAGACTTGTAGAAATATAAGAACACTTTTCTTTACATAAACAATTATAAAATATATACGGTTTCGTCCTAAGAGCATTGGTGGATTCATCAGTAAGAAACAATGCTCTCCATCTTAAGACTGTAGAAAAGATGGTAGAAGCCAAGCTTTTATGCGGCTGTATATATGCTTTTTTGCTTCCACTTATCTTGCGAGTCCACTAATGCTCTTAGAATAACACAGTATATGTTTTATAATTGTTTATGTAAAGAAAAGTATTCTTGTGTTTTTACAAGTGTTTCTCTTTATACTTTTGCTTTATACTTTGCATAAACTCTTTTTTTCTTTTGTAATTGAAGAAAATCCCTTATTATTTTTGTATGAAGTCTCGCATTGAGTCAGACAAGGATATTTTAACATCAAAAATTCATTTCAAGTAAAATTAATAAAATATATGTAAAAAAAATAAAGCAATATTGTAATCTAGAAATAACCAAAGTAGTTAGTCTTAGAATTAAAAGACCCTATAAATGATTAAATCTGAGAAAAAATTGAGATCTGCTTAAATTTATTATTGCTCAGATTGCTCTATGTAAGTATATCTACCACTTCCTGGTACTTCTATTAACTTGGCTCATTTTTTGGCGATAGAATATCTTTTCATTCAAACAGTATTATCAATCAGTAATGTAAAGGAATTATTTTTTAATATTCCTGTGACTGGATTAGCTGTGTCAAATCTGAGGCGCAAATGTTTCTGAATTTTTGCATGTTCCTCTTTATTGAAAAAAAAATACTTTCAAATTTTTAAAGTGCTTAGTAGCCCATCTGCATATAATAAATAAATATAACACCGCGCTTTTAATATGTTAAAATCTTCAATATTCAAAATGAATTTTCCATTGAAAAGTTTAGCGCCAATTTTTGAATTTTAAATTTTTTCATTTGTGCAAAAAATTAGAAAAATTATTTGAATGATTTTTAAAAAAATCAAGTAATTACCTTACTGAATAACAAATCCTTTTTTTCCTATAAACCTGGGTTCTGGAGTACGTTGCTTTCGAAAAAAAAATGAAAAAAATGCACTCAGAATTTTTTTCTAGAGAGCAACGCACTTTAGAATCCAGGTTCATAGAACAAAAAAGTTTTGTTTTGCTATGAGGAATACATATGAATTTCTTTAGATTTTTTCAAGCGATTTTTAGAATTTTGAATTTTTACACCAACAAAACCTGTTGAAACTTGCGTTCGGGACTTCCAAAAAAATCCACGGCGTTCATTTTTTTGGTTTTTCGAAAACAAAGGTAATAGTATAGTGAGGTTATAAAAAAAATGCCATTCCACCTGTTTTTTTAATGATCTTTTTGGGAATCAGTCTCCTTTCGAGGATCTCTGCGCATGCGCAATATTTTATTTTCAAAATTTCCAAACGGCTTTCAAAACTAGTCTTTAAGTTTTAATTTATACCCGCGTAAGCCGCTCTACGTGGCTACAAATTTTGGCTTGGTGGGGGGTCCGGTTTAAAAAGGATGACATATAATATATATATATATATATATATATATATATATATATATATATATATATATATATATATATATATATCAAAGCTTATATTGCCCCAGAAAAATGATGTAACTTTGTTACGTCATGTTTTTGGGCAATATACATGTCGAGTCAATCTTCTATATTAGACATCAGAAAAAATTCATTCTTTCTTAAATAAGAAACTATGAACTATGAGGATTTAATCCATCCAATCAATATTTCAATATATCTAAGATATAGAGAGAAGCGATATGGTTATTTATCTCGGTACACAAATAACGAACAAAGGAGGATCCAAGCCAGAAGTAAAGCGAAAGATTGGGATGGCAAAGGAAGTTTTGGGTAGACTGATTAAAATCTGAAGGGTGGATAATATCCGGAAAGCAACTAAAATAAAACTTCACAAAGACCTACCTTTTAATATAGCAACCTATGGGTCGGAATCCTGGACACTAAATGCTGCATGCCGCAGAAGATTAAAGGCTTTTGAAATAATTTGATATCGTAAGATGCTAAGGATTCCGTGGACGGCTTATAAAACGAATATATTTATACTAAAAGATTTCAATATACGGGATCATAAAAGATTGCTTCCAACGGTTCAAAAACGGATTCTAAAATTCTTCGGAAAATCAGCTTTTTCAATTTCCCAGCCGCGCCTTAGTCTACTATCGTTCCAATACCGTAATATCGTGTCGAGCCATTATTTATACTACACTGGTACTGTCAGTGAGGCTATAAGATAGCGATACGTAAGCTTGAATAAACGATAGCAATTGGGCACCATCCAGCCGAAGCAGACCAATCAAACGACAGATGAGAAACCAAGCAGCCCAACCAAGAAGTCGAGCCGGTCAAACGCTACTGACCAATACATTATTTTTAGTGTTCCGTATGGAACACTTATAAGATCACTTCGGTGTCTGTTCATCTGTCTGTCCGTTTGTCTGCCCGTCTGTCTGTCCATCGGTCACACCCGACTTTCTCCGAAACTATTTGACATAGAAAGTGAAAATTTGGTACTAATATAGGAAGTGATAGCCTCATCAGAGCCGTGTAGTTTTGAAAGTTAAATTTTGACTTAAGGGGTTAGTTTTGGGTGAAATCGGAAGTAAAAATAATTTTTTTTTACTAGGTCATCGAGTGGGGTGTCAAATGAAAGCTTCTTTAAGTATTATTTTTGAAAAAATCGTGAAAAATCGCTGTCCCCTCCTTTATCTCGAAAAGAACTGATCCAAAAATTTTGAAAAAATTCTGGAATATTGTCCACGGGTGTAGATTGAACGAAAATTATCACCTTTAATAATTTATCTAGTATATAAAAAACAAAAATTTCAAGGTCATCAGTTTTCAGTAAAGATCGGAAAGAAACTTTGTTGAAAAGTCATTTGGGGTGTGTTTTGTGAAGTCACTGATCATTTTATACTTCCGTAACAAAAATCTTTATTTCAGAAGCAATCAACGTACGGAACACTAATTGCGCAAGTTCAACTTGCCCTTGACCGGTTATTTTATATATCCTTTTCTATTAGAGATATACCCTTGTAAGTATGAGACTGACCAACCAACCTAGAATGAAAATTTTTTCCTGTTTTTCTCTGACACAAACACGGACGCCAAAAGGGTCGCGCACCGGGAACCACGATAACGGCCTGGGGTAGGAGAAAAATCCCAGCCGATTTGCTGAATTAATCTCCAGAAGCAGAAATCATAAGGTTCTATATGATTCCATCTACACAGACTTTGGCAAAACTTTTGATAAAATTTATCATTATTTGTTGATACAAGGATTGGCTGATATGAGTATAGATGGTATAGTGTTATACCAGTTCAAATCATATTTTGTTTGACAGGGAGCAGCTTCTTGAAGTTACTAGCAGTAGGTGAGAGGTTTTTATTTAAACATCGGATTATCCCAGTAGCCCTCTGGGACTACTGTTATTAATTATTAGTTACATAAATGGTTTTAAGATATGTTTTTCGATATTACCAATGCCCCTTTCAGTGTGAGTGACTGTGATAATCTGCAAACCGATCGTAACAGATATACTATTTGTTGTCAAAAAAATAAATTAATTTTTACCTTAAAGTGTATTTTAATCACATTCTACGTAGTTATAATAAAATAATAAATAATTTAAATATTAGTGGATGTTTTTTAAGGAGAGTCAGATGAAACATCTTGGAATCCCTTTTGATTACACTGGTAAACAAAATTGGCGTGCCACATGGACTTTTATGATATTTTTTATTTTAATAGGTGGTTGGCAGTAAAAAAACATTTAAAAAAATCTGTTAGCCAAGAATTTTATTAAAAAATATATTTAAAATATTTCAAAAAACAATCACCTCCTAAACCAAAAATGTAAAAAAGTTTTATTATGAAGTTACGATCTAAGATTTTCTAGCAAAGTTAGATCCTGGTTGGTCCCTTTTGATTGTCCAGCAGTAATATGCCAACATATTTCAGTTCCATTTGCCCTGGTAACGTTTTTCCTTTTTAGAAATGTCCTGATGGAACCTTTCTTCATGCTCATCGTCACAGCCCCCAAATTCTGAGGAAAAAAATCCAGGTGTGAGTCTAAAAAATGAATCTTGAGTGACATGGTGCAAACCAATGCTTGATAAGCCAACAATAGCTCGCTAACCAACTCTCTGTAGCTCTCATTCTTATGGTTACCCAAAAAATTTGCAACAACATTCTTAAAAGATTTCCATGCTGGTCTTTCTAAATCGCTCAATTTTTCTTCGAATACCGGATTTTTTATTAACTCCCTGATTTGAGGTCCTAAGAAAATACCCTCTTTTATCTTTGCATCACTCATTTTGGGAAATTTTTCTTTTAAATACAAAAACTACTCCCATTACAACAAATTTTTGATCAGGCTTAATTTGATATGTAATGTGGAAGAAGTACTTCAGATGGCTCTACAAGAGGTAAATATTTTACATTTTTTTGTCCAGGAATTAACGATGCACGCGTAGGCCATATTTTTTTATGATAGTGGTTTGTTCTGTCTGGACTGTCTCATTCACATAAACATAAAAAGCAGCAGAATTTAGTATAACCCAGCTGAAGTCCGAGTAATAGGGCAACAACTTTTAAATCGCCACAGATTTTGAAAGAATAGGTACTGTACTTGATTTTTTCAAGTAATAACTTCATATTTTCATAAGTTTCTTTCATATCAGCAGCATATGCCAGAGGTACAGAAGGAAGTATATTTCCGTTATGCAGTAACACTGCTTTTAGACTTGTTTTAGAAGAGTCAATGAATAAACGCCACTGGGAGGGATCAAAATCGATTTCCAAAATCTTCATAATCCCATTTATATCATTACAATACACCAAGTCCCCGTCTTGAGAAAAGTATGATCTGAAGTGTTGATCACGATTTCGTAAATAGCTGATTTTAGTGTCATGATGTAGCAAATTCGACCCTTTTAATCAAGATCCTAATAGTTCTGACTGCTTTTTTAACAAATTTAAATCGCAAACCAAATCGTTTAGGTCTCCTTGAGTTATCAAGTGTGGCTTGGTTAGAATTTCTTCAAACTAAAAGTCATCGTCCTCATCAACATATTGGCTTGAAGTGGAAGATTGTGTATCGTCAATCTCAACGGACGCAGATGCAACTGGTATAGGCAAATTTTCACTATGAGGGACTGGTCTTATGGCTGAAGGTAAATTAGGGTAAATAACTGTCTTTTTTCTTGAAATTTATACCATTTACGTCAGTAAGACAAAAATAGAAATCCGAAATGTGGTTCGGTCCAAATCATGAGTACAGCAAACGGTATATGACGGGATCCTTTCTTCCAATCGGTTAAATTCTTCACACACGTTATGCAACAAATATGAGGGGCCCAGGATTTGTCTTGATGAGCCACAGCGAACCCAAAATACCGGTGATAACTCTCCAAGACTAGTTTTGTGAAATTTCGTATTTGTTTTTTAAAAGTCAGTTCACCACGAACATAACAAAAAGAGTTAGGATCGTTACTACACTTTCTCGACATGTTAACGCAGTTAATAAATCACAATATTTTGATGAAATCACAGACAAATAGTTTTACGACTATTTCTTCGCGAACGTTCCTTTGGTTTTATTGCCGTAATACTAGTTCTAAGTATTACCGTATCGCAAGAAAACTGACGCTAATTGAAACAAAACAACTGCAGTTTAATAATGAGGGTAGTTAGCTAAAACAGTATTAGCTATCAAAGTTCTCATGACATGACTAGTGTTGACCAGTGTTATTATTTGATGTCCACATAGATAGATAGAACGTGTTTATAGAATACAAAGATTTTGACAGTGTACTTTATTATGCATATGTGTTTGGTAGCTTTACTTTTGCGACCACCATTTTGAATCCCACATACAATATGTACAAATCACGACTAGAATTTATTCAAGTTTTATTTTTAAAATAGTTGGGGCTTAGAGAGAATGTTCGATATGGTGTTTGCTCTGTATTGTGATCTCAAAATCATGCCGAAATTCGTTTGATACTATAATTAATTTCACTCGTTTAATTATAAATTCAGAAATTGAATCTTCCAATCTTTTGGCGATGATATTTAGTATTTATTCCGGAAGTTTTGATATATGTAGAAATATATTTATTTTATCGTTTTATCGAACGATTAGCTTGTTAAATTTTCGATTGGCTTGAATCTTTAAGTATGATAACTCCTTGGGTAATAAAAAATAAGACTTTTCTCTGATTGTTAAATAGTTATCTCTAGAAGTGCTATTATTTTAATTCAAGATTTGAATATGAAAAAAATCTTTATTAATTCTTTCATGAACTTTGTAAAAAGTGCATACTGAACGTTGATTTGGCATTTTCAGAATTTCGGTCTTCTCAAAATCCTAACGACCATTTTAAGAACTCTTATCAACAGTGTGTGATCTCTATAAAATTGTTTAAATGAATCTACTCCAACTTTTATTGCTTTTACCATCATTCATATCTTAATAATAGAGAATATCACTAGATCTTTATTATTGTATATTATTTTAGTGCATTTTTACAATGGCAGCATTCTCTTATATTTTACCATCTACTGACATAGACTATCGATTTTTAATTATTGTTTTAATGTGATTTCAAAATTTCTTGTAGTAAACCTGTGATTTGTGTACTATTTTTCAGATGTGAATTGTACTCATAGATCCTAAAGATAATCTTTTAAATAATTAAAACATGTAGACGTTGTAGCATTAATTTTCCTACAGCATGCTTATTTTGCATCACAGTTTAAGGTTTTTGTCAAAATAATATTAAAGTTTCTCTATTATATGTTTACCTCTCACTAGATCAGGTCTTCAGTTGAGTATATTTTCTTTAAGAACCTTTTTTATGCCGGGCCGATTGGCGCAGTGGGTTAAAGTGCCTGCTGTAAATCAGGAGGTTAGCAGTTCGATTCCGTGTATCGGCTGGTTGTTGCGAGTGTTTAAGTTAAAAACGTGTACAAATAAATAAAGTGAGAAGCTGGCTATTTGGTATCCACCAACGCTACTTTTTTTTAAAAAAAAAAAACTTTCTTTATATTTTCCACCTTACATGATAGTACATGCGTTTTCATCTATTTTTTATTTTTTAGTCGACTTTTAAAAGGAAAATATTGGTCCTGTCTCGTTATCATCATTTATACCAAAGAGCGTGCAATTACGTTGCTCGAATTCACTTGAACTGTCCTTCTCTGTCTCCCTCTCTCTCTGATACGAGTATGAGGTTTACGGCGTTGAGAGTAGTTTTTAAGTGGGCGGCGTATGTTAAGCAGTATCTGATATTTCTTTTGCTCTGAACTGAAAACTCATCTATGGGAGACGAAAGTCGACGCAGTGTCCATGTTTGATTCTTAAATGTTTTGGCACGAACATGTTACAAGCATAACAAAGAGAGCTTCTCGAAAGCTGGGAATATTATTTCGAACCAGAAAGCTTTACACTCCACAACTGTTAATTCTGTACCATGCTCAAATTCGACCAACTAAGGAATACTGTTCCCATGTTTGGGGCTCTACTCCAAAACATATACTGCATTTGATAGATTCTAGTCAGAGAAGAGCTGTTCGCCTGATTGCAGACCCGGAACTGACCGGCGGCCTTGATTCGTTGGAACGTCGAAGAAAGGTTGGCGACTTGAATCTATTCTACAAGTATTTTCATGAAAAGTGTTCGATGGATGCAGCCCGCTTAATTCCTCAAAGAGCGGCGCTTGCTAGAAATACACGTTGCGCTAATACTTCATATTCGTATGAAGTTCAGCTTGTTACTCCTCTTACAACTCTTTTCAAGCAGCCTTTTACCAGGTGTACAAGTATGAAATGCGGATTTCAGACAACAGATGGTGAACCAATGCATTTTGTTGTGTCATCAACAAGTGTCAGACGCATACGAGTGATAAATTGGAAAAGTGTGTGCATAGTGTTGTGTTGTTGTGCTCAATATGTCGAAATTTATACCGAACACAGAGCATCCGCGGACAGCATTAATTTTTTGTTTTTATTTGAAGAAAACTGCTGTTAAATCATGCCGATTACTTCGAGAAGCTTATGGTGAACATGCTCCATCGCAAGATACGTGTAAACGATGCTGCGTTTCAAAAGTGGTGACTTCGATGTTGCAGACAAGGAACGTGAAAAAAAAACCGCCAAAAAAATGCGAATATGTGGAATTGCAAGCATTGTTGGACGAAGATGATTCGCAAACACAAAAACAACTCGCCGATCAATTGGGCGTTAGTCAACAAGCTGTTTCCAATCGGCTACGAGAGATGGGAAGGATTCAGAAGACCGGTAGATGGGTACCACATGAGTTGAACGACAGGCAAATGGAAAAGCGCTCGGTACAAAAGGAAGTCGTTTTTGCATTGTATAGTTACAGGGGAAGAAAAGTGGATTTATTTTGAGAATCTCAAGTGCAAAAAATCATGGGTAGACCTAGGTGCACCATCCACATCGACCGCAAGACCGAATCGCTTTGGCAGAAAGACGATGCTCTGTGTTTGGTGGGACCAGAGGGGCGTGGTCTATTATGAGCTGTTAAAACCTGGGGAAACGGTTAATACTAAACGTTGTCAACAACAATTGACCGATTTGAACAGTTCGCTGCTTGAAAAAAAGGCCAGAATATCGAAAGAGGTAACACAAAGTAATTTTTCTTCATGACAATGTTCCATCACATACGGCAAAAGCAGTTCGCGACACGTTGGAAGCACTCAGCTGGGAAGTTCTACCCCATGCAGCTTACTCACCAGACTTGGCTCCTTCCGATTATTACTTGTTTGCATCGATGGGTCACGCACTTGCTGAGCAGTGCTTTGGTTCGTTCGAAGATGTGAAAAAATGGCTCGATGAATGGTTCGCAGCAAAAGTGGAACATTTTTACTGGCGTGGTATTCACAAATTACCCGAAAGATGGGAAGAATGTATAACAAGCGATGGAGCATACTTTGAATGAAGCACTTTTTATCATTCTTCCGAATTTAACATCTTTTTTTTAGAAAAAAAATCCGCATTTCATACTTGTACACCTGGTATATGGAGAACCCCATCCCTTTGGAATAATTTGTTGAGGGCTGTGTTTCCCTCCTAGTACAATTTACAGCGATTCAAGACCAACATGAATTGCTTTTTCCGCGCACCTGTCTCTCCTATAGCGCTTTAGGGATTTCCCTGCAGCACATGTGCTAAACCAAAAAAAAAAATCACCTCGAAATCACTTTGCGAAGTCGATAAGGGTTTTTTTTTTTTTTCATCATCATTGTAAGCGATGAGTTTCTAAGCTACTAGTATTTCGCAGTAGGATTTAACTGTACAGGGTGGTCCAAATTGGACACTTTTAAAGGTTCCTTTATCTAAAGGAGATAGACGAAAACTGATGTCGGTGTCTGAAGCTCAATTTTTATGATAAACTCAATGGTGAAAAGCGCATATCAATATCTATTACCGTTTCAGATATACAGGGTGTTGTTTTGTGTGGAAAAATGTAATTTTTTCCTATTGAAAATTTTTGATCTCTGTAAAAACATTCTCGAAGCATTTTTTCACGTGGATTTCAATAGTGTAAGTTACATTTTTTTAAACTAACATTTTAATAGTTATTAGCGCAAAAATATATTTTTTAAATGGGATACCCTTATATTTTTCCTGTCCGAATAGAGCTTTAAATTACCATTCTAAAAATATAGCACACTTTATATTTTGCTTAAATCTACTTCAAAATATAAAGGTTTTCAGTTTTTACGCGAGTTTTAAATGCACATTTTGCGAAGCAGGCTTTTGACGGAGCGGCAATATCAATTTTTTACCGATAGCAGTCAATTCGTAAAAAAAAAATCCCAGAAGTAACTCTAAAAGTCCTAACTAAAATGAAATTTACTAAATGCTATAGTACTTTAAACAAAAGAACAATAAAACAAT
This sequence comes from Pachyrhynchus sulphureomaculatus, assembly GCA_019049505.1. Lineage (NCBI taxonomy): Eukaryota > Metazoa > Arthropoda > Insecta > Coleoptera > Curculionidae > Pachyrhynchus > Pachyrhynchus sulphureomaculatus. The sequence continues at coordinate 94,772,191 of CM032456.1, forward strand.
TTATTCCGAGTAGAGCAAACTAAAACAAAACAATTTGTGTTTGTAATGTCGACCAGTTACATTTACACATAGGCGGCACCTTTTCAGGACACTTCTTACCGAGTTGTTTAGTTCAAAAGGAGTGAGAGCTGCAAAACTTTGTATCACTGTGACTTCTAACTCTTGCCTGGTGTTTGTTGGCAATTTAAAAATGATTGTCGAAATTGGCAGATAAAAAATTACTGATAACTGCAGTGTTATGAGGGGCTGCCCCGTCGTCTTGAAAAAATATATTTCTAAGGTTCACTAACGGCAGTTCATCAACAAGAGGTTCTATTTGCTGCCTTAAAATTTCTAAATATCTCTGAGAGGTGAGTGTTCCTTCGTAAATAAATGGACCTATAACTCTGCCTCTAAAAATTCCTGCCCATACATTAAATCCAAATCTGCCTTGATTTCTTTACTCCACAACTAAATGAGGATTTTCTTGTGTCCACGTATAAGAATTGTAACGGTTAAAAATACCTGCATTGCTTACATAAGCTTCGTCTGTCCAAATGCAATTTAATGGGAAATTCGGAATGTGATTACAATTCTCCAGAAACCATTGACAAAAATCCATACGCCGTTGAAAATCTCCGTCTCTAAGATGATGAACTTTTCTTGTCCTATATGGCATGAATTTGTGCTTCTTCAAAGTATGACTTACGTGAGTTCTTGGTAGTCCAGTGGATTCTTTTCACTGTCGGGTTGAAGTGTTGGGGTTATTTCCGATAGTTCCTAAAACTACTATTTCTTCTAACTCCTTATCCCTGTTTGACGCATAATTTTTGGGTCGTTACTTTTCAAACTGGCCACTATTAACTAGGTTATGTCGCAATCGAGCGAATATATCCTTAAAGGATTGATGCCTCTCTGGATACCGTTCGTGGTACAAATTCTTGCCGCTTCCGAATTCTCTCCGTTTTGTTTGAAACACATTATCATATCCCATTTCTCGTAATTTTCAAACCTCATTGCGATTTATTGGACAACTCAATAACTGATTCTGAAGTAAAATTTGACAACTACGAGTAAACAATTGAATTAAACCATATGGCCGCTCTTCACAAAATGTGCATTTAAAACTCGCGTAAAAACTGAAAACCTTTATATTTTAAAGTAGATTTAAGCAAAATATAAAGTGTGCTATATTTTTATAGTGGTAATTTAAAGCTCTATTCAGATAAGGAAAAAATATATAGGGTATCCCATTTAAGAAATATATTTTTGCGTTAATAACTATTAAAATATTAGTTGTAAAAAAATGTAACTTACACTATTGAAATCCACGTGAAAAAGTGCTTTGAGAACGTTTTTACAGAAATCAAAAATTTTTAATAGGAAAAGAACTACAAACATTTTTCCAAAATGCAGATTTTTGTAAAACACCCTGTATATCTGAAACGGTACTAGATATCGATATGCAGTTTTCATCATTGAGTTTATCATAAAAATTGACCCTCAGACCCCGACATCAGTTTTCGTCTATCTCCTTTAGATAAAGGGGTTTACCTTTAAAAGTGTCCAATTTGGACCACTCTGTACAAATGTAAATATCTAAGAAACGGGACACAGGAAACAGGACATTTTGTTTTCCAGATATTATTTCTGCTACAACCAATGATGGAAAATTTTTAAGGCGAGTGATTTTTTTCACAAAACCATTACATTTATTAGATTTGAAATTGTCTTAATATGAAGTACGTAGCTTTTTATTTTAAGAGAATAAGTTTGATAATGAGAGTGGCAAAATTCATAAGAAGGTTCTAGAACGTTCATTTGGGAAATAACTTTAGAAATATATCCTCACTGGCATTTATAATTAAGAATCTCTAAAAATCTTGTGACTTATTATTATTTATCTTACTTCAGAGAGTAGGCAGAAGGCTCTCTATATCTTCTTAATCTAATACTTAGTTAATTATTTTAATTGACTAGTTTGATACGACACCAATTTTATTTATTTTAACAACTTTTATGGGATCTAGCGTCTCGTATTTCTATCTAGGCAAAATGGCTACAGCATTTAAATCGGTGGTGCCCAAATAACAAAAAGAAACTTACTCCGCAATGTTTTATGTAATTGGGACTCTCTACGACGTATGAGCTGCAGTCATGCACGGGTAGGTTTTAGCAAAAAGGAGCTGCCACAGAAGGACGGCACCCTAGAGATTAAGGATAGATTGTTATTTTGTGACAAGATAATAAAGATTAACAGGACTTCTCTCTCAAAATCATTTATGTTTTACATAAAAAATTAAATAAATGTTGTCGTTTTTGTTTCTTTTTTTGTAGTTGAACAAACAAGTTATTTAACCAACTTTCAAAATAAAAACTTCGTAAAGACGAAAAAAAGTCTCGACTTAGAAAGTTTCGTTTGTCCCGTGCCTAAACATAAAATAATTTATAAAATCCTTGAGATTTTATTTGTTTCCCGACACGGGGTTGTAAAATCCCCTGAAAAAATGCTAAATGTTAACCAAGTCTTATATAAATTTAAAAGAGTGATTCTTGGAGAAAAAGCTGGATCTTTCGAATCTCATAAAAACAAATAATTGATGTTGATAGAAACTTTTTTGTGAGTCTAAAAGGTAAAATGAAAGGTTTTTTTTTTTAATTAAAATGGTAATTATTTGTTCAACAATAAAAATTATTTCTGTATGGAACACTTATAAGATCACTTCGGTGTCTGTCCGTCTGACTGTCTGTCCGTCTGTGTGCCTGTCCTTCTGCCTGTCTGACACACCCGATTTTCTCTGAAATAATTTGATATAGAAAGTTGAAATTTGGTACTAAGATAGGAATTGTTATCGTCATCAGAGCCGTGTAGTTTTGAGAGTTAAATTTTGACTTAAGTTAGTTTTGTAGGTGAAATCGGAAATTTTTTACGAGGTTTTCGAGTGGGGTGTCAAATGACAGCTTGTAAAAACACGAGCTCAAAAATATATTTAATATAATACTTGGGCACACTTTTCTTTGTATAATTATTAAGTGCGAAAAATCGCTGTCCTCCCCTTATCTCGAAAAGTACTGATCAAAAAATTTTTGAAAAAGTTCTGGAATATTCTGCACAGGGTGTAGATTGAACAAAAATTACCTATAATAATTTATCTGGTATATAAAAAAAAGTTTTCAGTAAAGGTCGGAAAAAAAACTCTGTTGCAAACTCAATTGGGGTGTGTTTTGTGAAGTCATTGATCATTTTATACGTCCGTAAAAAAAATTTATTTTAAAAGCAACGGAATACTATTTGCACAAGTCCAACTTGTACTTGGCCGATTTTTTTTTTATTAGTATGATATATTGAGGAAAGTTACGTCAAAAATATGTAACCTGAACTAACGATATGATAATATCATTTTTAGTGTTCCGGACGGAACACTTAAAAGATCACTTCAGTGTCTGTCCGTCTGTCCTTCTCTCTGTCTGTCACACCGGATTTTCTCCGAAATTATTTGACATAGAACGTTGAAATTTGGTAATATAGGAATTAATGACCCCATCAGAACCGTGTAGTTTCGAAACTTAAATTTTAACTTAAAGGGTTAGTTTTTGGGGGCGAAATCGGAAGTAACAAAAAAAACATTACCAGGTCATCGAGTGGGATGTCAAATGAAAGCTTCTGAAAACGCGAGGTCAAAGATATATATATATATATATATATATATATATATATATATATATATATATATATATATATATATATATATGTGTAATACTTGCGCACACTTTTCTTTATATTATTTAAAAAAAAAATGTTAAAAATCAAACCTAATAACAATACCATTAATAATAATAATCAAATCGTCGTGGGACCAGCGTGCAAGGTTGCAAAGAGTTCCGATTGTCTCCTATAATTAGTCTGTCGCCATAAACTGAAAAGAGTGAGAGCCTTTCTGTTTAGGACTGCAGTAGATGCAGCTGAAGAACTTGATTTGGCAGTAAACTTTAGCGACATCATCAAACAACAAAATGATGATGTTAATATCTTTTAACCTCATAGTAACGTTAACCGCTCCGCCAGTTTTTTAGGTTAGGAAACCAAAAAATTTACTTGGGCCCAAATCTGGGAATAAAGTGGGTGGGTAACTCTTTCAAAGTACAGCTCCTGCACTTTTGCCATTGCAGCGGTCTATATGTGAGCAGGCGCATTGTCCTGGTAAAGGAGCACTTTTTTGCCCGCTCATCTTGGTCGGTGTTTTACCCTCTTCCAAATAATCAATCATGAGGATACCGTGTGAGTCCCAAAAAACAGTCACCATCACTTTTTTCGCCGATAAAACTGTATTCGCTTTTTTCGGTGCACTTTCACCTTCCCAAACCCACTGTTTTGACTGCCGTTTTGATTCCTGGGTATAATAATGGGTCCATGTTTCGTCTACAGTTACAAAACAACGCCATAAGTCCTTCAGATTACGCTGCAACTTTTCTAAACACGATTTTCCTCGGACGTTTTTGGAGTGCAGTCACGACATTGCACGCTCAGTTTTTTCATTTTTAGAATTATATGCAGGATATTATGATTCTATGATACCATGAATTTCATTGATTCAAAAGAAACCATAATCGGGCAACTTGAACGTGCGGCCTCCGCAGTGCTCGTACGGCCAAGTTTAAATTCGTTTATTCAGTAATAAATGGTCGTAAGTGCTGGCGTAGAGTCCCCATGAACTTCCTTCACTTCAATTGCTCTGGGCAACAGTCCACTTTTTTTAATAAAAATGTTTTATTACTATGCTACATATCACTTTATCCATTTCTAAGAAACGTGTAACACCGATTACTTATGACAGCTACCAAAAAATAACTGCATCTATAATATATATAAAATGCAACGTCTCTCTGTCGGTCTGTCTGTCTGTCCGTTCGTGCGCTTATCAATGTAGAACCACTTATCCGATTTACGTGCTTTTTTTTAAAATATACATATATTCTCTGGTCAGGTTATCTATCTATAATGTATATAAAATGCAACGTCTCTCTGTCTGCCTGTCTGTCTGTCTGTCCGTTAGTGCGTTACTTGTTTTTTTTTTAAACATACGTATGTTCTCTGGCCAGGTTATAGGATATATTTTATTTCGTTAGATAACATAAAGAATAATAATGAATCAAGTCGGAAAAAAGGTTACCGTTAGCGCGTTCTCTTGCAATACACTGCCTAAACCATTAAATATGGAACAATACCATGTTGCAAAGTATATAATATATATATAAAATGTAACGTCTCTCTGTCTGTCTATCTGTCCGTTAGTGCGCTTATCACTTCAGAACTATTTATCCGATTTACGTGTTTTTATATATTTATACATATGTTCTATATAATTCGATATAAGCCTAGATAATGGAATATAAGGTGAGATAATGGGAGATAAATATAAATAATGGGAGACAAGGAGAAATAATGGGAGATAAGCAGAGATTAAATGGGAGTATGGTGAGATAAGGGAGATTAATGGGAGATGAGCAGAGATAAGCCTAGATAATGGAAATTATGTAGAGATAATGGGAGATAAGGAGAAATAATGGGAGATAAGGGGAAATAATTTTTTATTACGTTAGGTAACATAAGGAATAAGCCGTGACGATAGTAGTGAATCAAGTCCACGCGAGCGGAGCCGCGGGCACTGCTAGTATTACATCTGTTTGAATCTTTAACATTGGTAATATGTGCAAAATAATTTGTATACAAGGGTGTAAAATATTTTGTGCTCGTTGTCATGGTAACGTTTAAAAAATATATTTTTATATGTGTATTGTTAATTCTTCTTACACTACTACGGCAAAAACCAAGTTCCCAGAATAAACTCCTAGCGAAAAGTTTTTTTTTTTTTTAACAATTATAAAAAAAAAACACTTACCAAAACTTAAAACCAATAATTTAATTAGCTTTCAATAAAATTTGTTCACTGCCTCAGCTAATTACATTAATTAATCCTTTAAAATGTTAAATTGAACACACACATTTTAACAGGATTTTCTAGTTTAATGGCATACAGTTCAGTTTAGTGTGTAATTGAGAGAAATGGTTTTCATGAGAACGGATTATTTGAACTTATCATTAAAACTTGACCTAATTTTATTTCTCGAAAATTTTATTGGTAATTTCATATAATTTCAGTGTACCAAGAAGGAATTTATGAATATCGAAAACAAATATATATATAATCTCTTTTTCGTGCGAAATCACTTCGATCGCTAGCTGGCTGTTAGATTTTATTGCCTTTTATAAAAAAAAGGAATACTCAAGTTTTATCTATGTATTAGCTATTTTTTTTTATATATTTTGTATTATTCATTTATGTTATTTAGAGACTAAATAACTAATAGACTAAAAAGACTAATAAACTTAATATATTTAAACCGCAAATCATTGTGTCCAAAGCATCTGCAGAAAAATAATAATAAGTGGCGCTCCTCTATAACTATCAATAAAATTGACAATATGTATTGTGGTTTTTGAGTATGTACGGCAATGATTATAGAAGCCGTGCTTAAAATTAAGAATTCCTAATTATATATACATATATATATATATATATATATATATATATATATATATATATATATATATATATATATATATATATATATATATATATCTATATATATATATATATATATATATATATATATATATATATATATATATATATATATATATATATATATATATATATATATATATATATATATATATATATAATATATATATATATATATATATATATATATATATATATATATATATATATATATATATATATATATAATATATATATATATATATATATATATATATATATATATATATACATATATATATATATATATATATATATATATATATATATATATAAAAAATTAATGGCTTATTTTTATATATATTTAAAATATCTAATCCGCTTGTGAAAATTGTTCCAATCTACGTTTTCTTCCGTTTTGCACTTGGAAATAGTTTATTGCAGCATAAATAGTGTGTTTTTAATTATGAAGAGCAAAAAAAAATATACGAAGGTAATTAATATATACATATATATATATATATATATATATATATATATATATATATATATATATATATATATATATATGAATAGAAGAAACTTTGAAAGAGGGAAAAAGTTTGAAACATCTAAATAAACAAACGAATGAAGAGAAACAAAAAATAATAAAACCTATAAATAATGATAATCAAGAGATCGCACAAATCAAAGAAATGAAGGAAGCTACACAGAAATATTATCAAACACTATATGATACGAATATATCGCCACCGCCCGGAAAAGAAGATAGAAATAGAGTGTAGAGTGAGTAATTTCGCACACATGCCGCTCTTGGAGCGCTTCAGGGACTTCCCTGTAGCACGTGTGCTAGACCCATAAAAAAAAAGATAGTAAGAAATTCCCGATGTAACAACGTCAACGGTTGAAAAAATGAACGCCCTACAACATATGCTCAGTAGCAAAGAACCAGGGGACGATGAAATAACTATAGAAAATGATAAAGTATGGAGGGGCATCGATAGTACAATTTATATATATATATATATATATATATATATATATATATATATATATATATATATATATATATATACAAATTATTTAACAGGCGCCTAATAGAAAGTAAAATACCAACACCTTGGGTGAACGCTTTGATTGTGTTTATTTTTAAAAAGGGGAACAAATTTAAATTGGAGAATTACAGACCCATCAGTCTGTTATCGATACTATACAAAATCCTCACTAAAATCATAAGATATAGATTAACGAACAAATTACACAGTTATCAACCACGTGAACAAGAAGGATTTAGACGGGGATACAGCACTCTCAATTAGATTACTAGTGGAAAAAGCAAATGAATATAAAGTCACCTTGTGGAGAGCAATGGTTGACTAAGAAAAAGCATTTGATTCCGTAGAGATATGGGCAGTCTTTAACGCCTTAAGTAACAGGAGGGTCGATGAAAGATACACAACTCTTCTTGAGTACATATATACAAATGCAACATCACAAATAAGGATTGAAGAAAAAAACAAAAAAAGCTGTTCACGTTGACTTTAGAAGATATGTTCAAATCGATGTGGGAAAATAAATGGATACTAATGGACGGTGAACGATTAAATCACTTAAGGTTCGCAGATGATGTAACTCTAATCGCCAACACAAAAGAAGAATTGCAAGAAATGCTGATGGAGTTGAATAACAAGTCTCGAAAAATAGGTCTAAAAATAAACTTAAGCAAGACCAAATATTTGAGCAACCAAAGTGCAGTCAGGAACCGTTACTAGAAGGTGACAGAATAGGAAAGGTACAAACATTCATATATTTAGGCCAAAAAAATCGAAATGTCAAAAAATAATTTAAAGGCTGGATAGAAGAGCCTCTTTAGCTTGGTCTGCGTTCGAAAGGTTCCAATCTACTTCCCAAATACAAAAAAAAGTCAGAGTATTCGATCAATATGTACTGCCGGTATTAACATATGGCACTGAAACGTGGATTTTAAATAGAAGTATAATAAATAACCCAAAACGCAATGGATAGAAGAATGCTAAATATTAGACTCCAAGATCGTATTTCTAATATCGAGATACGAAGAAGATCAGAAGTGACAGATGTAATACAACGAATATGTATATTAAGGTGGAACTGGGCGGGGCATATCGCAAGGAGGAATGATAACAGATGGACACGCCATATAGTTAAATGGCGGCTTAGAAAACACAAAAGATGCAGTGGTAGACCACAGAGAAGATCGACGGACGACATAAAAAGATTAGCAGGACACAATTGGATGCAAAAAACAAACAACAAATCTTATTGGAGACAACTTGGGGAGGCTTACATCCGACTATAAGCTAATGATGATGATGATGAATTGATATTCCGTGTACAAATGATAAAGGTACAGAAGAGGTCTCTCTAGAAGAAGAGCTCCTAATTTTAATAGCATACATATGCGACAAGCCAAACTCAATCGCCGAATGGTTTTATATTTTTGCTTCTACAGTGATGAGTTTTAAAAGTCGTTTCTTCAAAACCCTCTGGAACAACATCACTACTTTAAGAATCACGTCCAGACTCATTCAGATAAGTACAAGGAATTATAATAAGTAGGATCTAAACCACATTTTTATGAAAGTCTTGTTATATATATATATATATATATATATATATATATATATATATATATATATATATATATATATATATATATATATATAACAATTGAAGAATGCAGGCTTTCACGACCGTTTGAATTAATGTGGATTTCTTTCAGGATTTGAGGCCGTGTTCTCCAGAGACCAGACTCAAGTTCTAGCCAAAGTATCCAGCTACTACCCGAGGTTATTGAGAGGCTATTGAAATCCACAAACACAAACGGAATTTCATTAAAAAAACGAAGGGCTTAATCTCAACAAAACTTGGACGCCCGCAGTACGACAAACAAAATACATTAAGAAACAGGGAAATGTCACTGGCGCCTGATTGGCTGAGAGTCCAAATGGACACGCCTACTCAGGAACATACAAAATCAGACAGCACTATATCGCCGAACACAGTTGACAGTGAACAGCCAAGAAAAATCTTCGACCACTGCTACATCGCTTTTGAAAATGACCGTAGTGTCAACGAAACGTCAGGAGGTTAATACTTGGTAGAACACGGCATCAACTCTCAAAAGAAACCTACATTAATATATAACAATTATTAATACTGTAATGTTGTTTACGGCAACTATTATATAGTAAATCGCTTAATAAAATACGTCTGTCTTAATTTTGCCTTTACGAATATCCAATTTTGTACGAATCATGCTTGGAAAATATTATCGCAAAGCTTTTCCTGCCGGCTGGGGCATAGCCAAGGAGGAGGCAGGGAGGGTATATGCCCTTGGCTCAAATAAATGTAAAAAATGACACCTCTTAGCAACAGCGATTGTTTTTAGGGTTTTTTTTTGTGAAAATGTTTACTTTCCTATCCTGATTTTTAAGTTCCACGGTAGGTAAGGAATCCCTGCTTCCCATTAAATTTGCACTTTCAGGTTATCGATTTTTCGTTTACTGTATCGAGAGGCATCTAAGCAGGCAAGATGGTCTTTTTTATCAAGGGACTTCGCCCTTAGGTTGTCATTTTACCCTCCCGTTTGTCGATTTACGCATCCTCCCACAAGTGGTTCCCTCTTTAATGCTCCTTTTTTTCCCTAAAAAATTTCCGTTTTTATCCCTATACCCCCTGCCTCTTGAACCTTGCTACGGAACTGCTTGCCAGTATTGACATGTCAATAAATATTCTGTATAGATATGGAGCAGATCAATCGTAAACTAGATTTTTCCAATAATTTCTAGAAACAGGGTATATTGGAGATAAGGGAATGTAGTAATACAAGCTATAGACAAGTGTCATAAATCGTTCAAGTATGAAAAGTACTTTTTATCTGCGATGCACTTTATATTTCTATAGCTGCATCAAATAAGCATACATATATCTATTTCTAGATTCACATATCATATATGACTGCTTAATCTAGCTTACAAATATACAGAGAATTTAAGAAGTTACATATTTGGTTTATTATTTTTAGTGTTCTGTACGGAACACTTATAAGATCACTTCGGTGTCTGGCCGTCTGTCTGTGTGTCACACCCGATTTCCTCCGAAACTATTTGACATAGAAAGTTGAAATTTGGCACTAATATAGAAATTGATAGCCTCATCAGAGCCGTGTAGTTTTGAATGTTAAATTTTGACTTAGTTTTGGGAGGTGAAATCGAAAGTAAAATAAAAAAATTTACCGGGTCATCGAGTGGGGTGTCAAATGAAAGCTTGTAGAAACACGATTTCAAAAATATATATTGTAATATTTTCTTTGTATTATTTAAAAGAAAAAATACGAAAAATCGCTGTCCCCCTCCCTTATCTCGAAAACTACTATCCAAAAAAGGTTGAAAAAATTTTAGAATATTCTCTACAGGGTGTAGATTGAACGAAAATTATCACGAGTTCATTACCTTTAATAATTTATCTTATATAAAAAAAAACAAATATTTCAAGGTCATCAGTTTTCAGTAAAGATTGGAAAAAAACTTTGTTGAAAACTCCGTAACAAAAATTTTTATTTTAAAAGCAATCAACGTACGGAACACTAATTGTGCAAGTTCGACTTGCACTTGGCCGGTTATTTTATAAAAAAAAGTATTGTTTCTTAAAAGCGAGAAGAAAAAATATCTAAAAACAAAAAATATGTATTCTAATTAACTTAAAAAGATCACAAAGAAGCATTTTAAATGGGAAGGGTTATAAAAATTGTATTTTAATAACTTCTAAGTCGCACGAAAACAAATTAATGACTTATTAAGATGTAATTAAACTAAGAATGCTTAAAAGAGAATATTACAAAAGTTTTTAAAATGAGCAATTCTTTCAGGTAAATTTTAAAAATCTTTTAAAAACTTTTTTAATTAAATAATAATTTTGTTCGTAAATTACTTGACGCAAAGTAATTTTCAGCTTTTCTTTTAATGACTGGCATTCTAAAATATATATCGAAGATAATATATTTGATCAACCCTTCTTTTTTATTAAATAAAATTCCTAGAAGTCTAGTCACCAGTTAAAGTAACTACCGTTTTAATATTAAAAAATTTTCGTAAAAATTTTATTTTAACATGTGAACCCGGACCTTAATCTACTTTTCAACATAATTTCCGTCTATATTAAGGAACTCGACATATCGTAATATCAGCTTCTGTATTCCGTCCCCATAGAAATCTGCTACCTGCATTACTAACCATTACATCAAGGCCGTTTTTGCGTCGTCATCGGTATCATACTTCTGACCGCCAAGGAGCATATGGTAGTCACTGGGTCCTAGGTCAATTACGTGGTGATCAAGTTGTGCAATCTTGGGTTTGATGAGCCCCGTGTAAACGAGCATTATCGTAAAGCAAAACAATCCTTCTACTAAGCATGTTACGCCTTTTGTTTTGGATCGCACAACGCAGTTTTTTTAAGGTCTCACAATATATCTCAGCATTTACTGTGTCCTCCGGTGCACATTATTTTTCGGACTAAATTTGTTTGATTAAACTTCACTTTCTTGGGTTATCTTGAATGCTTCCATTCCATGGACTGTTGTTTTGATTCCGTGAACAACCTAGTTAGTCAAGTCAGTGACAATTTGGCTTAAAAAATCAACACCATTGGTACTGTACTTTTCGAGGAACATCAGCATTTTTGGTAGCCAACTTGAGCATAACTTCCGAAACTTTAAGGATTATGCCACTTCCTGAAACTCGAGGAAATACATTAGATAATGATGAATCATAAATCCCTCTTCTCGAATTTTTTTTCTTCAACTTTCCGCATAAGGTCATCATTAATGACAGACGTTGCTCTCTTCATCCCTCATCGTGTACGTTTGTACGGCCTTCTTTAAATGCTCTAACCTATTTTCTTAACATTTGGTCATTCATAATGTTTTCGCCATACGCTTTACTAATCTGTCGACGACCAATAAATGGAGGCACTCAGAAGACCGCAGTGCTGCAACGGCCATATTTCAAAAACGGCCTCCTAACATTTCCTTTCTGATATTTTGCTCTTTTTAATAAAGCGAGGGTACTTTTAAAGTTAATCTCCTAGTCATGAAAATGATATCATATAAAAATAAGATACTGTCACTGTTCTAAGAGCATTGAACAAATTTTGATTTTAAAGTTTTTACGTTTTTTTTTTTCCAAAAAATCAGTAAAACTAGTTTAGACTGTTACGCTGTGGTAAAGTTTGGCATTAAAGAGAAAAAATGACAAAAAAACTATATATGAAAAATGTATGTGTGAAGGTGTCTAAACAGTTTTGATGACGCCAAGACTTGAGAACAGAAGAACCGAAGTGAAAAAATCGTCAGGCTTGTTGGGATGAGAAAAGCTTCTGCACGATGGAACTCTTATGCGCAAGAGCAGAAGGTGGTATAGAAAGACATTTCTCCCCGCTTAAATAACAATGAGAGACCGTTCTTTTATTACTGGGAATGTATCTGATAATGTGTTTCCTAGTTTTATTCTAGAGTATGACTTATCATACAGTTGTTTTATTGCAGTGATTATAGTATTATTTACTAGCGATAGTTCCAGAGTTTGCCAGAGTCTTTTAATTGGAACACTATCACAGCTTTTTTTTAAATCTACGCGTAGTGAGGGAATTCCCCTGTTTGTTGCTGTTTTCTTTTTATTGTTAAATATATTATTCCAACCTGACCTCCTCGCCATAAGCCCTGACTGTTCCTTAATTTCATGTAGGCTATATACATTTTTAATAATTTAATAAGGTACATGACTTAAAAAAATACTGTCGCCACCAAAAAAGCTTTCGCTAGAGAAAACTAAGCCCGTGGAACAAAACATCGCCACAGAACTAAGCCAAATGGCTCTAGCAGGATCGTTGAAATATGCTTCATCAGGTTTCGTAGAGGTGCCACGCAAGTAGAATTTGATTATATGAAACAGTAATAGGAAAAATTCGAAGAGGGCTAATTTTAACGATCCAGCGGTAGCTCAGGAAATACAGTTATCACTACATTTTCTGTGTGCTTGCGCACCATTTCTGAGAACTTCAACTAGGTGCATTTTAAGGATTCAAGGGTAGCTAGCCGGCTTCGTTTTACGGTGTCGTTTTGCTCTACCTGTTTGTCTTTCTGTGGAGATAGCTGTATTTTATAAGCCTTCATTATGAAAATAATAGTTTGAAAACTAACACAAGAATTTCTGCATTAGCTTTGCGATTCGCCAAATTGATTTTTTTAATAATATAGTTCATTTAAGGTATTTTAGAATATATTACATATTTTAGGTACTAATACTTACAACTTTTATCCTTGAGGAACATCAAGAACACAGATATTTTGCAAAACAGGCACAGAACACTAGATGTCTAACTAAAACAACGCGAATGAGTTTAAATACCATTTATATTGCTTGTGTAATTAATACATTTTCGATGCAATTCAATCTTGAATTCTTTTTAAGTTAACTGAAACTGACTTATAAGTTCGTAACTTTAGCTATTTTCAATAGATATGTTGCTCGAGTTTGGCTGTTTACTGTTCTGAAATAACAAGAAAACTTCTACCGTACGGGGACTCTCGTAATTGGTAATCATATTGACTACCTCGCAGTTCTTATCTTTGGAAAGTTAGGTTGCTTTTTTAAGTAGAAATGTTTATAAAGGTTAAAAATTTTACTTAATTCTTTTTTCAAAGGGAAATTTAACAGTAAAATGTCTGTTTTTAAAAATAATTTAACAGATATAATATGAATGGAGTTCGATGAGGCTAAAAACGCTAAAAATTATCACTTCCGTATCGAGAAGAATTAGCTATTCTAGTACTGTGCTACATAAACTTTATAATTTATGGGTAGAATTTACAAATAAGAAAGAAATCCAGTACGAAATCCATACGATCCAGTATAAAACTATAAGAAAACGGTACATTTATATAAGTAATTTGGGGATTTCTGCTGATTTTTTATTAAATTGCTCACAAATTTTTTTAAGCATAATTATTTGTTGTAAAACGTAGGAGCGGGAGGAAGGGAATGCCTTCGAATATATCAACCTAAACACTTCTTCAAGAAGTTCCCCTGCTAAATTTATATGGAACATACAAGTACCGCTATCTATCGGAGACAAGCGTGGCTAAGTAATTTTAACCCCATTCTGCGTCTCTGAAGAAGGCGGGTCAAGCTAGCCTTCTTCAGAGACGCAGCAGGTGAATGGTTTAATGTATCAATTGTATAATTGAGGTGTCCGTTACTTTATGACAGTACATTTTAAATTTCTAAATGAAATGAAACGAATCACTTTGTTATTTGTCACTTATTTTTTATTTATCTGCTACTACAGTTTTGTAGGTTTACTACATTCTCAAGCGTAATACTACAAACTGAGGTGGTTTATTTATGATTTATAACAAATTTCCAAGTATAATTTGGAATTATCTCATTAAATTACCATGAACTTAAATTAAATTATTTTATTACAAAGTGTTAAATGGTATTGTTTCAAATTTGAATAAATATTTTTCAATATTTTCTTAAAACTTTTTAAAAAAATTCCTTCTTCAAAGATATATCTAAAAAACTTCTAAAATACGCCAAACAGGGTTGAATTCTGAACATCTGTTTGATTAAGTTGGGAATGTGGAATCTTTGGCACAATGATACTACTCAGTATATATCACCACTACACAAAACACTTTATTTTTGCACTCGACGTGCGTTTCGCTAACCATGTTAGCTTCATCAGGAGAGATGATTGACTCAATCATCGCTCCTGATGAAGCTAACATGGTTAGCGAAACGCGCGTCGAGTGCAAAAATAAAGTGTTTGGTGTAGTGGTGATATATACTGAGTAGTATCTGTTTGATTATTTAATACGATTGTATCTTTATTTTTATTGTGCTTGTAGATCTCTATAGCTTCTAAAATATTTAATTTTCTTCCTTTTTGTGCTTTATGTAATACTTGTATATTATTTATGTGTGGAAAAATATAATTTGTTTGATGGAAGTGGTTAGCAAAGTTGGAGTTTTCTTTGTTTAATCTAAAATATGTTTGGTGTTCTTTAAATCTAGTATCGAAATTTCTCCCTGTTTGGCCTATATAACAACTATTACACTCATTACATGACAGTTTATAAACTCCAGAGTCTTTGTATTTATGAGTTTTGTCTTTCACATTAAAAAAGAGGGAGAAAAGTTTTTGGAGTGACTTAAAAGCGATATATATATGTTGTCTTTTGCAAGTATATATACGCAATTTTATTAGAAATTGGTCCGAAATATGTCAATGAGGAAAAAGTTTTTCTTCGTTTTTAACGTGTGGATAAATATGTCTTAAATTTAGTTGTTTTTGTTTATTTTTAATTAGGTTATCTATAGTTTTTTTCTGAAATCCGTTATTGTGGGCAATATTCTTGATTATATCTAATTCTTTCACTAAATTTTGTTTACCATATTTAATGGGATGGAAAATGCTCTGTGAATTATAGATCTACAGACTGCCAGTTTATGTGAGTTGGAGTGGTATGAATTATTGGGAATAATGGTGTCTGTTAAAGTAGGCTTTCTAAAAATACTGAATGGGAGTGTATTGTTAGCTTTGGTGGTGGAGAGGTCTAGAAAGTTTGTTTTATTATTCATTCCTGTTTCTAATGTGAATTTTATATTCGGATGTATTCTATTCAGGGAATTTAGGGTGGATTGGAGGTATCCGCAGTCCCCTTTAAAACAGACCAATATGTCATCTACACACCGACACCATAAAACTATATCCTTAAGTTTAATGTATGTTTATTGTATTTTTTTACGTGTTATTACTGTTAAGAAAATTGAACAATGCTCTGTAATCATACTAATTGTGCGCCTTAGCTTATCCATCGAGAAATCGTACTCTTTAGCATTACGTCACTGAAACGTTATAAATATTATTTGAAACGGATGAGACTGGTCTTTGTTGCACCACATTGTGCCGGCTAATACTTTATTGTATATCACCGTCGTGACTCATTTGCCTCATTTTACCAAGTGACTATTTTCTGTTTAATTGTCTGATCATTTCAGCGGATTTACAAAAGAGGTACTAGCTGGGATGGGCTATGAGAAGTAGTCTAATTTTATCGGACGGCGTGTTTTCTGGCTATTTCTCACACACTATCGATATGATATCAAAATTTTAATGTAAGGTTATTGTGATCCACGCTTTATCGCAACACATACTGAAATTTAATTTCAGCTTAAATATTAAAGTAAATAATTCAATCGATTGTCGGAACTCATCGGTCTGAGTAAAAGGCTGCTTTGACAACCATTATCCTGGAAAGTTTATTTTTGCTATAAAGTTGGTCAGTGCATATTTCAATTTTCCCATGTTGTTTTATCTTTATATAAATAGAATCAACTATGCTTCATCGCCTAGCCATTACGAGCAAAGAGAATTAATGCAGACGTTTTAATGATTGTTTTGGTTTAGAAACCTGGGTCAGCGTATTTAAGAAATTTTACATCTGAAATGTCAATAGATTGTTTTTACATATTTACAGCGATTTCTGATATTCAGTGTTATCCTTTACACAAATTGGGATCAGAGATTGTATAGACTCACTTAAAAACAGGAAAAGTACTTATATATATGGATTGTCTGTCCAACTTTTAAAATCTATAAAAAACCTAATAATATCCCCACTGACCAAGTCAATAAAACACTGCTTTAGAGAAAATTTATTTCCTCATGTTCTAAAAAATGCAATAGTTGTTCCCATTTTTAAAAAGGGTAATCGGGGGATGTCTCGAACTATCGACCTATATCATTGTTGCCGATCCTATCGAAGATAGTTGAAAAATGCATGGCTAAGAGGATGGCTGACTACTTTGAAAGGCATGATCTTTTTTCTGAACTACAGTTTGGATTTTGATCGGGCAGGGGTACTGTTCTTGCCATTCTGGACATACTTTCAAATATAATGCATGCTTTTGAGGCGGGAGAGTACAATGCTTCGGTATTCTTGGACTTGAGCAAGGCTTTTGACTGTGTCTGCCACATGTTGTTGCTTCAAAAGTTAAAATTTTATAATTTCTCTGATCCTAGTATACAGTTACTTAGGTCGTATCTAGAAAACCGCAGCCAGAAAGTGAGGGTTAGAGGGGCGATGTCGTCAGAGAGAGGTGAAAATATCTCTCTCTTCTTAATATGATCTTAAATGATCTACCATTATATGACAACATGTCAATATATACCCTCTTTGCTAATGATACCACCATCTCCCTTCATGGCACCCAACTTTGTGATCTGGGGCGAGATGTGATGGGGGCACAGTTGAGGGCTGAACAATGGTTCCGGGCTAACAGACTTGTACTCAATGGGGACAAGACCCAGAGGATGGTTTTCGGTCTCAGAGACCTGGGAGACGGGGATCGGGGGGCTGTCAAGTTCTTGGGCAAAAATCTTGATCCGCACCTTTGGTGGACTGCCCATATCGGGGCCATCTGTTGGAGATTGCGTGGAACGGCCTTTCTGCTCCGGGGTCTTTGCGGGTCAGTATCTGGGGAGGTTCTGCTGTCTGCGTACTATGCTCTATTTCACTCTCTGATGACCTATGGAATCGTAGCGTGGGGTGGGGCGGCTTGTGCGGATAGGGTTTTTGGACTCCAGAGGAGAGTAGTGAGACTGCTTGCGGGTCTGTCGTTTTGGGAGGATTGCAAGAGGGCCTTTGTTGGGCTAGGTATTTTAACCTTTCCTGCTGCCTTTGTTCTGGAGAGTCTATTGTTTGTCAAAAAAAATGAGGAACAGTTTACTCTTCAGAGCGAAGTTCATAATTATGAAACAAGGGAGAGAGGTAATATCAGACCGGTCTTCTGTAGATTGAAGAAGTGTCAGAGCCGCACAGATTTTATAGCGGCAAAATTGTTTAATAAGCTTCGACAACAGGTCAAGAGACTGAACTTGAATAAATTTAAAAATTGCATAAAAACATCAGCATACAGCACATCTGAAGTCCTGAATGTTTCTGTTTGTTCTTTAAAGTTTAATCTTGAGGTTAACTAAGATTTATGTGTTTATATATAAGTCATTTTAAGCTGTTTTTATTTTGTTTTATTAGACTGTAAGGATTTGTTTGGATTTGGCTGTAGTGTGTATTATATAGATATTTCGACATGTGTACATAATTATTATTATCTGGCATGAATAAATTTATTTTATTTTATTTTATTTTATTTATTTTATTTTTATATTTGCGTGGTAATTTTTCACTTGCCTCAGGCAACTTGTTACGGCAGTAGGCGTTAGTGTGCATATCAACTACTGGCTGTCGGTTGTTAATAGCTTTTAAGGTAAACGGGACAAGAAAAAGAAATAAAGTAATCTAATCAAAACAAAGAAATTAAATAGTATATTGATAGTCTCTTGTTTAACTACTTCAGATAAGAAAAATAGCCCTAAGCGTAAGAGAAGGGATAAAGAGGGGATAATATCGGCGAATATGTACTTGGCGGTGACGTGAATACGTGTTTGACAGATGGTAAACTAAACTGTGATGTCAAGAGAAAACGGTAAATAATCCTATTAATCACAGTAACGGGTAACGCCCAATGACGATGGCTGATGGTAATACCAACGAACGACGGTACAGAGCAACAGCAACTAACAGCGGCGATATTACCGATCGTCAACGGTAATGCTGAATAACCATGGTAAATGGTTATACATGGACTATTGTAAACGGGAACATAATTGGCGAAGGATAGTTGGCAGATGGATATTGAAAATGGTTATTAAAAATGATCAGTTGTTTTGCAGAAAGTTCTGTTGGACGAAATTTGTTCCAGTTTTGACGCGATGCCAGTCTAAGCTCTATGCCTTAAGAGTCTGACCTCAGAGACACATGCCAAATGGCAGGTGGAAGTCTTGATTGAAGAAGTCTCTCTCTCGGTCCGCTTTCTAGCAGGGTCTCTGGTTTCATTTTCTGGCTTGGTCCTGGGTCAGGTCTGGACGGTCGACAATAGACGAATTGAGTACCTTGCCGGATGCGCAGTTTCGTGGTTTTATGAGGGCAGCGCTTGCATGGAAAGCGATGGCGGAACATATATGCTAGCATTGGTAATAACTTTGTAGTGTAAGTAAGATATCGGTGGGAGGTAATCACTGATAAAATTATCAAATGGAGTCTTAGGTAACGATATTTTTAGCAAGATTGCAACTTGTGAGCTTATACAGTGTGTCCTAGAAAGTTTTATACAAATAGAGAAAAAGTTTATCTTACATATTACAAAAAAAATTATTCTTGATAAACAGTTCTACATCACATGGAAATCCATAATCAAGCATCAAAAGTTAAAATATTTGATGATATACAGGGAAAATCAAAAATAATGGTTTATAATGAAGAGTAAAGTGTGTTTAAATTTAAATACAGAGCAAAATATTAATTGAAAATGAACTAAAAAATTATGCTCACGTTTAGATTTGTAGCCTTCCTAGGTAAAAATTCAAAAAAACTCTAATAAACACATCAGTAATTGTTAGATTATTTATTGAATAAAATAAAACGAAATCACTACAAATTTTAGACTGAAAATAAATAAACATATCTTTGGAAATACTTAACAACTGTCAATAAACTTCAAAGCTAACGTCAGTTGGTATTTGCAATAATTAGAAATGCCAGTAAAATTGAGTGTTGAAGATAAAATTGAAATTGTTTTTCATAGTTGGAGATAATTACAAAACGTTTAGAGAAGCAGCTTTAATAATTAATAGACTCCCTAATAAAACTGCACACTTCACAACTGTAGGATATCTAATAAATAAATTCAAGATTTATGTAAGTATTGAAAATAAATTTAAAATGGAACATCGGGCATGAGTTTCAAATTAAAATAATCAAAATCAAGTCATGCTGTCGGCACTAGAAAAGCCAAGAGATTCACTTCGGAAAACATCAGCTCTATTGAATCTGAGTAAAACCACAGTTGCGAGAATTTTAAGAGTAAATAAATTTAAACCATACAAATCCCATTTTACCCATACTTTAAAAGCAGGAAATTTTGAACGAAGATTTGAATTTTGTGCTTGGATTCAAGGAGAGTTGGAAGATAGCAGGTTTATGGAAAGACAAATATTTTTCTCTGACGAAGCGACACGTACGTCTAATGGGACAGTAAGTTCTCAAAACTATCGCTGGTGGAGCGATGTTAATCTTAACTTCAATATCCAAACTCGAGATCAATACTCGTTTAAAAAAACCAATGTATGGTGTGGAATTTTTAAAGATAGAATAATTGGTAGAGTAAATGGGACACGTGGCAGCCTGGCAACCATTAGTGGCAGGTTCTGTATTTTGCTTTAGTGAAAAAAAATCTCAAAATAGTTGGTTTTCCTCAAAGAAAAATAGTGAAGATATTTACTGAAAATACATAACATAAAATATAGTGTTTGAAAGTGGAAAAACATAAAAATAAGTGAATTTAAATTAAATTAGTTGGTTTTCCTTTGTGCGGGCCGAGAGTAAATAACCTCATAAAAAAAGAATGTAAGCAACGATACGATAGTGAATGAAGCACATTGGTGCCATGTTGTGCGTAGTTTCCTTTTCTTCTTAGGCAAATAACAACCTAAACCAATGGGGGGTAAAAATAACTACTCTTGTGGCAAGTGTAAGGCAAAAGTCACTAAATTACACGGCTCTATCAACTGTGACAATTGTTATAACTGGGTTCACATCCGATGTTCAGGCACTGACGAAATTGAATTAAAAGTTATTCAAAAATTAAAATCTAAATGGATCTGTGATGAATGCAGGAAGAAAACGGAAAATGAAGTGCGAGAGGCACTAGAAGTATCTACTTCTCCTGGTCCGACTTCGGCGCAAAAGACAATGAAGGGTGATGAAATAATGCAATGCATCAGGGATCTCACTAAGGAAATTAGAGACCTAAAGGTAAGCCTCACATTTTACGCCTCCCAATATGAAGATCAGAAGGTTAAGAACAATATCTTTATGGAAGAAATAAAAAAATTAAATGAAGCTAATGTTGAAATACAACGGGAGCTAAATAGGATTAAGAAACAAAATTAAATGAAAGAGAGGGAATCAAGGTCTAATAATGTGGTAATTATGGGAATCCCTAGTACTAAGAAACTAACTACTAGAGCTTCTGACGTATCAAAAAGAGCAGAAAAAGTTATTAACTACATAGACCCCTCCATAAAATTATCAAATGACTAAACACTGATAACTCACCTATTTTGATAACCCTACATTCACAGCAACAAAAAAAAAACCCTAATGCAAAAAAGAAGAGAAAAAGGTAAAATTATTAGTGACGATTGTGGTCTGGGAGGAACAAGCTCTATTTTTCTAAATGATGATCTATCACAAGCTGAAAGAGAACTCTTTAGAAACGCAAAGAAGCTACGTGAACACGGATACAAATTTGTCTGGACCAAATCTGGAATTGTATACATCAAAAGGAACGAAGATGCTGATGTGATTATTATCAGAAATAACGAGGACATTGAGAATTTACGTCGCAGCTAGTTTATGGGATAACTGTTCAAAAATAGAAGGAAATAAAAAAAATCATCTTCAACGATAAAACAGAATTTTTCACAGAAAAGTGTAAATGCAGAATTTGTGATGATATTGAAGAGACTGGTTACTTTTATAATAGCATAAGAGACTTTAACTTATTACACATAAACATATGTGGTATAACAACAAATTTTAATGATTTCTTAGTGTATCTTCAATCCCTAGGGGTGAGATTTGATTTGATAGCATTGTCCGAGACACATGTTTTTGATAATCTCGAACGGTTTCAGATAGAGGGGTATGATGCGTTTTATAACTGTAGTAAAATTAACAGGTGTGATGGTACTATTATATATGTCAAATCAGAAATGCTTACAAATTCTCAAATAATTGATATAAAGTGCACTAAATTCTTACGTATAACACTGATAAAAAATGAAATACCTATTGGGGTGGTTGCACATTATAGATTGCCATCACTCTCGCAAGAAGCGTATGTTGATAACTTAAATGAATTATTTCAAAAAAATCTTTGTAAATGCAACATAGAAAGATTTGTGAGGGATACAAACTTTAATATCTTAGATACAAAATCCAAATTTGTAAATAAATACATTATTATGTTAGGCCTGTACGGATACAAACACCTAATAAATGCTGCTTGGACCATATCTCGGTAAATATTAATATAGATTATAAAAAGATTGTAAAAACCAATGCGGCCATATTAAAAGCCAGTATATCAGATCACTATCCTACGCTCTGTAGTCTTGAACTACTAAACACAGGGCCAAAAATAGTAAATAAACCTGAAGTTCTAAAATTTACCAAAAAACTTAACAAAATACAACTAAATGAGATGTTAAAAAAGCGAGAACTGGCAAAATGTTCTTATGTGTGATGACCCTAATCTGATTGCTGAGAATATTGTTGACCGGTTGCGGGATGTTATCACGAGATGCACCATAGAACAAAAAGTTAAATCGAATCACAGGCGCATCAAACCCTGGATAGCAAATGGTTTGGTTACTTCAATTAGACAAAGGGATAAATTCAAAAAAGATAGTGTCATAAACCCTCATAATACTTTGCTGTTGGAAAAATATAAAGATTATAGAAGTGTACTGTCAAAATTAATAAATAAAGCTAAAATAATGTATTATAAGAAAACATTTAATGAAAATGACAAAAACCCTAGGAAAATCTGGCAAAATGTTAAAAGGTTGACAAATCAACACTCACAAAAAGACAAATAGGAGTGATAATAAATGAAACAAATATAGAAATTACAGACCCAAAAGAAATAGCATATGACTTTAATACTTATTTTTGCTCAGTAGGAAAAAACTTACTAATAAAATCAAGGTACCTAAACAGAAAATTACGGAAAGTGTGCAAAGCAAAAACTCTATGTTCCTCTTCCCCATCACAAACAATGAATTAATAAAAGTGATCAGCTCTCTGAAAAGTGGGTCAGTTGGGGGTGAGGATGGAGTTACTGTGGATATTGTTAAACAGAATCACCTTTGTTTGATCGAACCATTAAAATATCTGGTAAATGCTGTATTCAGTGATGGCGTCTTCCCTAAAATATTTAAAGGATCTATAGTACTACCTATTTATAAAGCAGGCGAGAGAAGGGAAAAGACCAATTACAGACCAATTGCTCTCACAAGCACCTTAAGTAAAATATTGGAAAAATGCATCAAACTAAGGTTGTGTCACTATCTGGAGATTGAGAACTTACTTTCTAGTTCTCAATATGGATTTAGGGGGGGGGCGTAGCACTGAGGATGCCATAGCTGAAGTTACCAATTTTATAATTGAAAGTTTCAATGAGGGATATAGGCCGCTGTCTGTTTTTCTGGACCTGTCAAAGGCGTTTGATACTGTGGACCACCGCATTCTGCTCACTAAGCTGGAGAAAGTGGGTATTAGAGGCAATGTTCTAAAACTTTTTAAATCATATCTTACAGATCGTACACAGAAACAAAAATACAAGACAAATTTAGTAAAGCTGAGTACATGGAGTGTGGTGTTCCCCAGGGAACAGTGCTTGGTCCGCTTCTCTTTCTTATCTACGTCAATTCACTAACTAATGCTACCAAAGAAGGAAAAGTTGTATGTTTTGCGGATGACACTGCCTTATTGATTCGAGACAGAACGTGGCATGGGGCCTTTGGCGTGTGCGAGCTAGCCGTGGCGGAGTTAAAGCACTGGCTTGATTCCAATCTCTTAACATTAAATACCGATAAGACCCTTTTCATTTGCTTCGCCATGGCCGCTCGTGGCTTGCCAAATATGGATAGCTTTATATTGCATAATTATGACTGCCCTCGGGATGCATCTTGCAACTGTACACAAAAAATAATGAAAAAAGATCACATAAAGTATCTAGGTATATTTTTTTGATGCATGTATGACATGGCAGCACCATGTAGATTATGTTAACAAAAAACTAAGAAATGTCCTTTATAAATTTTATGAATTAAGACAAGTAGTGCCATACCGTCTCTTGAAAATGATTTATCAGTCTCTGGTCGAGTTCATTTTGTCATATGGTATAACGGCTTGGGGTACCTCCTGTAAAGATGTTATAAAGCCATTGTGTGTGACTCAAAACTATATTATTAGAATTATGCTTTTCAAGGATAGAATGTTTCATACCTATCTTTTATACAGAGAAGCTGGATTACTAAACTTAAGACAACTTTATATAAAAAACACAATAAGATTCAATTTTAATAATAAGAAATTTAATAATATCATTGAACACCATGAATTGGGAACAAGGTCTAATACAAATCATAATTTAAATCTTCCAAATACTATATTTGCTTCAACTCAGAGGCACATTTCCTACACATTACCAAAAATATATAATATGCTACCGACAAAACTAAAAATGAACTGTGCCATTGACAAATTGAAACATAACATCCACGATTGGATTATGGCAAACTTTCAGTAGATTTGCAACAAAATTTGTTTTCTAACATAAATATACAATTTCAGCTTGGACTACTTTGTCCCTCTTTACGACACTCTAAAATTAGAAATTGCTTGCCATTCTTGTATTTCCGATAAAAAAAAAAACATGTATAGATGCAATACACTTTTCTGTAATTTTAGGCTAATTAAGTATAATTAATGTTTCCGCTTATATTAAAATTTGTTATTGAATTATATTACGTGTATTATGGTTATATAATTGAATTAGTATTGTACAGTTAAATTATCGATATGTTATTGAATTGTTATTTGTATTAGTAATGGTATTTACATTGAGAGGTAAAATTTTTGGTCCACACACAGACTTCCAAAAGGTCCATAGTGCTCCTGAACCATGTCTATGAATAAAAATTATTGTAATATTTTTTTCCATTTGGATAATAAACATTTTTTGATTTGATTGATTTGATTGGACCATTCTTTTTTCGAAATAATATGATTGCTGAACGTTACCTATAATTTTTAAATGATGAGTTCTCTGAGATTCTTAATCGCCTACCAATAATTGAAAGACAACGTATATGGTACCAACATGATGGTGCATCATGTCACAGTACGAGAGATGTTCAAGATTATCTCCTCCACATTTTTAACGGAGGGAGGTATGTGCAGTTTACTTGGCCCCCAAGAACTCCGGACATCACCCATCTAGACTTTTTTCATAGGGCTGCTTAAAAGAAAAGGTTTATCTTAAAAGGCCATTTCAAGATGTTGATCATGATGAGAGAGTCATTAGGGAAACATGTGAAGCTATAACTCCTGACGTAATTAGGGATGTCCTGTTTAAAAAGCGACGGTGTATACATTGAAGCATTTGTGTAATAAAGTTAGAATTAATCCATAGGTTTAGTTGTTATGTAATGTACGTAGTAATTAAGTAATGTTGCAATTTCAAAATAAAATGATATTAGCACAAATTTATTATGGATGTAATTGTTGCAAAGCAGATAAAAATGTTATCAAATTTTTAAGAAAAATATGATACAATCAAAATCAGTGCACTAGTTTTTAATTAATTTCGTTTTCGTTTGTTCAAGGAAGGTCACAAATCTAAACGTGAGCATAATTTTTTGATTCCTATTAACATTTTCAATTAATATTTTGCTCTGTTTAAATACACTTTATTCTTCATCATAAATCTTTATTTTTTATTTTCCCTGTATACCATCAAATATTTTAAACTTTTAATGCTTGATTATGGATTTTCATGTGATGCAGAACTTTGTTAACTGACACTAAATATATGTTTTGTAACGATTTACAAATGCGTTATTGGTATCTTACCTTTGAGAGGAACCTATTATGAATATTATTAAGATGGCCGAAATATGGGTGCAGATTAAAATTTTTAACGTGTGAAGCATAGAGAGTGTGGCAATACTTTTTAAAAATATTATTAACAGTTAGCTATATTTCCAAATGGGCAGGTACAAATCCTGCCCAAAGGAATTTCACACTCGGTGAAAAACTTTTAAAATCAAATCTTTTCTTTGGGTGTGAAATAATCGATGACAAAACTGTGGCGCCCAACATAACGAAAATTCAAGTAGCATGTATATCCACGGCCCAATTGCGAACAGTAGTGTTTGGGAAAATGGCACATTCAACAATAGAACGGGAAATTTTATATATGAAATGCTCTTGTAAAGCCGGTAAAGGTAGATAGATAGATAGATAGATAGATATTTATTCATGCTAAATAACAAAAAAATGTCTTACACACGTCAATAAACAATACAATAAAAAAATGTAGTCACCATACTGATCAAAGCAATATCTTTAGAAAAACATAATAGTACTCAAAACACTTTTCAACGTTAAAATTTGTCCGATAATTTACAGTACTAACATCTAAACACCTCTTAACAAAAATACATGTCCCATCCCCAGGGGGCCACACCCTAGCTGAGAAGGCTGCAAGCTTATATCCTTCGATATGAGTGCTCCTTATTTCATCTTCTGTCAGCCAGTGTTCCGTCAGGCAAATAACATCGACCTGTCTTTCAGCTCTGATAGCTTCCAGACAAGGCCTGGGAATGCATATTCACCATCCCTCGGCTCTGTAGATTCAAAAAATGGTTCACTGTATCTCCCTGAGGCCACAGATCAGCACACAGATATTTAGCTCGCTGATCCATAGGGACCGCCAGCTTGAAAGAACCACAATATTTTTCTCGCTTAGTTCTTATTTTCTCACATTTGCAGCCAGTATCAAGGTTGCAACTCTGTAGATATTCCAAGACCATCTGT
The DNA here is from genome assembly GCA_019049505.1 of Pachyrhynchus sulphureomaculatus. Lineage (NCBI taxonomy): Eukaryota > Metazoa > Arthropoda > Insecta > Coleoptera > Curculionidae > Pachyrhynchus > Pachyrhynchus sulphureomaculatus. The sequence continues at coordinate 94,799,566 of CM032456.1, forward strand.
GCGGTTGTTTCAGCCGCGAGTCCTGAAACAAACAAGAAAACCATTCTTTTTGCAGCCTTGAGCAGGCTATTATCGTTTTGATTGTTGCCCATCAATGGCTTCGGTCGTCCACAAGCTGGATTCTTGGCTCGGTTGTTACTGTTTGGTAGCGCATTTTGAAGGTTGTCCTGACTGGGCTTTATCCTTAGGTCTATTTTTCTCCTGTTTGTTTTTTTTAACCAATTTCCATTTATTATCCTCATCCTGTTCTTTCCCCGTTTGTAATATTTGCCTTTGTTCTCGTTTATTATCATTAGGACGGTCTAGTAGGTTGGGATCTCTATCATCTTCCCCATTGTCTAGTAGTCGGTTTGACTCCGCTGTTTGTTGCTCGTCATTTGCACCAGCACCTGAACTATTTTCAGAGCATTCTTCTCTGTTACATCATTGTTTAGATGTAACAACCCTTGGACTAACTTCTAGCTTTTTATCATCAGCTTCAGGCTTCTTTCGAAACTATCTTCTCATTGATGAGTTGATTTTCATTTGTATTTTTCGCGCTATATTTGACAGATTGGAGATTAGATTTTTTTTCCAAAAAAACAACTTTTTCGCTTAAAAGACTATTATTTTCTTCTGATACCTTATTCTTGTCTCGCAATTCATCTACCAAGGTCTTCAAATAGCTAATTTCAACGTATTTTTCGGGACATACAAGAACGTCAACATCGGCATGCTCCCGACACTTTAAACGAGTTTTATCTAGAATATTCACTTCTTCTTCCCAACCTCTTGTTAAACAAGATAGATGGAACATTTTTCCGCACACGACACATGTGATCGCACTATTAATCTGGCGGCGCCATCTTCAAAAGGTGAAAAATGCAAACATATCCTCGCAACTCTTTTGTATTGTTACCGGTAAGATTCTAACATATAAATGTCTAATATTTACATTTCAATTTTTATATGAAAAATAATTTTTTACGAATTTTAACCCCTTCTTAAAGATGGAGCATTTGAAACGCAAAATTTTTTTTTTTTTTTATGGGTCTAGCACACGTGCTACAGGGAAGTCCCTAAAGCGCTACAGGAGCGACACGTGTGCGGAGAAGGCGATTCACGTTGTTCTTGAATCGCTGTAGATTGTACTCGGTGGGAAACACAGTCATGGGCAAATTATTCCAAAGGGATGATGTTCTCCATATAAAAGACTGCTTGAAAAGTGTTGTACGGGGAGTAACAAGCTGAACCTCATACGGATGTGAAGAATTAGCGCGACGTGTACTTCTAACATGCACCGCTCTGGGAAGAATTAAGCGGGCCACATCCTTCGAACACTTTCCATGAAAGTACTTGTAGAATAGGCTCAAGTCGCCAACCGTTCTTCGATGTTCCAGCGAATCAAGGCCGACGGTCAGTTCCGGGTCTCCAATCAGACGAACAGCTCTTCTCTGAATAGAATCCAACAAATGCAGTGTATGTTTGGGAGCGGAGCTCCAAACATGGGAGCAGTATTCCATAGTTGGTCGAATTTGAGCTTTGTAAAGAATTAGCAGTTGTTGAGGAGTGTAAAGCTTTCTGGTTCGAAATAATATTCCTAACTGTTGAGAAGCTCTCCTTGCTATGCCTGCAACATGTTCATGCCAGGACATATTTGCTCTCAAATTAACGCCCAACAAATTGAGTGACGATGTTAGAGGAATGGAGTGCCCCGACATAGCTATGTCGGGTTCAGCAACGTTAACTTTTTTAGAGAAAACTGCCGCCTGGGTGTTTGTAGCGTTAAATTCCACTTGGTTACTGTCACCCCAAGATAGAATTTCTTCCAGATCTTTGTTAAGTTGAACGACTTCCTGCTGTCTGCGGATATTCGTCTGAGTAGCCGATGTCCGAGAGTTCAAAGTGAATGAAGAGATAAGTGTACTGTCATCTGCAAAGCTGTAGATTGGATTCTCGGTCTTTTCCAGCAGATCGTTAATGTAAATGAGAAAAAGAGTAGGAGACAGTATGGAGCCTTGAGGTACACCAGCGTTGATAGTGAAGGTGTTAGAAAGAAATCCGTCGACTGCCACTCGTAAAGAACGCTCTCTGAGGAAACATGAGAGCCACAAAAATATATTTAATTCCAGAATATTTATACAAATTTTAGTGAAATAATACGTTACAATCAACTAAGTTGGGAACGTGGAATCTTTGGCACAATGACACTACTCAGTATATATCACCACAACACCAAACACTTTTGCAATCGACGCGAGTTTCGCTAACTATGTTAGCTTCATCAGGAGCGATGATTGACTAGTTACGATCAATATCGATGAGAAAAATTTTAACTGGTTTCAAATTAAATGCCATTTCGGAGGTTAATATTTATTAGTTATTTATGACTTTGAATGAATACAAAATAAATGAGACAATATTTTATCAAAATAAAATCTGAAAAAGTACTCAAATTGAAAAAAAAAATGACTGTTCAAGAATAAATAATTTTATTTACCTGGAAGAATGTAATCTTCTTTTCAAAATATTTAGAAAAAACTTTAGCATCAATTGGGATTTTTTGTCCAGTTCGGAGAACTTTTTTCTACACTTTTAGTCTGTCAACTTTTGCCACTTGCCCAAATGCATTAATAATATTTAACATTTAAATCCTTTTACATGCGATTTTCGCAATTGTTAACACAGCATAAAAGTCTTTTTTTCGATTTTTCACGAAAAGCAAAAATTTCGGTATTCATTTTTAAGAAAATTTTTAATATTAATTTACACAGACGCTTATGAAATATTGAAAAATGCACCTCAAGTTTAATTCCTAAAAAAGCCGCGACATGTCGGATTGAATAGGTAAGATAGCAAACGCCAACCAAATACATTTTCAAACGCTTAACTAAGACTGTAAAAATGTAGTTGAACTACGAAACCGCGATAACGCATTTGTAAATCTTTACAAAAAATATATTAAGTGGCAGTTAACGAATTTATTTTTTTGGTTAAAATGTACTGTCACAAAGTAACGGACCAATCAATCAACTCATATTCGATTACTCCTCGTTTTTCACACTCTTCTCTTATTAAAATGGGCAGTAATGTTGAAATAAATTAATTTTCAGATTTCTTGACTCTCAAAACCATGATCTATAAAAGCAATCCCTTTCACTACGTTCCCTACCCTTTTAACCCCTTATATATTTTGCTATAATAATATGCTTAAAATTTGTTTAAAAAATCCTGTAAATATTTCAGAAAGCTGTCTAAATTATAAAATATTCAACAACCCCTTCTCCTTTCAGCCCTCTCCTGGATTAAAGCTGAAAACAATGAAAAATCAACCCAATTTTTGGATGGCTGGACGTTAAAAACTCTGAAAAGGACACGATATATACGAATCCGAACCTCTATTTCCCTCCTTCATCCCCTTCGTCCCTGTTATATTTTACTATAAATATTTAAGAATAAAATTTATCTATTCATTCAACAATTACCATAATTATTATTTAAACCAAATAAAATCTATTGACTTCCACCCCTTTTATCCATTTAGCCTGAAGCGATATCGCTCAAAAACTATAGGCTTCATCCCTTCGTTAGATAATATCTATGTACCAAGTTTCAAATTGATATCTTATTTTGTTTTGAGCGACTATGTTTTTTCTGATCTAGGAACCCTCAAAAGTGAAGAAAAGCATTTTTTTACGAATACAATATTTACCTTTAGCAGAGAAAGTAAAAACTATAAAACTTATCCGAAAATTAGTTAAAATACTTAGAACAGCGACAGTAATATGACATCCAAGCAATTTTTAGTGTTCTGTACGGAACAATTATAAGATAACTTCGGTGTCTGTCTGTCTGTCTGTTTGTCCGTCCGTCTGTCTGTCACACCCGATTTTCTCCGAAACTACTTCTCATAGAAAGTTGAAATTTGGTAATAATATAGGAATTGATGGCCTCATCAGAGCCGCGTAGTTTTGAAAGTTAAATTTGGACTTAAGGGGTTAGTTTTGGGGGGTGAAATCGGAAGTGAAAAAAAAAATTTTTTACAAGGTCATCGAGTGTGGTGTCAAATGAAAGCTTATGAAAACAGGAGTAAAATATATATATATATATATATATATATATATATATATATATATATATATATATATACATATATATATATATATATATATATATATATATATATATATATATATATATATATATATATATATATATATATATATATATATATTGTAATACTGGCGCACACTTTTCTCTGTATTATTTTTAAAAAATCGTGAAAAATCGCTGTCCCCCACCTTATCTCGAAAAGGACTGATTAAAAAATTTTGAAAAAATTCCGGAATATTCTCCACGGGGTGTAGATTGAACGAAAATTATCACGAGTGCATTACCTTTAATAATTTATCCGGTATATATAAAAAAACAAAAATTCCAAGGTCATCAGTTTTCAGTAAAAATTGAAAACGAACTTTGTAGAAAATTCATTTGGGGTGTGTTTTGTGAAGTCACCGATCATTTTATACCACCGTAACAAAATTTTTTATTTTAAAAGCAATCAACGTACGGAACACTAATTGTGCAAGTTCAACTTGCATAATTTGGTAAATATTTACAAGTTGGTCTCTAGCCCTAACTGACTTTAAAAAAATTTCCGCATATTAAGGGCTATTTTTCTATAAAAGAATTTGCATTTTAAGGTGGGGGAAGAGGTTTTTTTATTTATATTTATTAAAAAAATGCGATATTTTTAAAAATCCCAGAATATATATTTTTATCTCTAAATGAAATAGGTTATTTATCATTATTTTACATTATTATTGTTTTTGTTCTTCTTTCTCACATTTGGTCAATATGGTTCCATGTTTAGCGGACGGGCCTAAGCTAAGTCAGAACAAGCGCTATTTCCATTGTGTATTAAGGAATAACCTGACAATGTTACATGTTGTCAAAATCACTGACTTCTGAGTGTTTTTGTGTATGTTTATGTTGAGTCCTAACTGTACTAAGTGTGGTATGGATGTTGTTGGTGTAAGGCCTGTGGCTGATATGACGAGGGGGACAATGATAACTTTTTGTTGTTTCCATAGCCTTTTCATTTCTGTTCCAAAGTCTGTACATTTGGAGATTTTTTTCTGTGTATTTCGTTTGGATGTTTGTGTTGTTGGGGACAGCTATGTCAATCAAATAAGTGACTTTTCCTTTTTTGTACTGAAAAGTAATATCAGTTCTATTGTTCGAGTCTGTTTTATCTGTATGGATATTGATGACCCAGTAGAGCTTATAATCTTTATTTTCAAATGTGGATGTTGGTGTGTATTTGTAGTGGGGATCTGTGTTTTCTATAAGTTTGTATGTTGTGGCTAATGCTTGGTGAACTACTTTTGCTGCTGAGTCAAGTTTGGTTGTGTATTCCGTTCCGGCTAATATCTTACATCGGCTTGTTATGTGTTCGATAGTTTCTTTATGCTGGTGGCATTTTCCACATCTGTCTTCTGTAACAGTTAGGTCTTTGATGATATGCTTTTGGTAGTTTCTGATTAATGTGACTTTATCTTGGATGGCAAGTAAAAAGCTTTCTGTTTCAGGGAATAGCTGCCCATCCTGTAACCAGGTGCATGTTTTTTATTTACGTGGTCTTGTTCTATGTGGTATCTGTGTTTTCCGAGGATTGTTTTTTCTGACCAGATTTTCATCTTTTCCTGTTGTAATTGGCTGTGACTGTGTGTATCTGCTGGATGGTCTGCCCAGGATAAGTCGAGAGGTGTGTAGTTCTTGTCTGCTTTCACTGTTGCTTTGTGGAGGCTGGCTTGCTTGGTGTGAAAGAATTTCCTAAGTGCTTGTATTTGTTTTGATTCCTCTTCTTCTTGCTCTCCGCTCGATGGTAAGTCTTTCTTTGCATGGGTTGGGGTGTAATTTATTGTATTTGGTGAATTGAGAACGTATAAGGATGTGAATGTTTTCTATATCTGTGTCTGACCATTTGATGATATCAAATGAATATGTGAGTATAGGTATAGCGAACGTATTAATGGCTTTAATTAGATTTTTTGGAGTTGAGTTTTTTTGTATAAGTTTCGTGAGCCTGTTTTTGAATTCAGTTCTGAGCTCTGTTTTGATGTGAGTGTGGTTGAATTTGGTGCTTTGTTGGAAGTCTAGAAATTTGTACGTTGCTTCATCGAGCATGTTATTGAGTGTTTTCATTGTTGATGGTTCCTGTCTCATTCCATATTACTATCTGAGGTGAATGTTTCTGTGATTTTCAGGAGTTCTTTCAGCTGTGTTTCTATGGTAGCGTAGAGTTTTTATGTCATTCATATACAGAAGGTGGTTTATTATATGTTGGTTCGCTTTTTGGTGTCTGATGCAGAAGCCATGATCTGTTCTGTTTAGTGTATTTGAGAGTGGATTAAGACAGAGGCAAAATCTTAGAGCGCTGAGCGAGTATCCCTGAAATATATCCCGTCTGATGTACAGCTTTTCTGTTTGGATGCGTTCGGTTTGTGTTTTTAGGTGGATTTTGGTTTTCCATGTATTTCTAATTTGCGCGAAAAATTGCCGGAAAATTAGGGTGATTTTGTAGATTTCTATGGCTCTGATTAACCAGCTTTGGGGAATAGAGTCAAAGGCTTTTTTATAGTCTGTGTAACCGGTGTGAAGGTTTCTGTATTTTTTTTCTGATTTGTCCCATGATCACGTTATCTATGCTCAGCTGTTCTTTGTACCCTCGGCTATTTTTCCTGCACCTCTTCGGCTCTTCTAAGAGAATATTGTTGTCTATTAGATGTTGTTCTATTTTCTTGAAAATTGTGGCTGTGATGATCTTGTACTGGGTTGGAAGACAGGTGATAAGTCGTTGACGAGTTTGTGGTGTCTGAGCTTTTGGGTTTGAATTATGTTATTCCTTGTGTAAGGAATTTATTATCATTATTATTTGTAAAATAATTCTTTATGGCAATGATGCAGGAAATGCCGGCTGAATAGCAAATCTGCGATATATCCATCTATATGGTATTTGCGACAACAATATTTGGGCATTCCCTCATGAGTATCTAGCCATACTCTCCCAATATTTTAAATGTATGCTTCTGAATCAGGATCAACAAAATTGTAGGAGTGGTTGACAGTATGGTGCTTGTAACCTGAAAACATAAATATATGTGCGACCTATACGTATGTATGCATGTATGTATATATTCATGTATATGAGTGATCAGTTAATATGTCAATAGGTCAGGTTAGTTCAGGTTCTATATCTATATAATTTACCTTAAAACATTTATAAGCTTTCCAGCAATCCGACATATTTGTCTACCCCCTTAAAATTTATGTTAGAAGTCTTAGAAAAGATTCTCAATACGTGGAAAAATTTTTGAAGTCGATTAGGGCTGGAGCCCCACTTTTTTTTATGGGTCTAGCACACGTACTGCAGGGAAGTCCCTAAAGCGCTCCAGGAGCGGCATGTGTGCGGAAAAAGCGATTCACGTTGTTATTGAATCGCTGTAAACTGTACTCGGTGGGAAACACTGCGCTGGGCAAATTATTCCAAAGGGATAATGTTCTCCATATAAAAGACTGCTTGAAAAGCGTTGTACGTGGAGTAACAAGCTAAACCTCATACGGATGTGAAACACCAGCGCGACGTGTATTTCTAACAAGCACCTCTTTGGGAGGAATTAAGCGGGCTACATCCTTCGAACACTTTCCATGAAAATACTTGTAGAACAGACTCAAGTCGCCAACCGTTTTTCGATGTTCCAGCGAATCAAGGCCGCCGGTCAGTTCCGGGTCTCCAGTCAGACGAACAGCTCTTCTCTGAGCAGAATACAATAATTACAGTGTATGTTTGGGAGCGGAGCCCCAAACATGGGAGCAGTATTCCATAGTTGGTCGAATTTGAGCTTTGTAAAAAATTAACAGTTGTTGTGGAGTGTAAAGCTTTCTGGTTCGAAATAATATTCCTAACTTTTGAGAACCTCTCCTTGCTATGCCTGCAACATGTTCTTGCTAAGACATATTTGCTCCCAAACTAACGCCCAACAATTTGAGCGACGATGCTAGGGGAATGGAGTGCCCCGACATAACTATGTCGGGTTCAGCAACGTTAACTTTTTTAGAAAAACTGCCGCCTGGGTTTTTTTAGCGTTAAATTCCACTTGGCTACTGTCACCCCAAGATAGAATTTCTTCCAGGTCTTTGTTAAGTTGAACGACCTCCTGCTGTCTGCGGATATTCACCTGAGCAGCCGATGTCCGAGCGTTCAAAGTGAATGAAGAGACAAGCGTACTGTCGTCTGCAAAGCTGTAGATTGGATTCCCGGTCTTTTCCAGCAGATCGTTAATGTAAATGAGAAAGAGAGTAGGGGACAATATGGAGCCTTGGGGCACACCGGCGTTGATTGTGAAGGTGTTAGAAAGAAATTCCTCGACCGCAACTCATAAAGAACGCTCTCTGAGGAAACATGAGAGCCACAAACAGAACTTTTCAGACATACCACAAGAGCGTAGTTTAGCCAACAGTTCATCGTACCAAACACGGTCGAATGCCTTGGATATGTCAAGAGCAACCGTTCGAGATTCTCCAAAGTATTCAATTGCGTTGTTCCAAACATGTGTTACATAAGTCAGAAGATCTCCTGTTGATCTATGTTTACGAAAGCCATATTGGTGATCGCTAATAATGTTGAATCCTTCAAGATATTTTAGAAGATGCTGATTAATAACCTTTTCCATGACTTTCAATATTATTAAAAGCAGTGCGACTGGTCGGTAGTTATTTGGCAAGGTCTTTTAACCTTTTTTAGGCATCGGCTGAACCGCGGCACATTTCCAGCAGGACGGAAATATTTCCTTTCTGTAGGATAGGTTGAAAAGTCTACAGAAAACTGGTGTTAGTTCCCTTGCACAGTTTTTGAGAACTATAGCAGGTATTTCGTCAACGCCAGAAGCCTTTTTGGTGTCTAGCTTCATTAAAATACGCTTTGTGATACGGTGTCTGAACATCGGGCATCTTTAACTGCAATATGGGAATAGTAGGTGGTGTTTTTCCTTGGAAATCGATAGTAGAATGTGAAGCAAAGAGTTCAGCCAACAAGTTCGCTTTCTCAACAGGTGTCGTTGCAATAAAATAGATTTGGTGAAATTTTGACTAACTGCCTTAGCGACTGCCCGAAAGGACCTGGAATTGTTGAGATAATCGAAAAGTTTGTTGTTGATTGTGTGCCTCCTTGGTTTCGTCGATAATTTCTTTGCATTTGTTCCGGGCACGAACAAAGGTGTTACGATTTATGGTGTTAGGATTTTCACGCCATTGTCAGTAGGCAATATGTTTAGAAGTAATAGCTTCTTTGCATTTTCGGTCAAACCAAGGCTTGCCGTTGGAGGGACATTTCTTCGAAAAAGGGATGTAAGCTTCCCCACCAGCCAAAATAACATCGGAGACCTCCATGGCGCAGGCAGATGGGTTGTCGGATGGAAAACAAACGTCCATCCAAGGGAAAGTTCGAAAATATTCCATGAGATCTTCCCATTTAGCAGATTTGTAGTGCCAAATCTTGCGCGGCCTAGGCGCCTCTCTGTCACTAATTGGCAGGATATTCGATGTAGAAAGCAGTTTATGGCGGAAGCTGTCCGTGTAAATCTTCGGATTAGTGGTTAAAAACAGATCAAGAAAACTGGCGAACTTCCCGTCTTAATCAGGGATCCCTGTTGGTTCGTCAATAAGCCACAACTGATTGAGAATGATTCAGGTTCACGACCTTGTTCGTCGATAATATTTGGATATTTAAGCCAGTTGATATTGGGGACATTAAAGTCGCCCAGGATGGCAATTTCGGCACTTGGATGGTTAATTTGTAAATGATCGATGGAGTCTACAAGAGAAGCGAAAAGTGTTCGAAAATTGGTATCACTTGGTGGTCGATACAGGATAGAGATAAACCTTGTGGTTTGTTGGGTCGTTATTTTTAACCACATAACATCAAAGTTTGGGGGCTCCAAAGCATCTTCTCGTTGACAAAAGAGGTCGCTTCTGACAAAAAGACAGATTCCAAAGTTACGCCTAAATCTGGAATGGAAGTCGTACCCAGGATAAAGATAGTTGACTGTGCTGGTCGATAGACCGACCTTGGTTTCACATAGAGCGAGTACATGATGTTTATATGATTGCAAGTGTTGATGCACTGAATTTATGTTGGAGTTTAAACCTCGTATGTTGCAATATTGCACTTGCACAATTACACTTGTAAATATTTACCGATAATTTAAAAAACTCTCTGGTATTTCCATGCACAAGCACTAAATCTTTAAACCTGTATAAAAAGTCCGTTGCCGTTAGTATTAAAGTATTAAACTGTCAAACTCTTATAAAGTAATAATGCGTTTAAAATAAATACGCAGATTTTCCTTTGTCGGGAGTAAACAGACCGAATAGCGAGATGCTATTTAAATAAACCACCCTGGAAAATTAAAACATGCACTGACAAACTTTATAGCAAATATAAAGTTTCCGCAACGTCGCACATCAAAAAGCCACTTTCAGACCTGCAAAAACTTATCGCTCGATCATCGTGTTGCTTCTAATAATAACTAAGAAACAAATTTAAGTTTGTATGAGGGTGCCATTTTGGACAGGTGAGGATTTATTATAAGGGTTATAAATTGGAAAAAAAGCAGTAAAGCAATATTTTCATTTTAAAAATATTTGATCCTTAATAAGAATTTTCCACATTCAAAAAACTTCCTTTGGGGTTAATACACATAACGAGAAACGGTAAAACAAAAAAAATGTCGTCATTGTCATAGCAAGTGAAATGTTAGCGTTTATTTTTTACAATATTCACAGTTTGTACAACGCTACATTGTTATTATTAGAATACAGTATCTAATTTACCTCGGTTTTGTTCTCTAGGACTTCGGGCACGAATTCTAAATATATATAGCCTTACAACGTTGAGTACATTGTAACATTCATTTTTTCCTAGATTTTAAAATCATGTTACAACACTGTTTTTCTTTCTATAATTTATATCTTTGATTGTGTTAGCCGATACTTGTTGAAAATTCATAATAAAATTATATACAAACAACACTATGTTTTAATTTCCAATATATTTAAAGTAACTTGACAATTGTTTCACCATACAATGGCTTCTTCAGAAGTAAATAAGAAAGAAAAATAATTGGTAGTAATTCTGGTTATATAGTGCTTAAAACTATCCTTAATTACCTAAGATTATGCTAAATCATTTTATTATATTATTTACAGATAGAATTATTTTAAGAATGCAAATCTGTGGTACTATTTCAGAGAACTAACAAAAATTAAGTAAGGGTGAATGGTTTACGTCTACCTGTTCGTTTAATAATAGATTGGAGTTTTTCCGTTTGTTAATTTTAAGACATTCAAGCAAATTTAATTTTTTAGATTTATTTTCTACATGTAGGATTTTTAACGTATCATCGAAATTGTGGGATTCGTTTATTATATGGGTTGCGTAATGTGAATTGTTCTTATTTTTTAAATAACTATGTTTATGTTCTTTCATGCGAGTTTCAAAAGATCTACCAGATTGTCCAACGTAGGTTTTAGTACAAGATCCACAATTTAACAGATAAACTCCTGATTTTAAGGATTCCTTAGATTTGGTTTTGTTATTCAAAATTATATTCCCTAATGAATTACTGGTTTTGAATGCTATTTTATTGTTCTTTTTTATTAAATGTTTGGAAATTGTTCTAGTTATTTTCCCTGTGTATGTGAGTGTACTAAATTTTCCTTTTTTGTCATTAATTGTGGGATACATTAGAGAGATTGCTTGTTTAAAGGATTTTTTATTCAAGATATTGTCTATAATGTTGGGGTCATATCCATTATTAATTGCTATTTGTTTGATTATGTTGAATTCTTTGTTAAAATTAGTTTTAGTCATAGGGATATGTAACAATCTATGTATGAAAGAGTTAAAAGTTGCCATTTTGTGAGTATAAGGGTGGGATGACTGTGTCAGTATGTGAAGGTTTGTGAAAAATCGAAAAATCGTGTTTATTGTTCACTTTTGATATAGATATGTCTAAGCAATTTATAGAGTTATTGGTTACTAATTCTAAGGTGAATTTAATGTTAGGATGCAAATTATTTAGGAAGTTAAGAAGGATTGTTAGTTATCTATCTGTTCCCGTAAAACAGGAAATAATATCGTCAACATATCTATACCAGTAAACAATATTTTTGCTTACCACGTTTTGATAAATTTTTAGTTCTAAATTATCCATGAAAATTTCCGCTAGTAAAGGGCTAATAGGATTACCCATTATTAATGACAAAAAAGAAAAATTTAGTACACTCACATACACAGGGAAAATAACTAGAACAATTTCCAAACATTTAATAAAAAAGGACAATAAAATAGCATTCAAAACCAGTAATTCCTTAGGAAATATAATTTTGAATAACAAAACCAAATCTAGAAATCCTTAAAATCAGGAGTTTATTTATTAAATTGTGGATATTGTACTAAAACCTACGTAGAACAAACTGGTAGATCTTTTGAAACTCGCAAGAACATAAACATAGTTATTTAAAACATAAGAACAATTCACATTACGCAATTCATATAATAAACGAATCCCATAATTTCGATGATACGTTAAAAATCCTACATGTAGAAAATAAATCTAAAAAATTAAATTTGCTTGAATGTCTTGATATTAACAAACGGAAAAACTCCAATCTATTATTTAACGAACAGGTAGACTTAAACCATTCACCCTTACTTAATCTTTATTAGTTCTCTGAAATAGTAGCACAGATTTGCATTCTTAAAATAATTCTGTCTGTATATAATATAATAAAATGATTAGCATAATCTTAGGTAATTAAGGATAGTTTATATAACCAGGATTACTACCAAATATTTTTCTTTTTTATTTACTTCTGAAGAAGCCTTTGTATGGTGAAACAATTGTCAAGTTACTTTAAATATATTGGAAATTAAAACATGGTGTTGTTTTTATATAACTTTACAATTTATATTTTATTACATTTTTGATTAGGCAGTAATTTCAATTTTTGAGCAGTGTAACTTAAAACAGTGATTTAAATTTTTGAACAGTGTATAACGTGTTGCTGACTTAACGTATTTCGTTTGCATTGAATACGTCTGATTTGTTAAAAATTTGCGTTCCGGAATGACCCAAGAAGTAGAGAGAATATATATAAACGGCCATTTGGAAATTTAAAAGGCTGATTCCTCCAGCAAGCCGTAGTGGCTTCTTTTCTCAGTGATCAGTAGTAAAGTAACGGTTTTTTATCACCAGGTGGGTGTCGTTTCTAGTTTTCAAGTGTAAGGCCTATTTCTATTCTTTAAATATTCTGCTCATCCTAAGGCATTTCGTGTCAAAAAGTGGTTAGCTACCCAAAAAAGAATAGAAGAGCAGTGGCTGAGACAATATTTTTGATGAGAATCTCACCAGGAGAGGCCAAGCAGCTTATGGAAAACCCACGAGGAGAAACCAATCAGTAAGTCAGTAGTACACCAGTTAAAATATCTCACTTCCTGTCTACAACGTGTGTTTCCAACGATTACTCGACATGTGTAATCCGCGAAGTTAATTTTACAAAATTGTAGATCGTGTTTTTTAAAGCCTTTTATTTTTTTTACACTTAGGATCAGTAACTCATAGAACCCTAGTTTAGATGTGTACACTCTCATCGCCTAAGAGGCTATTTATTAAGTCTATGTAATTTTAAGAGTGTAACAAGAGGAAGAATTTTTATTTCGTTAATATACCTTTCTTATTTAAGTGTAGCGTTTCACTAAACTCCTGCTCTTTCTTTCAGGACGTATAAGTAGTAAGTAAATTAATTTTATTTTAACAACTAAATAACTCTTCAGTGTTTTTTCATTTTTAGAGCTGAACTTAGAATCTTTTTATTCTAAAATGAATGGTGCCCAAAACTGTACAACAAAGTTTTAAACAACTATGGATACTATTTTTAAAAGGCGTACAAAAATTACCTCGATCTCCATGTACCCTACCAGTAAAAAAAACCAGCTAGCTGAAATCTTAATTCTGTCCTCTTTTGGTATTAATATCCACTCAATCCATTCTCAAAATTAAGATGTACATAAGGGCAAATAACGGCTTCTACTTAATAAATATTTATTAAAAATAAAGAAAATCGAGGCGTTACAAAATAGTATATTCGTTGTTTGATTGAAGCCCACTGTTTATACTTATAAGTTGGTTTTAAAATTTTCATTTGTTGTGGGCCTTATTGTTTATAAATAAAATTGTTATTTAACTCCCTGTTGTCAAATATATTTGGGTAATTGAAGTAGGTATAACTATTCTGCATTTCACCTGTATCGATTGGCAAAGTGATGTTTCGTGGATTATCCTATCGGTTTTTTTAGAGCTTATTCCGAGAACTAAATTCGACGGAATCTAGCACGAAACTAAGTTAGTTCGGCTTGCAGGCGTCTTTTTGTATTAGTGGACCGGGAAATGTCAGTGTCACAACTATGTTTGTTGGCATTTTTATATATTTTAATGGGCTCACAAATGTTTCTAAAAAAGAAAAAGAAATTTGCTGTAAGAATCTTTGATTGGTGTCCTGTTTTATGCCCGTGTTCTGCAAGTGCTGATATGAAAATGTTTCGTAGACGTACTGCCCTGTCATGTTCTTTAATTCTAGTACATATTTTTATGCTGGTTTTACCGATATAGCTTTTACCACAACTACATGGAATACCATAGACCTTGGATATGCGATGGGAATCTTATCTTTGTATAAGTTTAGGGCACGTAGAGAAACGTGTTACTATTTTATGTTTCTGTAAAATTTTCGAAATGTGATCTGTGACATTATGTATGGTAGGACTACAACCCCAAGAGATTGATCTGAGAATTTTCTAGTCTTTGAAGACACCTAAGCAGATGTATGTTTTTGAATGGAGATACTCGAAATTGTTTGGTTCGTGAACCTTTAGAACCCCATAGAGGCGACGACTGTTGGAGCCTTTGAGTGTAACGCTTTCGTTAGTATGTTCTGCAAGTGATGATATCCTAATTGCTGCTTTGATTAAACGTTCTATTAAAGGTGTAGGATCTTTCTTTAGTTGTCGATATAAGTCATCAGATAGGATTTCTTGAATTTTGCTGTGATGTTCTGCTGAATCCATGATAACTGTAAAATTGCTTTTAACTGCTTTCAAAATGATCAAATTCGACTCGGGATTTTAATGCCGGCTGTGTGGCTAGTGGTTTAATCTTACTGAAAATTTTGGCTATTGCAAAACGAACTTTATTTGCCGCTTGTGAAGGAACCTTGTTGATGAGAATACTCTCTATATATAAATTATTTCTTACCTTGGAATTTTGCGGGGAGCCAATACGAAATTGTTGCCCTTGGATAAGACCAATTTTTTTACTTGGAAAAAAGGTGTGATGAAAGGTTGGTGAGTATGTTCAGATGTGGCTGCGACTGCGATTTGGGGACTTAAGACGACCTTCCCTGATCCATCTTAGAAATTCTATCAAAAAAAAAAAAAAAAACTTTTTCTTTTTTTTTTTTTTTTTTTTTTTTTTTCTTTTTTTGTATAGGCTGTTAAGAGAGAAAAAATATTCAACTTGTACAATTGTTTATTTATTCGCAGGGTTTTTTTCTAATTGATTTGATTCACAGTTTTTGCCATCTCTTATTTTTTTTTTTTGCTAATTTGTTCACCACGTGGTCACTTTTTTCCTGCGTCTTTACGTCTTCTCTCTCTCTATCTATCTACTTGTGCGTTCGTAAATAGAATTGAGACAAAACTTAATGTAGGGGTACTGTTTAATTTTCAGAAAATTGTTCAGCTGAAAGAAACATTTATAGAAGCCAACTAAGACCAGTATTTTCCTAGTATTTTTATAACAGCACTATTTTAAAACAATAATGTAATAATTTTTTTAATACGCCAATTGTGAAGTCGTCTTGGTGTCCCCTAAAATATATCTATAATTATGACAACAATTTATTTCTAAGAAGGTTTTAGATAGTTTCCCTGTAATATGCTTTAAAATATATCAGTTCTATCTATAAATATTCTAACCAAATACCAGGACGAATATTATTTGGTTCATTATCTTCTCTGTGTTATATTTCGTTTTTATATTCAGCCAAAAAAACTCCCTTTGTATTTATTTAAGTACTCATTAAACCAGTAACATTACAACAAAGAATTAGGTCTTGAATAAATTATAATTTATTTTACCGACAATTTTTTGTTTCTTTGCTTAGTTAATAAAACACTTTTTTTTAAATGCCAACATTATTTGTGGAACCTACAGTTTCTTGTTTTTACACTGAGTTGAAATCAATAAGTAGATTGGAACAAGTGGTTCCCAAAACTTTTGCAAACACACTCAACGGTGTTTCCAATTACCAAACCAAAGACTTGGTCTCTCAGACATAAGAACTGCCGCTAAATCTAGATAAGGAAATTAGGCCGAAATTTTTTTGTCGGGGAAAAGAAAAAGTAAATTCGGAAACCTTATTTAATTTATATAGATACTATACACCTTCTATCCAAAAAGAGACCAAATTTACAATAAGATATGACATACAGGCCAATCATAAGTATTTAGATAATTTATTTCAGTCGATATACTTTCCCTTAGTTAGCGTTACAAAAACACCGTTCGATAGGTCCAATTATCGGATAAATGTCGTTTTTTTTGGGATACTGATAAGAGTCGTGGTTACGGCTGCTTGAATTTTCATTAGCATTCTATCGCTTTTTGTTCGTCACCAAATAAAATCGTGGAAAAAGAAATAGGCTGGATATAGCGAGCGATTTAACCAAAAAATTTTGTTTTTTTTTCGAGAACTGGCTCACAATTACATTATCACATGCGGTCAAAAGCATTTGATGTGTCGTAGTTATCAAGATTAACTCGAAAGTCAATCACAGCTCTTTGCATAAAACTCAATTTTCATTTGTGTACATCATATCTAACAGTTAGTATTAATATATCTACTGCCTCGAGTAAGTAAATTATGCTCGACTACTAAGGTAAGTGTTGAATATGGAACAGCAGTTGCAGAGTTGCTATGCCCTAATTTCTCGTATGCAATATCAAATTAATCGACATTTAAGGTAGCTGTTTGTTCATGTAGGTAAACTATATTCATAGTACTGCAAACATACATATTATAAATTTCCGAATATATATCAAGAAGAATAAATCAAACCCTTATTTTTCAAATATCCAGCCAAAAAGTTTTAAAAACTTACTTTCGCTTCCTATGAATTTAAAATTCAGCTGAACATTGTAGCTAGTAAGTTGTGCAACTTAGAAATACATTATTATTACATCTCAGAGGTCCAAGGCACATATAAATTTTCAAAATCAATAATATTGTGACGGACGAACTGTTACAATCAACATAAGCAACGCTATTGTAACTTGTATTGTTAATAGTATTATTATTATTTATTTTTACGTAATATATTTACTATCGTCTTATTAGAGTGAGCTGAAGTTTACTAGAATAATCTCAAAAAAAGACATTTTAGTATGTTATTTTGATTTAATCACTGAAACATGTTTCTTGTGTTTCTCACGACAGTCTTCTACTTAGAAAAAAGCGGAAGACACGAGATAAAACTAAGACAGAATCGACCATATAATATCATTTCTTAATGATGCAACATTTAACGCATATTTAACGGATTGTGTCATTTAAAAAAGAAGTTAAATTAAACATTTTCAAAAATTAAAAATAAAATGTATAGCGTATAACATGAAGTTAAGAATTTCAATCAACAAATTTTCATACACACACGAATTGTGTACATTTTATTTAAATACCAGCCTACACCATGCAAATATGTTACTATAAATAGTATTAGATTTATCCAATAAATTATTTTTTAATCCGAAAATATGCGTCCTAACGAGCAGTTAAAATGTTGTTAGAGTTTCTTTTGGAATACCACTTCATCTTCAGTCTCATGAATGTTCATCGCTCAGTCCAGTTTTGACCGAGCAGACTCTTGGTTTTCCTTAAGAGTCTGATGACTACTTTTACTTATTTAAAGTTTACATATACTTCTGTACGGGATAAGCTTTCATCCCTGTATTCTTCTTGAAGCATTTTATGTGTTTCGGTTTTTTTATTTGAGATTCATTTTCCTACCATTTCTCAAAACATACTTTCACTCTTACCACTATAAAGAAGCATCTAATAGAACAAATGTTATAAAACAGCTGTAAGAACATGAATGTTTCACTTTTAACAATACAAAGATACAATAGCTCGCGTTACTATATGCATTGTTGAAAAAACCCAAAAGACTTAAATATGCAGATTTAATAGGGATTCATACAGCTTATCCTGGTTCTGTAGTACGCTAAAAGTTCTATCATAGACTAATCAACTAAATACATGAAACTCAAATGACCACTATGCAACATTTCTAGAAGGCGTAAGAAATTCCAACGCCTCTGTTTTATTAGCACAGCTTCTGATGAAATCTGCAAACTAATAAAATATTGAATAACATTTTGTGTCTGAACTGCATCATTTGTTGTTGCTCATCCGGTGAAGTTCTTGCTGACCATTATTTAGATGTCTAAAATTTACACGGAATGACAAGGTCTTGTAGAAAGTAATTCTTGCATCTATGGTTCTACGATCCAAAGTCAAAGTCAAAATATTTCTTTATTATTCATAAATCAGTATAATAACAAACTTCCTTACTATATTAGTGTATGGCAAATAAAACATACAATTACGTGCATATACATTTATTGCTTTTAGCCTTTCGGTAGGCTTGATGTTCGGCCATTTTTGGTAAGTTTACCTAGTGTTTATTCTATTTATCTAATTATTTATGAACGTATCTTTAATCATTTTTATATATTTGTTTGCTTGAAAAAGAGTATGTTAATTTTTTATTCGTTTTTTGATGATACTATTTATTTGTTTTTACTAGGAAAAGTTAAACAAATAAACCCATTTTGTCAGGTACAAGGTCTAGTAAGTTGATTTGACTTTATTATTAGCTAATCTATATTATAATCTCTTTCATTCTATCGTTCGCATTCATTTCTTTCGCTTTCTCTCTCTCTCTCATTCATATGTACTATCAGTCACTCATTTTGTTGTTTACATTATTTAAAATAGTATATTAATAATGCTGTAGATATTTTTATTTTATTTTATTATTGATTTATTATTATTATTTTATTTATTTTTTTTATCATTATTGTTATTTTGGTTTATTATTTATTTACACAGTACATTGCACTTCACCATTTATTTATTTAGAATATGATTAACATTTATTAATAATTTACAATAAATTATGTGTAAACTATTTTACCTTGTTGAATTGTTCAATTTATATGATTATTGCTGACCACTTATTGATCTTATTTAGATGTTTATATTTGTATTTACATGTGCTGAAATTCTCGGTCTGTCTCGGGCCTTTGGCAACGGAGTGCTTTTTTGTGGGCATTTATAAATTGATTAAATTTATTTATGTATTGCAGTTATGGACCCTGGAAATAAATTGGTAATTTGTGGTACAATGGTTTAGTGTAATATTACGTGTTAGGGTTGATATTTGTGTTTGGATTTATAAAATTTGTTAGATATGTCTTGTGTTGTCTTAGGGTTTGCGTGTTAGTCATTTGATGTAGTTCGTCCTTATTATTTGTATATAGATCATTCCACGATCGAAATACATTCTAATAATGAACCAAATGACCAAAATCTCATTTTATTATGTCACGCTTATAAATTACACATGACTGAGTTTTATTTACCCTATACAAATAAGTATACTAAGGGTAAAATTAATTCAAGAAGAAAAGTGAAAAGTTGCGTTTTCAAGCTCTTTGAACATTTTATGGTTGTTGTATACTTAAAACCCAGATATCTTGAGCCAATATTATGATTTTGTCTTTGATGTATGAGAGAAATGTTTCAGTAATTTAGCGTCACAGCTATTTAATAAGGGTAAATATTCTTAAGTTATTCATTTATGTTCAAGCATGTATAATCCTTATGATTTTCCAGAATAATACAAATAATAAAGATGACAATGAAGGCGGTAACAATTGTTAGAAAGTTTTAAATAAATTGCTTCTGCCTATATGCGTTTATTTTTGGATCATGCTGCTTTAGCTTATCTTAAAGCATCGATTGGAAGAGGAAGTGAAACAGATGAAATGGGATATAATGGGTCTGAGTGAGATTAAAAGAAGGGGAGAACAGTGCATAACACTACATTCAGGAAATATATTATATTACAAGGGAATAGAGGTAGAGAGAGGAAGAGAACATTGGAGGAGTAGGTTTTATAATAAATTGAAAAATAGCTCCAAACATAATAACATGTAACGCAAAATCAAATAGGATAGCTTATGTTGTTCTAAAGTTAACAAAACTGTAAAATAAGAATAATTCGAGTGTATGCCCCAACAACATCATGCGATGATGATTCAGTAGAAGATTTCTACGAGGAAATAAGAAGTGCCACCAAACACGACTGTTGTCATTATACACTGAAGATAGGCGGTCAGGTTGACGCAAGTTAAAATAAAAAAGGTACATGAGTAAGTCCAAACGGAGTGGTAAAAAACGAAATAGACTACATATGTTATTATCATCAGAATAAAATTATATTAAAGAATGTAACAGTAATAAACAGGATAAACCCGGGAAGCGACCACAGAATAGACTGAGGAAGAACAGGAATAAACGAACGCATAGAAACAAAAAAAATCGTAACAAGAAATGAACCAAAAATGGATACACACATCTTAAAAGTAAAGAAAGCGGAATGCCAAAATGAAATAAGAAAAGGATTAATTAAAACCGATGATCTTGATAACAAAAACATAAACGAAATTAATGAAACACTTACGAATATCTTTGTGAAAACAAGAGAGCAACTAGCTAGAAAGAAGAGCAACAAAACAAAAATATGGAGCATAAAAATCGAAGAACTATTTAAAGAAAGACCTAAACTGCTAGCCCAGGGAAAGAGAAATACTATTCAGTTTGTGGAAACTAACAAAACTTTTAAAGAGTCCATTAAAGAAGATAAAAGACAACAGTTAGAGACAAAGACAGAAAAAATTGTAGAACAGAACAAAAAGATGAAAGCACTCCGACAAAGCCTAGGAAAGACTACAATACATAACTTAAAGGATGAAAATGGAGAAGCTGTGAAAGACTGAGAAAAAATAACACATATGATTCAAACATGCTCTCAAAACTTGTATGAACAAAAAAATTGCCCACCAAATGATCTGAAAGAATGTCGAAACAGAAAGATAATAAATGTTAACTCAGAAGAAATACCAGAGATAACAAATGAAGAAATATTAACAATACTAAAAACTATAAAAAACAATAAAACACCAGGACCTGACGGAGTATTAACAGAATTAATGAAAAAAGGAGAAGACTTGGTAGTACAGATGCTGAAACTCTTATTCAATAAATGTCTAGAAGAAGAGAAGATACCAGAAAATTGGAACAGAGCTTCAACAATTTTACTTTTTAAAAAAGGTGATAAGACTAAGTTAGACAATTACCAGTATCATTACTTTCACAAATATACAAATTGTTTACCAAAATAATAATTAATAGATTGGGAAACAAGCTGGAATTAAAGCAATCGGTAGAACAGGCTGGCTTCAGGAAGAGTTTTAGTACTTGTGATCATCTCTTAACTACCAAAACTTTAGTAGAGCAAGCAGCAGAATATAACTTAAAGTTGTATCTGGTATTTACAGACTATCAAAAGCCTTGTATAATAGCAGGATAGACTATAGGTATACTCAGCTCATAAGAACAATTTACAACAAGACTCAAATGATAGTGGAAACGGATAGTAAAATAAATCCAATACCTATTAAACGCGGAGTAAAACAGGATGATTTCATGAGCTCAAAACTATTTATAGCAGCATTAAAAGAAGTTTTCAAGGAACCAGAATGGGAAAAAAAGGGATTAGTATAAATGGACAAAAGTTAAATCAACTGCATTATACTGATGATGTAGGGCTAATATCAGATAATTTTGATAACATACAAGAAATGACTACTGAATTACAAAACAAATCAGAGAAATAAAGATAAGACAAAGGGTATGACAAACGAAAACAGTCCACGAGGCTTGAATAGAGGGCAGAACATTTAAATACGTAAATGAATGCATCTACCTAAGGCAAGTAATAAAGTGTGGAAAAGCAAATCAAACAGCAGAAGTACAGAGATGAATCAGACTGGCATGGGCAGCATTTGGCAAATAAAGGAAAATACTAACCAACAAAAGAATTCCTCTGAAACTAAGAAAGATGGTATTCGATCAATGTATTCTACCGGTTCTCACCTACGCGGTCTAGACATGGACATTGATGATGGACCAACTAAGTAAAACACAGAGAGCAATGGAACGCCAGATGCTAAATATAAGATTACAGAATCAGAAATGAAAGTATAAGACAAAAGACCAAAGTGATAGACGTAAGAGAACAGGTAGCAAGTTTGAAATGGAGATGGGCAGGTTACACAATGAGACAACAAGATGAGAGATGGAATAAAAGAATGGAGGCCATGGTTGGGACAAAGATCCAGAGGAAGGCCCCAAACAAGATGGAAAGATGACCTGAAAAGAACAGTTGGTTTAGGATGGATCAGAAAGACGCAGAATCGAGAAGGATGGAAAAAGGAAAGGGAGGCCCATGTCTGACACTGGATGGAAGAAGGCTTATTAGATTGATAGATAGAAAGCATCGATTTATTCAACAAGTATTTTAGAAAAGATACATGACCAGTCCACGATTGATTAATTATTAGTAATTAGTTTTTTAATAAGCAAATTAACTTGGTAATACATGGGTATTTTTAGACACATTTCAATTTACTGCCCTACCATTAGTTCCTGCATTGTAATGAATAAATTAGTGTAGATGTGAGGTACTGTGCGAATTTGCATGATTAGGCTATTTTTTATAAAGCGTGTAAATGGGTGGTTTATATATCAAGTTGAGAAATGTTTTCTATATTTTTTCTCAATTCGGACATATTAAAAGTTGGTGTAAATCCTATTCACGAGCCTTGTTTGACGTATGTTTTTATACATAGCCAAGTGTTTTCTTAAAGTTTGAGACTATGACTTTATAGGTTTTACCTTTTTTTTATACCCCGGATAACTCACAGTATCATCGCAATAAACGAAAGTATTTACACTTTACGTCATTTTCTTAATAAAATGAAGGAGCTAATGTATTTTCTTAAAGTTTGGGACGATGACTTCATAGGTTTTACCTTTTTTTTTCGTCAACGAATAGCCCAGATAATTCACAGTATCATCGCAACAAACGAAAGTATTTACACAAATAAACTATTCTTTTTTATGTCATTTTCTTAGTAATGATAATTTTAAATATTTTACTAAAGAAATACCATATAACTCTTACCCAAATGCCTAACTTGTCATGAACAGGCAATTTCTACTTTGATTAAAGTTAGCAAACAACAAATTTTAAATTTATTTAAGCTGACACAAGTAACTAACGCGATAATTTGTTGGAGATAATTTGAATTAATAAAATACGAACTAAGCCGGTATTGATTAGATTAGCTAGAACAATAAAAAAGCGTCGTACTCGTGAACTAATTTAAAATAATCTAAGCACCATGACAACAAGTTATCCTCATTTTCCTCTGTAACGTTACCAGAGCTACAGCTTATTTCACGGCAGTTGGCAACCCTCTAAGTTTGGACTCTCAACGACAAATATTTCTTAACAAATTTACACTTTTAATGGCCTAAAAAGCTACCATTTCTATTATTTTGTACACTTAAGAATACATTGTGAACACTGTGATGGTTATTTGATATGGGAAATGTTTATACATTCAGTTTTCCTAGTTAGTGGCGTATTTTATGTTATACCGAGTATTGATCCGTGGTTTTAAGAGTTAGTCATATAAAAATATGCCGATGTACCATTATTGAAACTATTATAAAACTTTTTTAACAAAAATGTAGTGAGTACTACCGAAAGTGACGGTTTTGCATAAAAAGTATTTGTTCTCGTTAGATTTCGGCTCGTGTGTGTATTATTTTCGTTAGTAAGTAAATGCTTCTTAAAATATCGAACTTTTAATGTAGTTTGCTCTTGTAGTATCACAAGCTTTTTTAACTGAAAAAGCCTTTTTAGTGTTCCGTACGGAACACTTATAAGATCACTTCGGTGTCTGTCCGTCTGTCTGTCCGTCTGTCTGTCCGTCTGTCCGTCTGTCACACTCGATTTTCTCCGAAACTATTTGTCATAGAAAGTTGAAATTTGGTAATAATATAGGAATTGATGGCCTCATTAGAGCCAAGTAATTTTGAAAGGTAAATTTTGACTTAAGGGGTTAGTTTTGGGGGGTGAAATCGGAAGTGAAAAAAAATTTTTTTACTAGGTAATCGAGTGTGGTGTCAAATGAAAGTTTATGAAAACACGAGTAAAATATATATATATATATATATATATATATATATATATATATATATATATATATATATATATATATATATATATGTAATACTGGCGCGCACTTTTCTTTGTATTATTTTTAAAAAATCGCGAAAAATGGCTGTCCACCCGCCTTATCTCGAAAAGTACTTATCAAAAATTTTGAAAAAATTCTGGAATATTCTCCACGGGGTGTAGATTGAACGAAAATTATCACGAGTGCAATTTATCTGGTATATAAAAAAAAAAAAAAATAAATTTCAAGGTCACCAGTTTTCAGTAAATATTGGAAATAAACTTTGTTGAAAACTCATTTGGGGTGTGTTTTGTGAAGTCACTGATCATTTTATGCCACCCTAACAAAATTTTTTATTTTAAAAACAATCAACGTACGTAACACTAATTGTGCAAGTTCAACTTGCACTTGACCGGTTATTTTAGATTAATAATAAAATGCAAGAAAAAACATTTGGTGTTTAGGCGTTATTATCAAAATACAAGTCGACTATATTTGACTCGTCTATTTATTACAACCACTGGCGCATTCGTTTAGGGTAAAAAAAATATGGAACTCCAGAATAACATTAGTTATAGAGGAGCGCCAAGTATCATTGCTTTTCTACAATTTTCGTCGGTCTGTCTATCTATCTGTTGCCGCGATAACTCGCAAATAAAATAGGATATTGATTTTGAAATTGGTGTACATATGGTTTTCGATATGTAATAATAATATTGTGAAAGACGTAAAAGGGGTAGGGTTGACAAATTTCATAGGCACTCAACAGCATTCTTTTACCCGTTTCCTTGTTTAAAGTTCAGAAAGTTAGTAAATTTTAGACACAATTAACCTTAACATATTTGACAATTTATATGAGGTTCAGCTTGTTACGCCTCGTACAGCGCTTTTCAAGCAGTTTTTTATATGGCGAACATCATCCTTTGGAATAATTTGCCCAGGAATGTTTCCCACCGAATACAATTTACAGCGATTCAAGAGCAACGTAAATCTCTTTTTCCGCACACGTGCCGCTCCTGTAGCGCTTTAGGGACCTCCCTGCAGCATGCGTGCTGGACCCATAAAAAAAAATTGTTGTCACTTACTGACGTCCAAAAAATTTGACACTAATAGTTATTCAGTATTTTCCATCTCAGTATCATAGTAAGACTAAATAATTATTTAATGTAAAGAAACCAAACTAGTATTTATTTTACGACTTATGTGAGCGAAGTAGGCTCTGAGTGAATAACTTTACCAATTGTTTTAATCCCTATAGAGAGTTAATTTCAACAAAGGATAAGGTAATATTAACTTTACTAACTAATAATTTAATTTGAGTTAATTAAGGTGCTTTATAAATCGGATTATATGCTGATATTGCTCGTAAAGCAAATAGTGCTTGTCTGCATAAAGGTCCAATCAGTTATATTGCAATATTACTTACCACAAATAAGAAACATATGAAATGAAATTATTATTATTCTATGAAATTTAAATTATTATTATTCTACAAATTAATGCACTATTTTTAGAGTAAAAAGATCCGCTGTTTTCGCTAAAACGGTTAGTAACAAATAACTACCGACCAGTCGCACTGCTTTCAATAATATCGAAAGTCATGGAAAAGGTTATCAATGAGCATCTTCTAAAATATCTTGAACGATTCAATATTATTAGCGATCACCAATATGGTTTTCGTAAACATAGATCAACATTAGATCTTCTGACTTATGTAACACATGTTTGGAACAACTCACCTGAACTAACCTGAACATTTTGGAGAATCTCGAGCGGTTGCTCTTGACACATCCAAGGCATTCGACCGTGTTTGGCACGATGGACTGTTGGTTAAGTTACGCTCTTATGGTATGTCTGAAAGGTTCTGTTTGTGGCTCATATTTTTTCAGAGAGCGTTCTTTACGAGTGGCGGTCGACGGATTTCTTTCTAACACCTTCACTATCAACGCCGGTGTGCCCCAGGGCTCCATACTGTAACCTACTCTCTTTCTCATTTACATTAACGATCTGCTGGAAAAGACCAGGCATCCAATCTACAGCTTTGCAGATGACAGTACGCTTGTCTCTTCATTCACCTTGAACGCTCGGACTTCGGCTGCTCAGGCGAACATCCGCAGACAGCAGGAGGTCGTTCAACTTAACAAAGACCGGGAAGAAATTCTATCTTGGGGTGATAGTAACCAAGTGGAATTTAACGCTACAAAATCCCAGGCGGCAGTTTTTCTAAAAAAGTTAACGTTGCTGAACCCGAAATAGTTATGTCGGAGTACTCCATTCCCCTAGCATCGTCGCTCAATTTGTTGGGCGCTAGTTTGGGAGCAAATATGTCCTGGCATGAACATGTTGCAGGCATAGCAAGAAGAGCTTCTCAAAAGTTGGGAATATTATTTCGAACCAGAAAGCTTTACACCCCACGACAACTGTTAATTCTTTACAAAGCTCAAATTCGACCAACTATGGAATACTGCTCCCACGTTTGGGGCTCGGCTCCCAAACATACACTGAATTTGTTAGATTCTGTTCCGAGAAGAGCGGTCCCTCTGATTAGAGATCCGGAATTGACCGGCAGCCTTGATTCGCTGGAACATCGAAGAACGGTTGGCGACTTGAGTCTGTTCTACAAGTATTTTCATGGAAAGTGTTCGAAGGATGTAGCCCGCTTAATTCCTCTCAAAGCGGTGCATGTTAGAAATACACGTCGCGCTGGTGCTTCACATCCGTATGAGGTTCAGCTTGCTACTCCGCGTATAAACGCTTTTCAAGCAGTCTTTTATATGGAGAACATCATCCCTTTGGAATAATTTGCCCAGCGCTGTGTTTCCCACCGAGTACAATTTACAGCGATTCAAGAACAACGTGAATCGCTTTTTTTCCGCACACATGCCGCTCCTGGAGCGCTTTAGGGACTTCTCTGCAGCACGTGTGCTAAACCCATAAAAAAAAAGTGACACTGTATTAGATAGTATGTCCATTGCGTTATATACTGAATTTCTTGGGTTGCTCTGTATATTTTTAAATTTTCGTTTGCCTTGTTTGTTAACCTTACCACAATCAATTTTATATCCTTTCCACCGTTCCACGCACGACTGCTGTGTGGTTTATTTGTTGCATACTGGCCTATATGACTATATATATATATACTATTTATTTGCAAAGATCCTAATAACCAAATTTGCCATATTTTTTTCTGGGTGATTAAGTTATATAAACTTTGACAGATACCACTGCTACTGATACGCTGTATTATTTTTACCCTTATTTATCCTTTTCCTTTTTAGAGTATTTTCCCGCCAGACACTAGCAGTCATTAAGTCATTTCCTACACTTAACACTGCCGCCCGAAAGAAAGATCGCTTAAACTCTTATTGTACCATTGGCATGTCTTTCATCTCGCATTGCTGTTTCTGCCTGCGATGTTCCCCAGTATTATTAGTTGAAGGAGTTTGTATTTGCTGTTTCTCATAATATGCCCTGCATACTGGAGATCACGAATTTTAATACTATTTAAGTCCATTATTTTACCTTCTCAGCACAGTCGCATCTCTGGCTGTGAACCCAGAAGATTCTGACTATTAGATAACGCGGTAGTGCTGCCACGGACGTTATTGCGTTTCTACAAACAATTACTACCTGTGTACGTGGCCAGGCCAAATATCCTTAAATAAATTAATAAATAAAATATACCACACGGAGCCACGGGCCGCCTAAATAATAGAAAATCTCCAAAAAATGCTATTCCTAAGTTTTACTTCATATACGTTTTAAGTTTGCATTTAACTATATTTTGCTTTTGCACGTTAAGAGAAGAAAGTAAGGCTTATTAAAAAAAAAAGGAATTTTCAGCATCCGGTCATAATTCTCCACATAGGCTGAAAAGTTTTTGGTCTAGCTACTTAAAACATATTTTTTTTTGTAAAATTCGACTTTAATCATTAATATAGTTTCCTTCAAAAGCATACACAGTCCAACAGTTCTCGTCTGTGAATAGATAATAGTCGCGGAAGGCCAAAACTGGACAATACGGTGGATGAGGAAGCAATTCGAACATCAATTCATGCAATTTTGCTATCGTAACCATTGACTTGTGGCACGGTGCATTGTCTTAGTGAAAGAGTACTTTTTTCTTGTTCATTTGGGGCCGTTTCTTTGCGATTTCTGCCGCACCAATAACTTTATATAACATTCGCTATTGATGGTTTTTCCTTTCTCAGTACAGCCGATGAAAATTATTTCATGCGCATCCCAAAATACAGAGGCCAAAACCTTCCCTGCCGACTGTTGTATCTTTGGTTGCTTCGGGCGGTTTTCACCAGCTGCTATCCACTCAGCTGACTGCCGAGTCGATTCCGATGTGTAGTGGTGGATCCATGTTTCATCCTTTTTCCATCCTTTTTATTGCGCTTAAACAGGTCCAAACAGCGCTCAGATTCATCAACACGTTGTTGTTTTTGGTCCACTATGAGCCAACGCGGTACTCATTTTGAACAGCCCAAATGTTAATGCAAAATATGACCAATACGTTCTTTAAATAACTTTAGGGTGTCAGCTATCTCACGCAATTTCACTTTACCGTCACCCAAAACAATTTTGGGGATTTTTTTGATGTTTTCCGGTGTAACCACCTCATTTAGGCATCCAGAGTTTAAATTCAGCATACCAGTAAATGATGAGTGATTTTCCAGGGACAGAGTCCCCGTAACACTTATCAAGTCATTGCTTTGCTTGTTTAATCAACACATGAAAATCGATTTTTTTCCATTGTTTTGAAAATATCAAAAGCAGCGTCACTAAAACCACTGTAACTAATTGTCGAAATGTCATGAAATTTTGACACTTACCGTTTGAAGGTTGGTACTTCCTAAAAATCATAAGGATTTTTTGAAAAGAGCGGCATCTATGTGTCAGACCAAAAACTTTTCATCCTACGTGTTGAAACATGCTTAATGTTACACACCACTTTTTTGTAAGGGCGTAGCATATGTGCTGCAGGGATATCCCTAATGCGATATAGGAGCGAGGCGTATGTGGAAAAAAGCGATTCAGGTTGGGCTTGAACTGCTGTAAGTTGCACTCGGTGGGAAACACACACAGTCCTGGATAAATAATTCCAATAAATTATTTGACTTATACGAGGAGTCTCAAACTGGCCCTTATACGGATGTGATGTATAAGCATGACGTATATTCCTGGCATGCACCGCCCTGAGAGAAATTAAGCGGGCTACATCCCTCACACAATTTTTATGCAAGTGTTTGTAGAACAGATTCAAGTCGCCAACCGTTCTTCGATTCTCCAAGGAATCAAGGTTGCTGGTGATTTCTAGGCCGCCAACCAGGCGAAGAGCTCTCTTCTGAATAGAATCCAATAACTGCAAGTGCAACTCGTAAACGACAAGAGCATGAGAGCCATAAACCTCTTAAGCCGGGTTTCCACCAAACGGACAGTTTAAAAAAACAGTTCTGTTTTCAATAAACAAAACAAAACATGTTTTGTTTTTTTCAAACACTTCCTGTAGACTGTTCCAAAAGTTTTGTTGCTAGTGTCCTCTTTTTCCTATTTTGTTTAGTCCCACAAGAATGTCTTTCTCCGACGATGATATTATGATTAGCTGTGGTTCGTGTTTAGTTAAGGTCAAAACAGAAAAACCAAGGTATTGGGTCGCTTCTCTATTAAAAAGGATAGTTAATTACGGCACAGAAGAATTATTGGCTGATTTAAGCACTGACAATCTTGGGTTAAATGAGGAATTGAGATCTTCCTGCCATAATTTTACCAGAATGTCCAGTACCGATTTTGAATTTTTAATTAATTTATTAGAACGTAAAATCGCCAAGAAAAATACAAATTACCGGGACACAATATTCGTGAAGGATCGCCTGGCAGTAACTCTGAGGTACTTAGCGACTGGGGACAGTTTTCAATCATCAAAATATTTATTCAAAATTTCAAATTCTTCTGTATCACGAATCATACCAGATGTATGTGAGGCTCTGTATGACGCTCTTCAACATTATATCAAGGTAAGCCTTCCTTTCCTCGGTTTATTCGTGTCACACAAAAAACTCATGGCATCATATCCAAACCATTTTGAAACAAATGGGTGTCCAACTCCAGACTTCTTCCCTTCCCTTGCCTGTTGTACTGACTGAACAAGTTTTTGATTTTTCGCTCGATTTCATCACTGCTAGTTTCAAAAGTATTACCAATTTCCTTGAGTGAATCTTATTTTTTATTTTTATTCTTATAATCTATAATTTTTGAGTCCCACTGATTTTTAGTCCACTGCTTTTTGGATTTCACGGCCTAAAAATTAATTAAAACTACAGTTTTGATAAATGGGTTTTGTAGTAAACTGTTTTAGTCGTAGCAACATTGTAACTAAATGTATATATATATATATATATATATATATATATATATAGATATATATATATATATATATATATATATATATATATATATATATATATATATATATATATATATTATTCTTGTCACACAAAAAAACTCATGGCATCATATCCAAACCATTTTGAAACAAATGGGTGTCCAACTCCAGACTTCTTCCCTTGCCTTGCCTGTTGTACTGACTGAACAAGTTTTTGATTTTTCGCTCGATTTCATCACTGCTAGTTTCAAAAGTATTACCAATTTTACCAATTATTACCAATATATATATATATATATATATATATATATATATATATATATATATATTACCAATATATATATATATATATATATATATATATATATATATATATAATAGAAATAATTGTTGAACAAAATAAATATAAAAACTGGTATTTACTTTAAGTATTGACAAACTCTTCGTAAATCGCATACAGTCGATAAAAACTAGATAACTAGTTGAAAGAGTAAAGTACGGATGTCGCAGAGAACAAAACTACAACATTCAAGTGTTCCAACCAAACTAACTAAAAAACACGAACAAATTTGTTTTCTTTTGATGTATCGACTCGAGAGGGGAAAGTGTTTTGTTTACTAAAAACACTGTTCTCCAACAAGCATGTTTTCGGAACTGTTCATTTTTTACAAAACATGGCTCTTTTGGTTGAGAAAAACAGTTTTTGTTTGTGTTTCATGCTATGTCCGTTTGGTGGAAACCCGGCTTTAGACATACTATAAGAGAGATAGTTAAGAATTCGTCATGCCAAACACGGTCGAATGCCTTGAATATATCAAGTGCAACCACTGGAGATTCTCCAAAATCTTCAATTGCGTTGTTCCAAACATGTGTAACATAAGTTGGAAGATTTCGGCCTAGATATTTTAAAAGATACTGATTGATAACCTCCTCCATAACCTTCGATATTATTCAAGCGCGACTGGTCGGTAGTTGATTGACAAGGTCTTTTTGCCTTTTTTGTGTATCGGCTAAACTGTAGCACATTTCCATATAGAAGAAAATGCCCCCATCCTTTTTTTGTAATATTCCTTAATTATATCTAGCTTTGCATGTTACGCATTTAACTTAAGATTTGCTAGAGGTTTTAAAAATAAAACATGTGTATACCTTCTCAAAACCTGTTTAATTGATTATCGTACAAATTTACTTAATAGGAAATTCGACAAACAGAAATTCCTATAACATTATTTAACTCGTCTCTCCCCCATGTTAGCATGTAATTAACTTCCCTATTTACCCCCAAAGGAGGCATAGATAACATATGTCTAAGTGGCTT
Source organism: Pachyrhynchus sulphureomaculatus (assembly GCA_019049505.1). Lineage (NCBI taxonomy): Eukaryota > Metazoa > Arthropoda > Insecta > Coleoptera > Curculionidae > Pachyrhynchus > Pachyrhynchus sulphureomaculatus. The sequence goes on from CM032456.1 coordinate 94,831,805, forward strand.
TGAATTTGAAATCCCTTATAGAAGCATAAACCCTGTTTTAACTTTACGCTTAGTAATTTGTTTACAACATCTTAGATAATTTGAAATTAATTTTCTAAATTACCATATGTTTCACCTTTTGAGTGTTCCAAATGGAACACTTATAAGATCACTTCGGTGTCTGTCCATCTGTCACACCCGATTTTCTCCGAAACTATTTGACATAGAATGTTGAAATTTGTCACTAATATAGAAATGGATGGTCCTATCAGAGCCGTGTAGTTTTGAAAGTTAAATTTTGACTTCAGGGGTTAGTTTTGGGGGATGAAATCAGAAGTGAAAAAAAAATGCCAGGTCATTGACTGGGGTGTCAAATGAAAGCTTGTAAAAACACGAGTTCAAAAATATATATGATGTAATACTTGCGCACACTTTTCTTTGTATTATCTTTAAAAAATCGTCAAAAAGCGCTGTTAAGGGGAAGGACAGCGATTTTTGACAATATCGAAAAGTATTAATCAAAAAATTATAAAAAAATTCTGGTATATTCTCCACAAGGTGTAAATTGAACAAAAATTATCACAAGTGCATTAACTATGATAATTTATCTGGTATATACAAATAAAAAATTAAGGTCATCAGTATTCAACAAATATAGGAAACAAACATTATTGAAAACGCATTTGAGGTGTGTTTTGTGAAGTCTAACAAAAAAAAATCACCCTACGGAACACTAATTGCGCAAGTCCAACTTGCACTTGATCGGCTTTTTTACTTCAATCAGTAAAGCATTAATCCGAATAAAAGTCCATTGATTCAGTAAATAGATATCAGTAGATGTGGTTTTTCGACAAGAAAATAATCTGCAGGTATTGGTCTTTAAAGAGGATTAAGATTTTTTTTTCAATAACTAAAGTACACTGATAAAAATAATTCCTTTTAGTTATTTCCTATTTTTTCAAAATATTGTTACTTTTTTAGTAATGGCACCAGAATAAGTACCAAATGGCCAAAATATTTTAATTTTTTACAAAATAAAAAAATGGCATTTTTTGCATAATAGGTGGATAACAACTTTTTTTAACAATATTCCATTTTTTCACGGATTGCTCCGGTTTACAATAGCGAAATAGGGCAGAAATTCATCTTATCCTAAGTCTCAAGAAACTTTCTCTGTATATAACAAGTTTGGAGAATAACACTTATGGTTTTTATTAATATGTATTGTATCGGGTCTATTATAATCTACTATTCTGTCGGTGAGGATCGATCCGCCCTAATATAGCAAGCACTCTCTATATTCCAAGACGGGTTTTATTATATTTATTTGTTATTATTAGGACAAGAAACCTAAGAATTCTGTCAAATGACTTACAATTTTCCTGAGAAATCTTCTTTTCAAGGAGCAGTGGGCGATTCTCTTTTACACACCTTCACTTATAACATCGGTGTACTCTAGGACTCCTTATTGTCTCCCACAGTTTCTTCTTTATATCAACGAATTTTTTTTTATGGGTCTAGCACACGTGCTGCAGGGAAGTCGCTAAAGCGCTCCAGGAGCGGCCCGTGTGCGGAAAAAGCGATTCACGTTGTTCTTGAATCGCTGCAAACTGTACTCGGTGGGAAACACAGCGCTGGGTAAATTATTCCAAAGGGATGATGTTCTCCAAATAAAAGTCTGCTTGAAAAGCGTTGTACGCGGAGTAACAAGCTGAACCTCATACGGATGTGAAGCACCAGCGCGACGTGTATTTCTAACATGCACCGTTTTGGGAGGAATTAAGCGGGCTACATCCTTCGAACACTTTCCATGAAAATACCTGTAGAACAGACTCAAGTCGCCAACCGTTCTTCGATGTTCCAGCGAATCAAGGCCGCCGGTCAGTTCCGGGTCTCCAATCAGACGAACAGCTCTTCTCTGAACAGAATCCAACAAATGCAGTGTATGTTTGGGAGCGGAGCCTCAAACATGGGAGCAGTATTCTATAGTTGGTCGAATTTGAGCTTTGTAAAGAATTAACGGTTGTTGTGGAGTGTAAAGCTTTCTGGTTCGAAATAATATTCCTAACTTTTGAGAAGTTCTCCTTGCTATGCCTGCAACATTTTCATGCCAGGACATATTTGCTCCCTCTCGCTAGAAAAGAAAAAAAAATCCGATCTATCCGTAAATTTCCACTACTTACATATTTTGGGGGTATATTGTTTCAATGAACAAAGTTGTGTAAAATTTTGTAAACGTCCTATTTCTAGTGAAATTTGTTAGTTCGCTCGGGCTCCGATAAAGCAATTTCTTCATATTTTCAGCTGGTTATTCACATAAAGTGTATTTTTTAAAATTATATATACAACTTCTTTCTATTTTTTTTCAACTTGCATATATGCTGATATATTGCAGGCATCTCTTTTTATATCAGTACTTGCGTGTTTAACTGTAGATAATTATGAATAAAATTTGATCATTATTTCAAGAAATATGTAGGAAAAAATTTCATAATTCTATTAAATGTGTATAACCTTCTTCTTAAGCGATTACTCCAAAATTATCTCTATTTATAAACTTAGTAAGGTAAATAGACCAACCTTCCTTTAAAGCTATAAATATACTTTTGCATATCCTTAATGAATTATTTCCAAAGTGTGTCTCTCTCCCGTTTTCCATTTTCTACGTGTAATGGAGAAGGTTTATTGTTTGTAGTAAAGTGCACTTATAGCGCTTCATACATAGTCTATTTTCTAGAATTTCTCATTTTATTTTTCCATAATTTCCACTTCTCCTGTTCATTTCAACTTAGTTGCATCAGTAAGTTTGATGTTTGATGTTATATTTTTCTACCGAAATACGTGTTTTAAAGTTATTAAAAACTGTACATGTTATAAAGTAATACATAACTTCTGCTGTTTCACTGAATGAATTTTTTTTATTGCGAGCTATAACTATGAATTTTTAACGTTCTTCAGTGTAGTGACGTAGGAATCGGCAGAATAATGTTGGAGTTACTTCAATAATCAACTATCAGACCGAATAACATAGGGATAAAAGAAAGTTTTTTAATAATCGTTCTTAATTAGCATATCGATTTAAATGGATTTAGTCACGAAATAAACTATTTATATATAATAATTGGTCAACTGCAAGTTGAACTTGCACAATTAGTGTTCCGTACGTTGATTGCTTTTAAAATAAAAAATGTTGTTACGGTGGTTTAAAATGATCAGTGACTTCACAAAATACACCCCAAATGAGTTTTCAACAAAATCAATCTTTACTGAAAACTGATGACCTTGAAATTTTTGTTTTCATATATATCAGATAAATTATTAAAGGCAATGCACTCGTGATAATTTTCGTTCAATCTACACCCCGTGGAGAATATTCCAGAATTTTTTCAAAATATTTTGATCAGTACTTTTCGAGATAAGGTAGGGGGACATTGATTTTTCGCAATTTTTTAAAAATAATACAAATAAAAGTATGCGCAAGTATTACATTATATATATATATATATATATATATATATATATATATATATATATATATATATATATATATATATATATTTTACTCGTGTTTTCACAAGCTTTCATTTGACACCACACACGATGACCTAGTAAAAATTTTTTTTTCACTTCCGATTTCACCCCCCCAAAACTAACCCCTTAAGTCTAAATTTAACTTTCAAAACTACACGGCTCTGATGAGGCCATCAAATCCTATATTATTAACAAATTTAAACTTTCTATGACAAATAGTTTCGGCGAAAATCAGGTGTGACAGACAGACAGACAGACAGATAGACAGACACCGAAGTCATTTTATAAGTGTTCCGTACGGAACACTAAAAACAGTATTCATTTTCTCATAATATTTGTTATCACCAAGGTTAAAAAGTAACATTAAATATGTAGTAGAATAACCAACAATCAAGTTATTCAATGCTGTAAACAATAATACAATAAAAGTTAGCTTTCGAGAATGTAGAAATTTAAGTCTTTAGGGCAGGGGTGCTCAAACGGTCGATCGCAATCGACAAGTCGATCGCGAGTGCTTTTTGAGTCGATCTCGAGAAAAAAATTCCGATATAGAACTATTCACAGATTTTGTTTTAAGTAACTAAAACAAATTGTAATGAATAAACTACTAAAATTTATTCGATCCACAATTAGGCCAGAATAACCCCCTCATCACTTTCTTTTATCGTAATAACCCCCTGCTAGCGGCAAAAGGCGGCTTTATCAAAGGAACGCGCGGTACTTGTCAAAGAAAAGCCGCGTTTTTGATTCCCGCCGATTTTTCTAGAAACTTCGGGCGGCGTGTTTGACGGGAATATTCGAGACTTCGTTTGCGCCGATATAAATGTTGCGCCTGCAGGAATAGGAGTCAGTCTGAGTTGTAACTTGAAGGCGATATATCGATACGATTGGGAGGAAGAATTTTTCTTTTGTATGGTAAAGGATAAGTGCATTTGTCTCATTTGCCGTGCATCAGTTGCAATACCTAAGCGTGGGAACTTAGAGAGGCATCATAAAACAGTTCATAAAAACTATGAAAAGGATTTTCCGTCACAGAGTGAATTAAGAAAACGAAAAGTACGTAATTTGATAACTTGTTTGAAAAAAGAACAAACCATGTCCCAAGACCAGCCAAACAATCAAAAGCTGCAACGATCGGGTCACTTAATATCTCATATATTAGCGAAACACAAGAAACCATTTGATGATCGATTAGTTGTGAAGGAAGCATTTGTTGAAACGGGCGAGATTTTATTTGGAGATTTTAAAAATAAAACAGAGATTATGTCTGCTATTAGAGAACTTCAGTTATCTCGTCCGACTGTCACAAGTGTTGAAATCATGAGTCAGGACATGGCAGATAAACTAAAACATGATATCATGGAATGTACATACTTTTCTTTACAGTTCGACGAATCCACCGATATGACAGACACTGCCCAGCTGTGTATTTTTATTCGAATGGTATTCAATGACATGTCGGCTAAGGAAGAGTTTTTGACAATGATTCCTTTGAAAGGAAAGACCCGTGGCGAAGATATATATGACGTTTTCTTCAATTTTGTAACAAACTACAAGCTACCAATATATAAACTAGTGTGCTTTACAACCGATGGAGCACCAGCTGGAAACAAAAACGGTTTTGTGGCATTGTGTCGAGCTAATGATGATTTCCCTTCATTTTTCTCCTTCCACTGCATTACACATCAACAAGTTTTGTGTTCAAAAGTTCTAAACATGGAGGAGATTATGGGCATTGCAATAAAAATTGTGAATTCTATCCGTGCACGTAGCTTGCAACGACGGCTCTTTAAATTGCAGTTGGAGGATAGTGAGTCAGCTGAACACACTGATTTAGTTCTTCACACGGACGTCAGGTGGTTGAGTCGCGGAAAATTCCTAGAAAGGTTTCAAGAATTATTGCCCGAAATAACAGCTTTTCTGGACGAAAGAGGTGATGACACTCAGATGCTGAAAAACGTCTGTCTGTCAAAAAAAAAAATTTTGACAGACATCACAATGCATTTAAACACCATTAATTTGGAGCTTCAAGGTAAAGGAAAAACTATTATTAGGATGATTAGCGCAATAAACGCATTCAAAAGTAAATTGCAACTTATGATAGATCAACTGAAAAGAAAGGATCTGAAAAATTTTCCGTCTTTGAAAGCAAGGATTCCTCAGTTGAATTATGATATTTATGAAGCAGAATTATCAAATATTTTGGGCCAATTCGAAATACGTTTTTATGATTTCAGTAAATTGGCAAATATCGCATCATTTATGAGTTATCCTTTTTCGTGTAAAAACATTGAGGAATTAGCTACTAAAATAGCAAGTCAGTTTAACATGGACTCATGTTCTGTTGAAAATGAGTTAGTGTAGATTATATCAGATATACATCTCAAAGCATCTGATACAAAATTCTGGTGTTTTATATCTGAAGATAAATATCCGAATCTAAGGCAAATCGCCCTTCAACTGACGGCAATGTTTGGGTCAACTTACTTGAGCGAGTCTGCATTTTCTGAAATGAAGATAATTAAGTCAAAATATCGCAATCGACTAACTGACGAACATATGTCATCATGCTTGCGATTAGCACTCGGTAATTACGTACCATCTTATGAAAAGTATGCTGAGGACATGCAGTGCCACGCTTCAACATCCACAGTCACTCTTTAGTTAAGTTTAGACACTAGAAATCGTTTGTTTTGTAAGAACCAATAAACTCGCAATTGTGAATAATTATGGGTTTTTTCATTGACATTTTAGAGCAGACCTACACTTACCTTGACTAAAAAAATGCATATTGTGCGGAAAACTAATATCTTTGCCACGATATACCCTACCTAGACGACAATCCTGCATCACACTTACTTGCAGCCTCTCAGAGTCGATCGATCGTAGTCTAACAATATTGAGGTAGAAGTTTAAGCACCCCTGCTTTAGGGTGTATTTCAATTGACCAATTTATTAAAAAGTGTCATTCGATCGTATATCAAAAACATTGAAATAGTTTAAGAAGCGAAATGTGTAGTAGTAATATCTAAAATAAGAATATATACATATATATATATATATATATATATATATATATATATATATATATATATATATATATATATATGCATACATATATATATATATATATATATATATATATATATATATATATATATATATATATATATATGCATACATATATATATATATATATATATATATATATATATATATATATATATATATATATATATATATATGCATATATGCATATATTATACAGATATTATTCCAAACTATAATATTTATAAACATTAATATGCCAAAAAATATATCTTATCTTCTATTTCTTGGTCCAAAGTTTGGTGTACTTATTCAAAAAAGTGATGTCAGAATAAATCATTTTCTGGCGGACATTGAGAATATTATTGATGTAATATCGGAGGAGAATAAATACATATTAAAGGCTAGGACGAATATAGTCACAAAACTACATACAGTGATCAAAAAATAACAGTCCTTCCAATCTCAATGATACTTATAGAAACACAAGAATTTTTTTAAAGGCACATCCCTAGTTATATATATTACAATCTGATAAGGGTGGTTGTACCGTGGCTATGGACAGGATTAACTACATCTCAAAAACTGAACTGCTTGACATATCAACATATATCCAGCTAAATCGAGATCCCACTATAACAGTTCGAACTAAATATAATAAATTAATAAAGACCTTAAAAAAGAAAGTGGAATTAACGGGTCTCGAGGCAAAACAATT
>CM032456.1:94844080-94870158 GCA_019049505.1 Pachyrhynchus sulphureomaculatus
CAAGTTGTCTCGAGCTGAAGAAATCAAGGTGCAAAAGGAACTTGCAAAAATGAACCGACAAATCCAAGAAGCAACTTTTGATATTGGTGAGTTTTTTTTTATTATTAGTATTCTAAAAAATAGATAAACAAATAAGTAAATAGTTTCATTATAATTGAAAGAAAATTGTACATGAGAGTATGATTTGGCATCTTTATGATTGAGTTTATATTTTTTAAATAATACCTTTTGATAATTAGATGTAGGTAATTTAGTACCTATGTATTATTACTATTCTGCTAAAACTACAAGTTTTTATAGTCTTTTTTTTCTCTTTCTTTTGTTGCTTCTTAGAGACGGATGATGAAGACAAGTTCGAAGAAGGAGAAGAAGACACTGAAGAGGACAGCATCTACCAGGAACTTGAGAGCTTGGAGGAAATGGACATCCCTGAAGAAGCTGCAGAAGATCCAGGACCATCTGAGAGCAAGAGGATGAAAGTTTCATTTGCAAGGGGCGTTAAAGAGATTTTAAACATGAAATTGTCCATTTTATTAGATCGATGTAAGGTATCCGACAGAAATGCCACGAGAATTTTAATAGCTGCTCTAGAAGCACTAAACCTTGACCCTCTTGAGTACAAAGTCTCGAAAACTTTATTACATGATAGAAGGCAAATGTTCAGAGAACAATATAATAAAAAAAACTTTTGATAAAGTAAACATTCCTGAAAAAGAGCCCGTGGTTGTCCATTGGGACGGTAAACTTTTACCGGGTGTTTTAAAAAATGAACAATGTAAGCGAATAGCTATAGCTATTTCATATAGCGAAAAGGAACAGCTGCTTGGAGTTCCTGTAACAGCAAACAGCTCTGGAGAGGAGCAAGCCGTAGCCGTATATGAATGCCTACATGAATGGGGTCTTCTCAATACCGTCAAGGCGATGTGCTTCGACACTACAGCATCCAACACGGGAAGACTCAAAGGAGCATGCGTCATATTGTAGCAAATGTTAGGAAGAGAATTGTTATACCTAGCTTGCCGTCACCATATCTTGGAAATTCTGTTAAGAGGCGTATTCGACACAAAAATGGGATCAACCACTGGACCTCATCCAGACATTTTCAAGAGATTCCTCACTGCGTGGCCCAAGATAGACAAAGGAAAATACGACACAGGTATCAGTGACAATCTAATACAAAAGCAGCTAACTCCAGAAGTAATTGCAAATGTTACTGCTGAATTCGAGACCAAATTAACTGAGAGCCACCCCAGAGATGACTACAAGGAGCTATTGCAGTTGGTTCTCGTATTTGTTGGATCACTAGACGGCAATGTTGTGGGTTTTAGAACTCCAGGAGCCATTCGTCACGCTAGGTGGATGGCAAAGGCTATTTACTGCTTAAAAATGTTCATTTTTCGTCGTCAATTTAAGATGTCTAAAGAAGAAGAAAGGTCTGTGCGTGCCATTTCTGTTTTCCTAGTTAAAATTTACTGTAAAGCTCGGCTCAATGCTCCAAAAGCTCATCTTGCACCAAAGCAAGATTTAGGTATTTTGCATAGTCTGTTAGACCATAAAGAATGTGACAACGACATTGCAGAAATAGCCCTGACCAAATTTTCGAACCATTTGTGGTATTTGAATGCAAAGTTGGTGGGATTATCGTTTTTTGATCCCACCATTACAGACGATGAAAAGTTGTTAAGGGCTAATAAATTGCTCAGTAGCACAGATGAACCATCACAGCACGCTAGGGTTGTAAATCCAAAAGTTAGGAAAGAAAACTTAAAAGAGGTAGTTGATGGAGGATTGGTAAATTTACTTACCAAAGAAACGTTTACATTCTTTGACCAATTTAATATAAAAACAGATTTCCTAAGACAACATCCAAACACCTGGTTTCAAAATAATGACTTCCAAGAAGGATTGAAAATTGTCAAAACATTAAAAGTAGTTAATGATATGGCTGAGCGTGGTGTTAAATTAATAACCGACTTTAATGACCTTCTGACAAAAGATGAAGACCAAAAGCAATATGTCCTGCAAGTTGTAAGTAAATTCCGAGCATTATATCCTGACGTTTCAAAAACTACTTTAACAAAAGCTCTAGAATAGATTAGATAACTATGTAAAATTATCAACTCATGTAGGTACTACGTCTGTATCTTTTCTGTGTCTGTTTTGTATGTATTATATACCTATATTTTAAAATAAAAAATCTCATTAGACTTATCAGTATTACTTGTTTTTTTTCTTATATTTCTACTTTAAACTCAAAAATATACCAAAAAAAAAGCAAAATTTATCACTTAATAACAAAATATACGAAGTATGCTCCTAGTAGTACCAGGTCACATTTTTGGGGCTAAAGGCTGCTGTAACTCGGTTTGACTTAAAACAACAACAATTATGTATGGAATATAAATTTTGAAGAACAACATAAGCTTTCTTTTGAGATATTAAGCGTGTTTCTATTATTTACCGTTCTGGAGTTATGGCTCCATATGTCAGCTTTTTGGCCAAAAATTTGGATTTTTTCAAACTTTGAGCGACGAGCGGCACGGGTTAACGTCGTTTAATCGAGCTCAAATTTCGGCTATCTCAATATCTGGAAAGGGGAATCGTTTTGTGGGGTCCAGACGAACAAGATTCCGACATTTTTTTTCCCCTCTATGAGATCCGGTCACTGTAATATATATATATATATATATATATATATATATATATATATATATATATATATATATATATATATGTATATATATACATATATATACATATATATATATATATATATATATATATATATATATATATATATATATATATATATATATATATGTATATATATATATATATATATATATATATATATATATATATATATATATAAAATGAAACAGATCTATACTTTTACTACGTAATACAATAAATATTTTGTGAAATGTAAAACATTCAATAAGGAACAAAGTGGATTTAGTAGAAAAAATTTCTTTCATTTTTAGAGAGGCGTAAATTTTATGGTCCCTGGTGTTTCTCGACACAACAAAGTTATTGAAGGCAAGAACATCAAAGCGGCGGGAAGTTTAATTTCCTTTATATCGATAAGTCAAGCGAAAATCCTGCGTTACTCAATATCCTTACTCATGCAGTGCGGGAAATAAAATAAAATACCGCTAATACTTTCCTAAAAGAGATTGATTTTGAAAAAATATTAAAGTTATTTTATCAAAATTAAGGAAAACAGACGCTATACCCAGCTGCAGCTCGAGAAAATGCAAGCCATTATCTGAAGAGTGGTAAAAAGTCCGTTAGGCAACATCTTACTGAATCAGATAGTACAATACCGCCTACGCGATGCGTAAGCAAAGATCAATATGGTATGTCTTCGATACAGCCACGAACCGTTAAGCAACTTCACGCAGCCTAAGCCGATGCGTATTACACCGGGCGATGTCTGAAGGGATCTGGGCGTCTACCTTTCAACGATAAGAAAAACGCACTGGGGTAATATTGTACTCCGCACCCCCCGAGGAATATTTTAAGTATAAATCTACTGGATCTCCTTATGAGATTTCAGGACTCCTTCATCCCTGGTGTCTAGTTCCAGTATTTCACGAACTTATTTTTGAGCAGATCTGCAATCGCTGCACGTTACTCGATATTCCTAAAAAGAAATTAGAATTTTCATTATATATCTTTGAACAATTTTTGACCTTTTAAGACTATTTTTTTCTTGAATTTAATGTTCTTAAATTCTATGAAATTATATTTAACAAAGAGTTTTTAAAACAAAATTCGTGTCTAAACTGGTATATATTATTTACCTACCACAAAGGAAATTTATGTGTTATCTTGCATTATTATCTGTACTTTTATCCTTTCATTTTTCAAACATAATGAAGAAGACTTGTTTTAGTTGACAGCACTCACAGCATGCCTACATTTTCTCTCTTTTTTTAAGCTTAATTTTTCATATTGTCTCTTTCCCCTCTTGCTGCTGTAGGACACAGATAAAATTTTGTTTGATATTAGTTGTTTTTGAATATTCTAAAAATAAATTTTCTGACAATAGTATCCCTCTAAAGCTCAATTTATTAATATATTGGTAAAGTTACTCTTATCTTTGTTTTGTTATTAAAAGAAATATTGGGTTTCCAATTCCTTAATTATCCTTTGATATACATACATATTTGTTAAAAATTCGATAATTGACACACAGGTTGAAAATTTTTTTGGCAAAATTTGACCTTATTCCTCAGTATGGTCTATTTCAAGAGCGATACAACTAGTCCAACGCTTTTCTAACATATCTATACTTTTCTTGTAGAAGGATTTGTCTTTGCTTTCAAAATAGGCCTCAGCTTCAGCGATAACTTCTTCATTGTAGCCAAACTTCTTTCCCGTGAGCATTTTTTTGAGATCTGCGAATAGACAATAGTCGCTGGGGGGTCATATCTGGAGAATACGGTGGATAAGGAAGCAATTCGAACTTCAATTCATACAATTTTACCATCGTAACCATTGACTTGTGACACGGTGCATTGTCTTGATTAAAGAGCACTTTTTTTCTTATTCATTTGGGTCCATTATTTTGCGATTTCTACCTTAAAACGCGCCAATAACTTTATATAATATTTGCTATTGATGATTTTTCCCTTCTCAGCATAGTCGATGAAAATTATTCCATGCACATCCCAAAATATAGAGGTCAAAACCTTCCAGCCGACTGTTGTGTCTTTGATCGCTTCAGGCAGCTTTCACCGGCAGCTATACACCGGAATCAAACTGTCAATTTGATTCCGGTGTATAGTAATAGATTTATGTTTCATCCATTGTCACATATCGCATGAAAAAATCGTTTTTTATTGCACCTAAACAGGTCCAAACAGTGCTCAGAATCATCAATACGTTGTTGTTTTTTTCGAACAGAACTTTCTCATGTCCAAATATTCATGTAAAATATGACCAATACGTTCTTTTCATATTTCTAGGGTATCACACAATTTCACTTTACGGTCATCCAAAACAATTTTGTGGATTTTTTTTTTATGTTTTCCGGTGTAACTACCTCATCTGGGGCACTCGCGTTCAGCAACATTTGTATCTGTACGACCGCGATTAAATTCAGCATACCAGCAAATGATGGATGATTTTCCAGGGGCAGAGTCTCGGTAATACTTATCAAGACATTGCTTTGCTTGAACGGTATTTTTTCTCATCAAAAAACAATGTTTAATCAACAATTGATTTTTTCCATTGTTTTAAAAATATCAAAAGTAGCGCCACTAAAACCACTGTAACTTATAAACTAATGGTCGAAATGTCATGAAATTTTGACATGTATCGTTTGAAGGTTGGTACTTCCTAAAAATCATATCGATTTTTTGAAAAGGGCGGCATCTATCTGTCAGACCAAAAATGTTTCAACCTACTTGTTATTACTTCTATATTTGATTCGTATAGTCAGTCAAGTAAGAACCTGTCGCGCATTCATCATTAAAAAATGTATTTATTTAAAAATGTTTTACATTATTGAACAAAAAAGGATTGTCATTAAAATGCTACTGATTCAGTAGTTCGTCCAGTCCCTGCAGTGTCTATGATGGCCTGGCATCTTCAGGGCATACTTTTGACGAGAGAATACGCGGATTCTTGGACAACGATTTCCAAGATGCCCGAATTTTCCGTGACAGCCGCTTCACCGTGTACATCTGTCTACTCCGAACCTATTGCTTGATGTAATAACCATACGTTCTTGACTGAGCGGACAATACCGGATTCCCCTTTTCACTTGCTACACGTTTTATGCCGATTTTTTGGGATCGTTATCCTCTTGAAACCCCTCATTTTATAGACAAATCACCGTTGGGCAGTTGGTACTATTGAATTTTCACAGGGTGTTTCACGGCATGCTGAATTAATCGGTTAGTGGAAATTGGCCAGGCTCTTGGGGTGATAGCATAAACTCAAAATGAAGCTTCATCGGAAAAAATGACATCACTCCAGTCTCGATCTATGTGTTCCTCTGTCTATGCGAGGCGTTTTTTGATTGCAATTCGCCACTTCAAATGGTTAGCCCGGAGATAAGTGCAACATACCATATATCCAAATATTTCTGACTTAGTTTCTGCGCCCATTGGAGCAAAGTTAGTTGAGGATTTAGGAAAAATATATTAATAATCATTTTCTTGTTCTTGTCCGACCCTTTTCTTCCAGAACCATTTTTTGGTCAATCATCAACATTTTTTAACTGAGAGTATCATTTCAGTCATTTGCTAACGAATACCTTCGACTTGCCCACATACTTAGCAGCTGCAGGCATCATTCTCGAACCTTTTGGATGATTACAGCCTACATAAGATCAGAGATTGGATAAGGATAATCAAAGAGCGGAAATACCAAGGCGAATTGGTCTCAGCTGGATTGCATTTCAAAAACTGAGATTCATTCTAAAAAACCGATATATCCCCATGACCTTAAAAAGAAAAGTGTACCAGAGCTGCATACTTCCAGTAGGTACGTATGGGCTGGAAACCATGACCTTTACAAAAAAATAGACTTTGTCGACTCCAACGTACTGAACGAGCAATGGAAAGACAGATGTTAAGTGTTAGTTTACGGGAACATATTAAAAGCGAGGATATCAGATAAACAACAGGAATAACAGATATTAGGAAAACAGTGGCAAAATTAAAGTGGCAGTGGGCAAGACATGTGGCTAGAACGAATGATGGTAGATGGACGACAAAATTACCTAAATGGAGACCTTGGGAGAGCAAACGAAGTGTCGAAAGACCAATGAAAAGATGGACTGATGATATCTAAGTTAGTTTTCCAAAAAATAGAAATTTAAGTCTTTATGGTGTATTTCAATTGACCAATTTATTAAAAAGTGTCGGTCAGTCGTATATTAAAAACATTGAAATAGTTTAAGAAGCAAAATGTGTAGTAGTAATATCTAGAATGTAACATGAGAATAAGTTGTGAAAAACTACTTTCTTGGAAGTTGGAATTCTTCTTAAGTTATGATTAAGTCGTGTACAAAGCTGACGGAATATATCCATACTATTCAGAAAATGTGCTAGCAAACTAACATCACTTTTCTATAGCCTTTTCAACCTATCCTACAGAAAGAAAATTTTTCCTTTCTGTAGGATAATGTGCCATTCAGCCGATACCAACAAAAGGCATGAAGATATTTCCAAACAACTGCCGATCAGTTGCAAAGTTATAGAAAAGCACCTTCTAAACATTAGGGATTCATATTATTAGCGACCATCAATATGGACCACAACTGCTAATTCTGTACTAAGCTCAAATTCGACCAACGCTGGAATACTACCCTCATATTTGGGACTAAAAACTAATATGCTAGAAGCAACAGAAGAAGCATTTGGAAGAGGAACTCTAAAGAAAGGGGGAAAACCAAACACAAAGCCTTGGTTCAAACAAGAAGTTAAGACATTAGCTGAAGAAAAAAGAAAATCGTACCTACAATACAGATCCAATGCTATAACATACAATGATTATAAAAATGTAAGAAACAGGGTCAACGAGAAGATCCAGAGAATCAAAAGAGAGCATTGGGAGAAATTTTCGAACGATATGGAACATGACCTGTACGGAGGACAAAAAAAAATATGGAATCTACTGAGAAATAGAAAAAAAAACAATAAATGAGTTTATACAAAATACAACGGTGGAAGAATGGGAAAGATATTTCGAAAAACTCTATAGTCCATCAGAAACCAATTCATTAACACAGGAAATACAGCATGAAGACGAAAATGTTGCCCAACCAGATAGGACCATTTCTTTGAATCAAATACAGCACATGGCAGCGAACCTAAAAAACAGAAAAGCCCCGGGCATGAACGAAATTAAGAACGAAATGATCAAATATGGAGGTGATAAATTACTAGAAGAATTACAGATTTTCTTTAACAAAATACTCACAGCCAAGATTATACCATCCGAATGGAAAGAAAGCATCTTAATACCAATTTTCAAAAAAGAAGAAAGGACGGATCCAAAGAACTATCGAGGTATCAGCTTAATGAGTGCGGTACTAAAATTGTTCACTAAAATTTTAACAGAAGAAATAATGTTAACCGGAATCTGTGAAGAACAGCAAGGATTCAGGAAGAACAGCTCTACTATAGACGCCATATTTATAATCCGCCAAATTACCGAAAAAGCCATAGAGTTTAATAAGATAGCCTTTATGTGGTTCATTAATCTTACCCAGGCATTCGATAGGGTACGGTTAACTGATGTCATAACACTACTACAAAAAAGGGGAATTCACCCGAATATAATTAAAACTAATCGAAGAGTTGAACACCAACAACCACACATATGTAAGAGTGGCAAATAAATTAAGCAATAAAATACCTATGACAACCGGAATCAGACAAGGAGATAGCCTACGCCCCAATCTTATTTAACATCATAATGGATGAAATAATAAACGAAGTAAAGAAAACTGGGAGAGGATAGCGATTGGGAGACAAAGAAATAAAAATAATATGCTACGCCGATGATACAGTAATCATATCAGAAGACGAAGATAACTTACAGAGACTAATACATAAGTTCCAACAAACAGCAAAAGTGTTTAATATGCAAATATCTGTAAAGGAAACAAAATATCTTACAATATCTAAAGAATCGAAAAGATGCGAACTCGCGATTTATGATCAGAGTGTAGAACAAGTAATGTCCTTCAGATATCTAGGGGCAAACATAACAAGTACCAGGAACCTTAAGGAGGAAGTAAAAACTCAAACAACAAAGGCATCATTAATATCAGGATACTTAAGGGATATAATTTGGAGAAACAAATATATGAGCACCAGGAGCAAAGTAAGAATATACAAAACATGCGTAAAACCGATCATGACGTACGCGATAGAAACCAGAGCGGAGAACACAATAACAAAACGACTCCTAAGAACAACAGAAATGCGAACACTTAGATCGATAACAGGACATACCTTATTTGACCGGAAGAGATGTGAAGAAATAAGGGAAATGTGCGAAATACAGGACGTGGTGAGATGGGCAAGGAATAGGAGAAGAGAATGGAGAGACCATGTGGACAGAATGCCAAATGACCGGTTGGCTAAGGTTGCAAAAGAGAAGCGACCAAACAAACCTCGACCGCTTGGAAGACCACCAATAAGATGGTATGAGAGCTGGTCTTCATCATCGCAATTGTTTCTGGGAAACCTTTAAAGTGAACACAGGACATGGTCCTAACGTAGGAAGAAGAAGAAGAAGATATTTGGGGCTCTGCTACCAAACATACATTACATTTGCTAGACTCTATTCAGAAGAGAGTTGTTCGACTTGCCCACGTACTTAGCAGCCACTGTAGGCATCATTTTCGGAACTTTTGGATGATTACAGCTTACATAAGATTAGATTGGATAAGGACAATCAAACAGCGGAAATACTAAAGCGAATTGGTCTCAGGTGGACTGCATTTCAAAAACGAGGATTTATTCTAAAAGACAAACATATCTCCATGATTTTAAAAAGGAAAGTGTACCAGAGCTGCATACTTCCAGTAAGTACCTACGGGCTGGAAACCATGACCCATACAAAAAAAAACAGTCTCTGTCGACTCCAACGTACTTAACGGGGCGTGGAAAGACAAATGTTAAGTGTTAGTTTACGAGAACACAATAAAAGCCTGGATATTAGGTAAATAACAAGAATTACAGATATCAGGGGAAGAGTGACAAAATTAAAGTGGCAATGGGCGGGACATGTGGCTAGAACGAATGATGGTAGATGGACGACAAAATTACCTAAATGGAGATCTTGGAAGAGCAGCTGAAGTGTCGGAAGACCAATGAAAAGATGTACTGGCGATATCAGGTTGATAGATGGCTCCATCTTGCACAGAATAGAGACAATAGGAAGAAACTTGAAGAGGACTGTCTCCTGCAGTGCAGAAGCAGTGGCTTGTAAAGAAGAAAAAGAAGAAGCCTAGAAGCGCGAACTGTATGCAGCACTTATATGCGATATAGGACTATTTATCCATAAATAAGTTTAGAGATGAATCTCTTTTCACGAAGCATTGTATGCAGGGGCCAACAATAATCTAAAAAAGAAGAATTTCTTTCACCGACTACAAGCTATAGGTGACACGTTCTTACTTGACCAACTATAAGTATTAACAGTAGGATAGGTTTTATCATTCAAGATCGCAATGGTTAAATAAAATTTGAGATAAAAATATAACGACAAGGACTTATCCCATATATGTGTATATAAAGGTGGCACAAACGACATAATTGGCAAACCTTTCAGGTTCACATTATTTCGGGACAGTAAACAATAAATAAAAAAAATATGTGAAGGTCTGATCCTCAACAAAAAAATCTATTAGACGAAAGGCCGGTAGATAAAATTATTTTTTTATTCTTCCCAGGTAATGCCAAAAGTTTAAGAACTGTTCAAGGGGAAAAATGAAAACTTGTGCTTTCGACACCCTGACTGAAATTTAAGTTTGTTCTAGAAGACCCAAGATATCAGATAAGCAAGATGGTCCGAAATCTACCGACTTCGAGGTTTTCCCTCTTTGATGTTCGACATATAAGTTTAGTATACATATGAAATAACTTTTGAAACTTTCAAAACATGGGACAACAGTGGACAAAAAAGTTGCTTTTAGTATATTCTAAAAGTTACGGCATTTTTTATATTTTTCGGAAAGTTTACCTATTTGTTAGTACTGTAACAAGTATTCTGAATTCTGTTCTCTTTTTTTTGTCGATTTTAGCCCGACTGATTAGCCGTGATACATGGAAATATTGAATAGTTCAGTTGAGTTGAGTGCTTCGCATATATTTTATTATCCTTCCTTTTTAGGGTTGTTAAGTTAGAGAATCAAAAAACTATTATTTTTGATCAGTTTCAATTATTTGTGATCTAACATACAAAGAGTTAATGAGGGATGGGCAGTGAGTTAAAAGGGTTGCTTCATATGTTGTAACATTCATCTTTTCCTAGATTTTAAGATCATGTCACGACACTGTTTCCACTTATAATTATTTTTTTTTACTTTACTTTACTTACTAACTTTTAAGCAGTGTAGTTTAAATCAGTGTTTTGAATTTTTGAGCTGTTTATTTTACAGTATGCATTGCGGGTTACCTCCTGGACCTATTTAATTTACATTGAATGCGTCCGATTGGCTAAAGATTTGTATTCGGGAAGTAGCCATCTTGAAGACGTGATTTTAAGGAAGGGAGAAAAATATTTGAAGGTCCGGATGGCATGAATAAAGGGCTTTTTTTCCATCATAAAGCCGTAGTGGGCTCTCTTTTTGATCATGTAGCCAGAGAGGGCTTTTCCTTCAGTAAGTCGCCCAGTAGGCTTTTTTTTATCACGATGCCGTGCTCGTTTATTAGTTATGTAGTAGTGCAGAGACGGTTTTAGTTTTTCAGCTCAAGGCCTTTTCCTTGAAACATCCTGCTTATTCCCAGACCTTTAGGGATCAAGAAATGTTTAGCAGCCCAATGGGAACTGGGGTAGCCAAGGTGACGACATCAGTGTTATGAATATCTCACCAGGACAGGCCAAAAACTCATAGAAAAACCGTAAGTCATCAGTATATCAATCCATAGATCTAGCTTCCTGCTGACAAGTGCGTTTACATCGTTTATTCAAAACGTGTAACTCGTGAAGTTAAACCCACGAGCTTTTAACATCATGGGTAGCTAAGCCTTAAATAGAATCCTAATTTAAAGACTCTATATAATCGTACCATCTACTAGACTAAGGGATTTTATTTAGTAGTAATAGTAATTTTAAGTATAGCGAAGTTAGAACTTTTAATTTTGTCATTTAATAAACCTTTTTTTTATCTTTTTGAACGTTTCACTGAATCACCCTTTTATCTTTCAGGACACAACGGTTGTACCATATTAAAAAAAGATTTTCAACAACTACATAACCCTTCAGTATTTTTTCATTTTTTTTTGAGCTGAAGTTAGATTCTTTTTATTTTAAAATGAATGGTGCCCAAAAATCTGTACAACCAAAATTTTGAACAACTATAGAGACTATTTTCAAAAGACGTACAAAAATTATCTCCTATCCATAATCTCTCTCGACTAACTGAGCTAGTTTATGTCTAATTTATTTAGTTCTTTCAGTATTATTATCTGCTCTTATATATTAATAAATAATATATTTATTAAAAGCAAACGAGTTAAGACGTTTCAAAACTGCGCCTCAACGTGCGGGTATTTTTTTTGATGGTACAAAATTGCGCCCAAACGAGAGGACATTTTGTTAACAAGCTATAATGTGTTGTATTTTATGTTTTTTTTTGAGTCGAGAATTCTGAAAATTGTGTTATTTAAGATATAAAATTATTACAGGAAAAGCGGGCAAACCAGAAGCTAACAAAAATCATACATGACATTAACACAGAATGTAAAGCAATATAAACGTGGAATATCTACTGAGCAAGGAAGTAAAAATAAACGCCTGAATAAAACAAGGCGATTCACTTAGTCCCCTTATCTGGAACCTCGTCATGGATAGAAAAGTGGAGAATCTTCCAAAAACTAGAGGATACCAAATGGGCAACACTCCAACACACTCTGCTACGCCGATGATGCAGTCCTCATCTCCGATTCTGAGGATAACCTTCAGAAGATCGTTCAGGCCTTTAGTTTGGAAGCGTTAAAACTAAACATGATTATTAACACAACCAAGACGAAATGTATGGTAGCTTCAAAAGAATTATTAAGATGCAAGCTAGAGATCCAAGGAAGTATTATTGAACAGGTTAATAATTTTAAATACCTGGGAACAATGATAACAAGCTACGGAGACTTAAACAGGGAAGTAAAACAACAGTCTGAGAAGGCATCACTAATAGCAGGTTGTTTGACGGATATACTATGTAAAAATTAATACCTCACAATGGAAAATAAAATAAAAATATACAAGATAATAGTGAGACCGATTCTCACATATGCTGTAGAAGCAAGAGCTGACACCTGTAAAACAGCACAAATGATGAGGACAACAAAAATGAAGGTGATTAGGGCCATACATGGAAAAATTATCCACGACAGAATCCTCAACAAAGATCTACAAGAACTAAGTAAGATCCAAGAAATATCCAAGTAGACCAGAACTAAAAGAAAACAATGGAATAAACACGGAGATCGGATGGGCGACCACAGACTGGTAAAACGGACCAAAGTCAACAAACCCTGCGGTAGAAGAACTAGAGAAAGACCTCCGAAAAGGTGGAAGGAATGTTGGACGTCCATATCGGCAGAGGCCTAACAGGAATAGAACAGGCAGTATGCCTACTTATATGACACACCATATAAGAAAGAAGAAGAAGAAGTGTTATTTTTCATAATATTCCACTTCGACAGATATAATATGTATAGGATAATATCAAAGTTCAGTTGCAGAAATCTTTAAAGCCTTTTCTATGTTTAATTTTTAGTTGTAATTTATCCGAGGATTGTAGGATAAGTACCTGGCCTTGAAAAGGAAAAAATATTTTTATGTGTAAAATTTATTTTACATAGTCTCCTTTTAGCTCTATATACTTAGTCCAACGTTTTTCTATTTTTTTGTCCCATCCAAAAAATACGATTTTTCTAACCCTTCAAAATAAACGTTTGTTTCAGCAATCACCTCATCGTTTGAGTCAATTTTTTTTCCTCCGAGCCATTTTTTCATATTCGGAAATAAAAAAAAATAGCTGGGGGCTAAATCTGGCGAATATGGTGGATGCCCAAGCAATTCGTATCCTAACTCATGGACTTTTGCCATTGCGATGAGAGAATCTTTTTCTTCATTAAATGCGGACGTTTTTCTTTCACAGTATGGTTGAAACGATCCAATAAGTTGACATGATACTCTCCATTAGTCGTTTTGCTCTTCTTAAGGTAATCGATGTGGATTATGCCGCGTGCATTCCAAAACACTGTGGCCATGACTTTGTTGGCCGATAAAGTTGCCTTGGCCTTCTTTGGCGCGGGTTCACCACGGAAAACCCACTGTTTGGACTATTCTTTGGTCTCTGGCGTGTTGTGAATATCTACAAGAACTAGGGCTAGATTCCAAAGATATAAAAATCATTGCCACCTTATATTGGAATCAATCACCAGACGTAAAAGTTCAGAGTGGTTATACAATGGAAGATTTTGTAATAAAAAAGGGAGTTAGACAGAGTTGTATTTTGTCACCCATGCTCTTTAAACAGTGTCGGAGACTGAACTGGGTATCAAAGTAAACGGTGTTCCGATAAACCACATCAGATATACAGATGACACTGCTATTCTGGCAGATAGCGCAAATGCTCTTCAAGCATTATTGAAGGCTATACATAAGGCAGGAGAAAACATTGGATTAAACATAAACATAATCAAAACAAAATTCATCATCATCAGTAGAAATCTAATTCAAGACGTCCGAATTCATATAAATGGCGACAATATAAGACGGGTTAACAAGTTCAAATACCTGGGATTGCGAATGACAAATGGGATCCGGACATGGCGATTAAAGCCAGAGTTGAGCAGGCGAGAATAACTTTCACCAAGTTAGGCAAATTCCTTTGTAATAAAAACCTTAGCCTACAATTCAGGTACCGGATAGTTAAGTGCTATGTTTGGTCCGTTTTGCTGTATGGTGTTGAAACATGGACATTGAAAGCGTCGTCTATTAACAAACTGGAGGCATTTGAAATGTAGATAATTAGAAGAACGCTGAGAGTATCTTGGGTTGATAGAGTGAGGAATGAGAAGGTGATTAAGACAGCCAACCTGAAAGATCGCGAATTATTCGAAATCATAAAAAGGAAAAAGATTTCATAGTTGGGTCATATTATTCGTGGGGAACGTTATAGCTTTTAACGCCCGATACTACAGGGTAAAATTCAAGACAAAGGGGGAATGGGACGAAAAAGACTATCATGGCTGCGCAATATTCGCCACTGGACAGGAATAAGTTCCAAAATGCGGCTTTAAACAGACTTTTCTGATGAGAGAAATTTGGTACAGACGGCTACGCAGGAATCTGCACGGCACCTTAAGAAGAAGTGCTGTGATGAATCCATGTTTCGTCAGCAATTATCAATCGACGCTAAAAATCATTCTGATTGCACTTTAACATCGATTAACATTCTTTTCAAGTTAACATACGTGGGTGTTTTTTTGTCAGTTGTGAGCAATAGCGACACCCATCTTGCGGAAAGTTTTCTCATATCCAAATGAGTTGTTAAAATGTTCTGCACCCATTCCATTAAGATGCCCATAGGCTCAGCAATCTCACGCACTTTCACTTTATCACTATATCGCGAATTTTTTTCAATCATTTCTAATTTAGTGACCTCATTTAGACGATATGGACGTTCTTCATTAAAAATGCTTGTACGGCTGCGTTTGAATTCAGCTGTCCAATATTTTATGGTCGATAACGAAGGTGCCCATAAACTGCACTGAGTTCCGGCCTTATGTCAATATTCGTTTTCTTTTTCAAAAACAAATATTTTATCACCGCTCAATATTCAATTTTTTCCATTGTTGTAAAATCACAAAAGCTATTTAAATAGCTGCCACTCATAAATTAAATCACGAAAGCTACTTGAAAATTTGACAGGAGTCTCGTGAAAGGTTCTGTTTACGAAAAATATAATTTTTTAAATAATAGTAGCGCCATCTCTGGCCGAGGTGAGATACTTATCATACAATCCCCGTATCTTGCGATAAAAGTCATTTAAAATATCCAATTGTAGTGCTTGGGATAAGTTATAGAGTTGATGGAAGAAAATTAGATTCAGTACTTATTTTAAAGCTGGTAGAAGAAGTACTAGGTAAATCACTTTATCGATTTTTTAATCAATTTTTTTTATTTAATATAGTTTCGGAAGTTTCTGAAGTATACTCGGTTTAATACTTTCAGCATGACTCTCGATCACCTTTTTTCTTATTTGCTTGTTTTACAACAAAAAAAGCCCATAAAAAGCTTAAATAACTCGACCTTAAGAAACAAATAATCCCTTGACATTAGAAGAACATCATTTCTTTCGTTCACGTGTTGCTTTAAGAAAACAATTTTATTTACCTGAAAACTTTTTCATTGATAGATAGCACCACTTAAAAGAGAAAATGTTTTTTCAATAAAACTTTTATATCTTCGTACTCACTTTAGGAAGTTTAATAGAAAAGGCCGAAAAGCTGCCAAGAAATTCAAGTAGATTAACAACATGTACAGGGTGTTATCAATTCGATGCTCAATGTTGGAAGGTCGAAAATGGAAAACGGAGATGCGGAATCGATTAAAATGAAGAAAGTTGCATATTTTGATACCTAATTCATGTTATTTAATTACTGTAGATTGTCACGGATTTTGGAAATATACCGATGTCGAGTTGTTGCGTTAGTAATTTAACACACTGCTTTATATTTTATTTCATTAACACTACAGATTTATAATGTTACAATACTTACACTAGTGTTTGTAGTACATAGATGCATCAAAACCTGGACTGCTGCAACAGGATCATGGTTAAAAATCATGTACACCAATGGTTGTAACAAATAAGCACCAGTATCCGAAAAAGATACAAAGAAGTTATCGACAAAACCAAGGAGACACACAATCAAAGAATTAAAAACAAATTTCTTGCCTGCCCCAACAATTCCAAGTCCTTTTAGTCAGTTGGCGAGGCCATTAGTCAAAATTTTACTAAATACTCCAGACAGTGTATCATAAAATGTATTTTAATGAAGCTAGATACCAAAAAAGCTTTTGGTGTCGATGGAATACTTGCCATCGTACTAAAAAAATGCTCCAGAGAACTAACATCAGTTCTGCAGACTTTTCAACAGATCCAGTAGAAATGGAATGTTTCCTTCCTGCTAAAAATGTGCTAGAGTTCGGCCGACACTCAAAAAAGGCAAGAATATCTTGCCAAACAACTACCGAGCAGTCGCACTACTCTCAATAATATCCAAAGTTTTGAAAAAGGCTATTAATCAGTATTTTCTAAAATATCTAAATAGTTTCAATATTATTAGCGGCCATTAATATGGTTTTCCCAAATAAAAATTAATAGGAGAGCTTCTAACTTAGGCAACACATGTTTGGAACAACGCAGTTGAACACTTTGGAGAATCTCTAGCGATATATCCAAGGTATCTGACCGTGTTGGGCATGAGGGATTGTTGACAGAGCTATGCTGGTATGTCTGAAACATTTTGTTTGTAGTTCTCGCATTTTTTTCTTTAACTTTGAACTCTCAAAGATCGATTCCTCATGCAAATACCCGCAGACCGGAAGAGTCGTTCAATTTAACAAAGACTTGAAAGAAACTCTGTTTTAGGGTTCTCTTCTCTCTCTTCAGTCTCAATTCTCTCTAGGGAATGTAGGGGTCAGTTTTTGTGTTTTGGAATGTTCTTCTTCACATTTCTGTATCCTGAGCTTCGTGGATCAGTCGTGAAGTAGTTTATTCGCAAGATGGATACCTTGGTCCACCCAACGGGACGGAGAACGTCCTCGAGGTCTTCTACCTGGAACGTTTCCTTGAATTATGTGTTTTTCTAAACATTCCTGATCTCTTCTCATGTAAAGGCCGAAAAATTTAATGATTTTTGTTTGGGTAAAACTTGAAATACATTGTTGGACATTGAGCTCTGATATAATTGAGCGTTGGTCCGTCGTGCGATCCACGAGATCCTTAGCATTCTTCACCAGAAGTATATTTGTGTGGCAACTAGTTTTTTATTTCTGACTTTCTCATTATCTAGGACTCACAGCCATATGTGAGAATAGGAAAGACAAGACAATTAACAGTCTGACTTTCATTTGTTTGTATATGTGGTTGTCTTGTCCAATTTTCTTGAGCTTAGGCACAGCAACTTTTGTAAGGGCACACTTTCGACGGATCTCCCCCTCTACTGTACCGGCTTTACTAATTAGGGATCACAAGTACACATACTCACTAATAACTTCGAGGCGGTCAATTTTCTGACATCTGGTCTGTTTTTATTTTGCCTATGGACAATCATCAGGGTGGTAGTAACCAAGTAGAATTTAATGGTACAAGCACCCACGCGGCAGACATAATTATGTCGAGACACCCATCCCTCTAACATCGTCACTCAATTTGCTGGGAGTTAATTTACAGGAAGAGATAGCCAATACAAACAATAAGATAATAATAATGGGAGATATGAACGGAAAAGTGGGAAGAGAGAAGGAATAGAATGGTGCCTAGGAAAACAAGGAGAGACAGTGAGAAACAATAACGGCGAACGAATAATACAGATAAGTTTGGAAAACAAATTAAAGATTGGTAATCCACATTTTAAGAAAAAAGAAATTCACAAAAAACCAGACAAGTGATCTCGAGAAATAAAAAGTCGATTATAGAATACTTTTTAGTTGGGACTTCGGCACAATGATACTACTCAGATCTATCACCACTAAACCAAACACTTTATTTTTGCAGACGCGCGTTTCGCTAATGTTAGCTTCAATCGCTCCTGATTAACATGGTTAGAAACGCGCGTTGAGTGCAAAAATAAAGTGTTTGGTGTAGTGGTGATATATACTGAGTAGGTACATAAGGAAATTTGGGATAGGGTAAAGGATATTGCGGTAAAGAGAGGGCTGAAGATAGGAAGCGATCACTTCCTTTTAAGAATGGTACTAAAATTAGGAAAATGACAGTGTAAAAGAAAATAAACCCAAGATAATAAATTCAAAAATTAAATGCTATAAATTAAGATATAGTGAAATAAGAGAAGAATACCAAATAATGTGTGAAGAAAAACTGTACAAATAATAGAGCAATGAAAATGGAAGAAAGGTGGAAATAATTTAAAAATGGCAGAAGAAAGTATCTGTGGCTCATGAAAAATAGTAAATAGAAATATTAAAAAGACAAACATGTGGACGAATGGGGTCAAGGAAGAAATTAGAAACAAAAAAAAAAGAAATGGAAAAATTATCTACAAAGAAAAGATCCAACCGATTATGAGGAATATAGACAACAAAGGACACAGGTTTAAAGAAATAATACAGGAAGAAAAGAGAAAATCGTGGAAACAATTTGGAGAGCAAATAAAAACAGCCTATAAAGATAATCAAAAGCTATTTTTCGGTATGATTAAGAATATGAGAAGGAAAAAAGGTAGACACAATAACAAATATAAAAGACAAAGAAGGGAATGCCATAAAAGATGACAAAATTATGGAAAGATGGAGGGAATATTATAAAGAATTATTAGATGGGAATGATATAGTATATAAAAATCAGTATTATACCAGAACAAGATATAGAATTCA
Organism: Pachyrhynchus sulphureomaculatus; assembly: GCA_019049505.1. Classification (NCBI taxonomy): domain Eukaryota; kingdom Metazoa; phylum Arthropoda; class Insecta; order Coleoptera; family Curculionidae; genus Pachyrhynchus; species Pachyrhynchus sulphureomaculatus. The sequence continues at coordinate 94,863,407 of CM032456.1, forward strand.
CACAAACAGAAGAGATTAATACAGAAGAAGTAAAAGAGGCAATCGGCAAGTTAAAATTAGAAAAGGCACCAGGACGTGAAAAAATCACAGCACATATGATGAAAACGGTCCCTGAAGTAGCAATAGAACTTAAAAATATAATGAACAACGTAATGAAGAACAATGCGCCTACGGACTGGACAATAGGCATCATAACCCCAATATATAAGAAAGGAGACACTTAAAGATTGTAATAACTACAGAAGGATAACCCTAACTAGCACTGTATCAAAAGTATATGCTAGGATAATAGAAAAAAGTCTAAGAAAGAAACTTGAACATACATTGGAAGAAACGCAGTTTGGTTTTCGGCTAGGTAGAGGGGTGAATGCTGCAATATTTATAATGAGGAAGTTATGTGAAAAAGCAATAGGAGAAGATAGGAAAATTCACTTGGGTTTTATAGACCTACAAAAGGCTTTCGACAAGATTAAAAGAGAAGACATATGGGAAACACTGAGAAAAAGAGAAATACCAGAAATAATAATAAAAGGCGTACAGAGTTTGTACGAGGAATCAACAAATTATATAAGAACAAGACAAGACAGATCTGATATATTTAAAACATCTATGGGCTTTAGATAGGGATGCATCCTGAGCCCCATGCTTTTCTCAATACTTCTGGATGAAGTAATAAAAGAAGCAAAGACGAAAAGGGGTAAGACCATACCAGATAGGCTATTGGAAAATGAAAAAGATAGAAATATCAGGAGCTATGCTATGCATATGATACGGTTATTATAGTAAAACACGAGGAAACGCTTAATAAAAACATACGGATATATAAAGAAGCACTGAAAAAGATAAACATGAAAACTAATAAAGAGAAGACAAAGACTATGCTAATAGGAAAACAAAAACGACAACATGAAATAAAGATAGGAGAAGAAAGGCTGGACCAAATAGAGAAATTTAAATATTTGGTATCAACAATATCAGAGGATGGAGGGATGGAAGAGGAGATTGAGGAGAGAATAATAATAGGAGGAAGATTATTTATTAGTATAAAGAATACATTTCTAGGAAATAAAGAGGTACCAAAAAATATTAAAGCCCAAGTATTTGAGAAGGTTGCAACACCAATACATTTATATGGAGGAGAAACATTGATAATGACACAAAGACAGAAGAGAAAGATAACGGCTAGAGAAATGAGATTCATAAGGAAAATAGAGGATAAAACAAGGACGGATAGGGTTAGGAATATACAACTCAGAAAGAATTTGAAACCCTGGAACCAATGGTGGAAAGAGCTGAGGAAGGCACAACTAAGATGGTATGGACACGTTGAAAGGATGCCTGAACAAAACAGTTAGACAAGTGTTTGAAGCCAAAGTGAGCAAGAAAAGAACAAGAGGTCGACCGAGGAAGGCATGGTTGGGGGACATCAGAGGGGTAGTGGCCAGAAGAAGAATAGATTGGGAACACGCAAGACGAGCTACATCGGATAAAAAGAGGTGGAAGGAAATATGGAAAAGACAAATATAGAATATCTCAACTCCACGGGCCTTACACCCGTAGAGGGGTAGAAAGGCGTAAGGATTAAGTAAGTAAGTGAGTAATTTGCAAGCAAATATATCTTGGCATGAACATATTGCATAGCAAAGAAAGCGTCTCAAAATCTAGGCACTAGAAAGCTTTACCCACAACTGTTAATTCTATACAAAGTTTAAATTTGACAACGCTGAAATATTACTCCCATGTTTGTAGCTCTGCTTCCAAATATTAACTGCATTTCTTGGATTTTATTTAGAAGAGAGCTTTTCGCCTGATGGGATACACATAATTTACCAGAAACCTTCTTTAGAACACCGAGTCGATGAGTCCATTTTATAAACTGTTCGATGGACTACACGTTGCGCTCATACTTCACATCTGTATGAAGTTCGGCTTGTTGCTTCTCGTACAATCCTTTTCAAGCAGTTTTTTATATGAAAAATCTCATCGTTTTGGAATGATTTGCCTAGGACTGTGTTTCCCACCACGTACAATTTACAGCAATTCACGACCAACATGAATCGTTTTTTCACAAACGCGTCGCTTCTGTAGCATTTTGGGGGTTTCCCTGTAGCACGCTTGCTCTGCCCATAAAAATATTAGTTGACTTCAGGTATAACTATTCCACATTCGATTGACAAGGTGATGCTGACGTTTCGTCGATCATCCTCAGAGCTTGTTCCAAAAATTGACTTTTTTGAGATATAACATGAAACGGATTTAATTCGATCTGCACATGCCTTTTTATATTATTTATTATTATTAATACAAAAAGACATGTGCAAGCCCAACTAACTCAGTTTCGTGCTCGATTTCGAAGTCAAATCTCGGAACAAGTTCTGAAGAAACGGCAGGATGGCGAAAAATCAGTATTGCTTTGTCAATCGACATAGGAAAAATCCAGGAGAATTTTACCTCTAAGCTCTGTAACCTGTGGAAGTTTCCTATAAAAAATAAATAAGAGTTGATGATTTTATATTGCATCAAATTAAACGAATTTAAAATTATTTAAAAAACAATATAGTAAATCCCAATATATCAGATTCTGCCTTTTTGCTTTTTCAATGGGACACTAAACGACCCTATTGTGCATAGTTGCCAGATATTACGATAAACGTATTTTTTATTTTACCTGCTTTGTATACCGCCCTCACTTGCACCTGCAATCATATTGGATCTATTTTTACCTATATATTTACTACCTGGCAACCCGGTTTGGAGCCCTTTAAGGATTGATAATATAGGCCTAATGACCACAGGTCCCCATTGAGATTCGAAAGATACTTTTATTATTTTTATTTTTATTTTTAGTTTTACTTACAACTTACAGCGCAACGGTTCTATTTTAATTATGTGGCGCCGTGGGAAAATTGCAATAGGGGCTATCGCAAGAGAAAACATTTTTCACTTGACGCTAAACAAATAGTGAAAAATGTCTACGACAGTTTGGTAAAAAGAAATTTGAAAAACAAAGTGCTTTTGCAAGAAACCAGTGAACTAACAAAAACCCCAATTTCTACGATTAAGGGTATTGTAGGAAAACCATCACTCAGGAACAGGAAAAAACGGAAAGATTTTCAAATGCTCATGTAGACTATTGTGAAAAAGACGTCATCAGGAGAAAAATAATATTCTATGTATGGAACAGTTGGTGCCGACACTAGACAAAATAATGTTAAGACTGGTGCAGGACGGGACCAATATACATTTTGGCCGATAAACTCTTCATAGAATTCTCTTAAGAATGGCATTCACGTTTCGAAAAATCAACAAAAGGCAAGTAGTGATGGAGACACGAAGATTACGAATCTTGTGACATACTTATTTACAAAAAATTAAAAAGTATCGACCAGAGAATTGGCCAATAATTTACCTTGACGAAACATGGTTCGATACTCATGACACTGTGCAAAAAGGGTGGCAGTACAAAATGTCAAACAAACGCACCTTCAAATAAAAGGTAAACGAATAACCATTTTGCATGCTGGATCTGAAAAAGGCTGGGTTTCAAATTGTCTACTATTATCTGCAAAAAACATAAAATATTCTAGTTTGGACTATCACGAAGAGACGACAGCAGAACTTTTTGAAAATTGGTTTCAAAATTCCCCTTTGCCAAATGTTCCCGAACAGAGTGTTATAGTTATGGACAATGCAAGTTACCATAATCGCCTACTAAATAAGGTTCCTAATGCAGCCGCCACCAAATAGGAAATACAGGAATATATGTTAGAAAAGGACATTTATTTTGACTTTAGTTATAAAAAAAGTAATCTTTTGGAAGTTTTGAAAGACTATACATTGAAAAAGAAATATGTTTGTGTTAGGATGGCTGAAAAAATGGGACACACTGATATATCTTGTGAAAGCAGGAAGAATTCCATTCAGCACGTTGTTAAAGTTGAAGATTCATATAATTATGTAAATAATATAAAACCATTGATAATTACCTCAGCTGATGACAGCGATAGTGAAACCGAATTAGGCTTAAATTAAAATATATTTTTATTTATACAATATGTCCCCTCTTGTAAACCCTATTCATTTAAACTGTATATTTGTACTTCTTATCCATTTGTTTTTACATGCATCTATAAATAAACATCTCGAAACACAGTTATAATTTTATTTATTTGCATTAATGAATACAATTCTTAAGTCCATCGCTGCAACCTATCATAAACAAAAGGTCAGAATTTTTATATTGCCCACTTAAAACGGCAAAAATCAGGATCTTATATTTTGGGACAGGCTATACATTCAAAATTTAGTGCTTTAAGAGAAATTATTCACTAACAAGAATAATATACACTAACTATCCAAAGCTAAAATGTTTCACAGACAACAATAATATTCACGTACATTCACGTACGCAGGTCGTTGTATATTCTATTTTTCGCAAAAATATTGAGTAACTTATTATAAAACGTTTCAACACTCAAAAGTAGAGAAACTTTTTCTTCGTGTTGTTTGAGGATATGATTTTATTTACCTCGCCTCGTCTGAATAGATAGTATCGCTTAAACAAGAAATGGTTTTCAATAAAAGTTTCATATCTCCGTACTTGCTTTCTTAAAACGTATGAACTTTAAACAAAAACGAGCAACTTTGCGTCGAAACTCCCTCCATAAAACTGGTTTGTGAAACTCGTTATCTTAAAAACTTTCGATAACTGCTTGACGCAAAGTGCATGAACAATTTTAAGTTAAGTTGAAAATATGGGAATGTAAATTGAAAGATAACGAGATTTATGCCTGAGTGAAGTGGGAAGCACTTTAGTGTTCATGGATATCCCTAAATTATACAAAAATATTTAGGGATATTATAGCTATTTATATAATACTACTTGAAGTAAAAAGTTCCGAGACTTTTACAAAACAATGCTTTTACGAAAAATTGATTTTATTCTTCAGCATAGTTTAGTTCAAGAGCCATACACTTATTGCAAAGAACTCAAAACATTTGGATACTTTTCATAAAGTACGATTTGTCGAGCTCTTTACGATAAATCTTAGTTGCCCATTCGACTTCTTCATTTGAGCCAAATCTCTTTCCCTGGACCACCTTTTAAAATGTGTTAAAGGTAGTAATCACTGGGGTCCAGATCTGTTGAATACGGCGGATGAGGCAGCAGTTCATAGCCCAATTTCACCATCGATTTGTATGGAGTTGTGAACTGACGCATTTTTATTTGTATAATTGAGGTGTTCGTTACTTTGTGACAGTACATTTTAAATTTCTAGATAAAATGAAACGAATTATTTTGTTATTTGTCACTTTTTTTATTTATCTGCTACTGCAGTTTCATAGATTTTCTTCATTGTTAAGCGTAATACTACAAACTAAGGTGATTTATTTACGTTTTATGAGAAATTTCCAGGTACAATTTGGAATTGCCCATCATTAAATTTCGGTGAACTTAAATTAATTTACTACAAAGGGTTATTGTTTACAAATGTATTTTGTTATTAACAGTAAAAAAAAAATTTTTTAAAGTTTTTTATGATTATGGACGAGTTTACAGGTTTTATAGAAGTTGTTTTCCAAATTTTCAAGAAATATTTTTCAATATATTCTTAGAACTTTTTATAAAATTTCTTCTTCAATAATATATCTAAAACACTTCTGAAATACGGCCGAACAGGGGAATTCTGAACATCTCTTTAATTATTTAAGAGGGGGATGTATCCTTATTTTTAATTGTGTTTGTATATTTATATAGCTTCTAAAATATTTAATTTTCGTTCTTTTTTGTGCTTTATGTATATTTGTGGATTATTGATGTTTTCGAAAAAATATGATTTTTTTAGATGGAAGTAGTTAGCTATATTGGAGCTGTTATTTGTTTAATCTAAAAGATGTTGGTGTTGTTTAAATCTAGATATCGAAAATTTCTCCCTATTTGGCCTGTTTAATAGCTACTACATTTCATTATATGACAGTTTATAACTCAGATTCTTTATATTTATGAGTTTTGTCTTTGACATTGAAAACAAGAGGGGACGAAAGTTTTTGGGGTGATTTAAAAGCGATATTTATTTTATTGCGAGTATATATGTACATTTTATTAGAAAATTGATCCGAAATATGTCAATGAGGAAGAAGTTCTTTTTTATCTTGTTTAACGTGTGAATAAATATGTTTTAAATTTAATTGTTTTTGTTTATTTTTAATTAGGCCATCTATGGTTTTTTTCTGAAATCTCTTGTTGTGGGCAATATTCTTGATTATATCTAATTCTCTAAATTTTGTTCATTTATGGTAAAGGGATGGAGAATGTTCTGTGAATCATTATTCTATAGGCTAAGAGTTTATGTGAGTTGGGGTGGCATGAATTATTGGGAATAGTAAAAGTGGGCTTTCTAAAAATATCGAAGGAGAGTTTATTGTTTTCTTTGGTGATGGAGAGGTCTAGGAAGTTTATTTTGTTATTCCATTTCTTCTTCTAAATGTGAATTTTATATTCAGATATATTCATTTATTGAATTTAGGGTGGATTGGAGGGACTCATCTCTCCTTAAAACACAGCAATATTGTCATCTAGATATCGATACCATAAAACTAGATCATTTGCCTACTGAGACCCCAGAAAAAATTGTGTTGCAATCTAACATAAAAAATTTCGGGCCATCAAGAGTGGAGATTCCATGGCAAGGCCCCTCTTTTCTGTTTGCAGAAATTGGTTGTTGGGGAAATAAATTGTTTGTTCTATGCAC
>CM032456.1:94870258-95005258 GCA_019049505.1 Pachyrhynchus sulphureomaculatus
AATTACGTGGCGTCCGTGGGAAAATTGCAATAGTGGCTATCGCAAGAGAAAACATTTATGACTTGACGCTAAACAAATAGTGAAAAATGTTTACAATAGTTTTTTTTTTTTTGGTAACAAGAAATTTGGATAAACAAAGTGCTTTGCAAGAAACCAGTGAACTAACAAAAACCCCAATTTCTACGATTTAAGGGTATTATAGAAAAACCATCACTCAGGAACAGAAAAAAATGGAAAGATTTTCAAATGCACCATGTAGGCGATTGTGAAAAGACGTCATGAGGAGAAAAATGTATTCTATGTATGAACAGCAGTTGGTGCAGACACTAGACAAAATAAAATTAAGACTGTTGCAGGATGGGACCAACATACATTGTGGCCGATCAATCCTTCACAGAATTCTCTTAAGAATGGGATTCACGCTCCGAAAAAACTCAACAAAAGGCAAGTAGTGATGGAGTCACAAAGATTACAAATCTTGCGACATACTTATTTAAAAGAAATTAAAAAGTATCGATCAGAGAATTGGCCAATAAGTTATCTTAATGAAACATGGTTCGATACCCATGACACTGCGCAAAAAGTGTGGGTTGACAGCAGTACAAAATGTCAGACTAACGCACCTTCAAATAAGGGTAAACGAAATAACCATTTTGCATGCCGATCTGAAAAGGGCTGGGTTTCAAATCGTCTACTATTATCTGCAAAAAAACATAAAAGATTCTAATTTGTACTATCACGAAGATACGACCGCAGAACTTTTTGTAAATTGGTTTCAAAATGCCAAATATTCCCGAACAGAGTGTTATAGTTAGGGAAAATGCAAGTTACCATAGTCGCCTACTAAATAAGGTTCCTAATGCAGCCAACACCAAATCGGAAATACAGGAAAAATATGTTAGAAAATGACATTCGTTGTGACCTTAGTTATAAAGAAAGTGACCTTTTGGAAGTTTTGAAAGACTATAAATGGAAAAAGAAATATGTTTGTGATAGTATGGCTGAGAAAATGGGATACATTGTTTTCCGGCTTCCACCGTATTATTGTGTATTTAATCCAATTGAACATATTTGGCATCAAGTTAAATCAAAAATAAGGTCACAAAATGTTTGTCCTACTTTAAGCGTGTCATTGGTTGAATTAGTAAAAAAGTTATAAATGATATACCTTGTGAAAGCTGGAAGAATTCCATTCAGCACGTTGTTTAAAGTTGAAGATTCATATATTTATGTAAATAATATAAAACCACTGATAATTACCTCAGCTGATGACAGTGATAGTGACACCAAATTAGGTTTAAGTTGAAATATATTTTTTATTTATACAATATGTCCCTTCTTGTAAATCTTATTACATAATATTCAAACTGTATATTTGTACTTCTATCCATTTGCTTTTACTCGCATCTATAAATAAACATCTCCAAAAACACTTTATAATTTTATTTATTTGCATAATGAATAAAATTCTTAAGTCCATCTCTGCGACCTATTATAAATAAAAGGTCAGAATTTTTATATTGCCCACTTAAAACGGCAAAAATCAGGATCTTATATTTGGGACAAGCTTTATACATGATATTGTTCCATATTTAATGGTTAAGGCAGCGTATTGCAAGAGAACGCGCTAGCGGCAAACTTTTTCCGACTTAATTCACTATTATCGTCACTGCTTATTCCTTATGTTACCTAACGTAATAAAATATATCCTATAACCTGGCTATGTATATTTAAAAAAAAGCACGTAAATCAGATAAGTGGTTCTCGAGTGATAAGCGCAAAGTGCACTACCGGACAGACAGATAGACAGACAGACGGAGAGACGGTGTATTATATATATATATATATATATATATATATATATATATATATATATATATATATATATATAACCTGGCCAGAGAACATATGTATGAATTAAAAAAAAAAACACGTAAATCGAAGAAGTGGTTCTCGAGTGATAAGGGCACTGACCGACAGACAGAGAGATGTAGCATTTTATATATATTATAATCTTTGCTACATAATATTGCTCCATATTTAATGGTTTAGGCAGTGTATTGCAAGAGAACGCGCTAGCGGCAAACTTTTTTCCGACTTGATTCACTATTATCGTCACTGCTTATTCCTTATGTTACCTAACGGAATAAAATATATCCTATAACCTGGCCATAGAACATATGTATGTTTAAAAAAAAAAATGCACGTAAATCGATAAGTGGTTCTTGAGTGATAAGCGCACTGGCGGACAGGCATACGGAGAGACGTTGCATTTTATATATAATATAAATAAAACTAATTTAGTTGCTATTCTTTACTATTAAAAATTTAAATCAAAACTTTAAGTGACTATAGCGTTAACACAGTTTAATTTAGAAAGTCGTCAATGCCATTCTCCATAGGTATTTTTTTTATATATCCTAATTTTACAGAAGTCAACCTTTAAACACACCACTTTAGTATTACCTATCCATATTAGGGATTGCCCTAAATCCATAATTTATTTATTCCTGAAGTAATTTTATGTACTATAGTTATTTCGTTTATTTAACCACGAAACTAGTAGAAAGTATTAATAGATAGCGAAAAAATACAAAAGGTACAAACGTTCATATATTTAGGACAAAAAATCGAAATATTAAAGAATAATTTAAAAGCTGACTTGGATAGAAGAGTTTCGTTAGCTTTATCTGCGTTCGGAAGATTACAATCCACATTTAAATTTTTCTTCTTCTTCTTCAACCCCCTCGCCGTCCACTTCTGAACGTAGGCATCTTCCATCCCTTTCTATGCTCTGCGGTACTGGGGAGTTACATCCACGAAGCACCAGCATGCCGCTTTATATCATCCCACCATCGGAGCAGATATTCTTAGACGCCAGCACAGAAGCCGCTTTGTCCATTTGTCGTTCGGACCTCGAGCTATGTGTGCATGTGTTAAAATGGGTATCCCAAATACAATAAAAGCTAGAGAATATATACTGCTGGTACTAAAAATTGGCACTGAAATATGGGTTTTTAATAAAAGTATAATAAACAAACGCCAAGTGCCCCAAAAAGCAAAAAAGAGGAAAATGCTAAATATTATACTCCAAGGTCGCCTTCCTAACATCGAGATAAGAAGAAGATCAAAAGCCACAGATGTAATATAACAAATTTGTACATTAGGATGGAATTAGGCGGGGCATATGGTAAGGACGATTAATAACAGATCGACCCGCCGTATCGTTGAATGGAGGCCCAGAGATCCTAAAAGATGTAGAGGCAGACCACAGAAAGATGGACGGACAATATAAAGAGACTAGCGGGACATGATTGGATGAAGGAAGGAAAAAATACAGATCACTGGAGACAACTTCGGGAGGCTTACATTCGACTATAGATGGAATAAGCTATTGATGATAATGATGATGACTATAGTTATATATATTTTACAGGTTTTATTTCACTTCCTATGGCTCGCCTATAAAAAATCAGAAAAATACTTGAAAGAGAAGACACAACCATAATAAAGTTTCCCAGCGCCATGGAATTTGAACCCACCATCTTTAAAAAAGCCTGTTTTTAATTTTAATCTGTTATGAAGCTCTAACCAACCTTATAATCAAATTTATATAATTTTTGATCTTATTTTGAGATGTAAAATACACCACAAAAAAAGCAGCCGCTAGTTTCGAGAAATCCTGTATATTCTAAAACTTTGGTAATTGTAACACCCCTTTAGGCCGACCTTAGATATGAGAGCTTGTCATTTTGCGCACTGCTAGAAAATATAACAGCTTTTGCAGGTTATTACATGTAGGTAGTATTTTGGTCCTTTTACCAAATTAAAACTGATGACGTAATAACCATTAACACACTATTTAGTTAGGCAGGTAACCCAAAATAAAGTTGAAAATTAATAATATAAATGCATTAGTACAGTAAACTGCTTTATATATCTTTATAATTCTAGAGTAAATGCCTCAAATAGTAAATAGGAGAAATTAAACAACATAAAAGTTATAGCTTGTTTTATAAATTACCGCCAATCTAAAACAGCATAAAACTGACTTTTCGTCCATAAAATTTCACAAGCTATGCTCAGCACGCCACAAAAAGCTTAAAAGCTCAATGCATTCATGCTTAGAGTAGAGAGAGCCTTCACACGATTTCCAGCGCGGCCTATTGTTCGATACATTTTCTCTTGACTAAAAATAACACACTACATCCACTTGAAAGAAAGCTTTAAGCAAGCTGCTATATTATTTGGAATTTTTACAGTTGGTACTTCAAATATTTCAAAAGGTTTATAATAGTTAAGTTTGTTTTTTGAAACAGTATTACACAAATGTAGAGTTTTTCATTTATTTAAAGAAAACTGGTAGTCTTAAAATAGTTCTTTTTTATACGATAAAAAATATATTAAATAAAAAATAACCGTCAAGTGCAAGTTGAACTTGCACAATAGGTGTTCCGTACGTTGATTGCTTTGGAAATAAAAAGATTTGTTTAGGGTGGTATAAAATGATCAGTAACTTCACAAAACACACCCAAATGAGTTTTCAACAAAGTTTGCTCCAATCTTTACTGAAAACTGATGACCTTGAAATTTTTTTTTTTTTTTTTTTATATACCAGATAAATTATTAAAGGTAATGCACTCGTGATAATTTTCGTTCAATCTACACCCCGTGGAGAATATTCCAGATTTTTTCCAAATTTTTCGATCAGTACAGGTGGGGGGACAGCGATTTTTCGCTATTTTTAAAAAATAATACAAAGAAAAGTGTACGCAAGTATTACATTATATATATATATATATATATATATATATATATATATATATATATATATATATATATATATATATATATATATATATACGAGGCTGGTTTGAAAAGTCCGTGCAAAAATAGAAACTACTTATGTGTTTGGGGTAAACCTTTTTTATTTTTCGACATAGTCTCCTTTTAGGCTTATACACTTCGTCCAACGATGTTCTAGTTTGTTGATCCCTTCCGAATAATAGGATTTGTCCAAGTCTGCAAAATATCCATTAGTGTCTGCAATCACCTCCTCGTTTGAATACGCCAGCCATTTCTTCAAATTGGGGAACAAATAGTAGTCCGAGGGAGCCAAGTCTGGAGAATAGGGGGGATGTGAAACGAGTTGGAATCCTATTTCCATTAATTTTGCGACCACAACTGCTGAGGTGTTATGCTGGTGTGTTGTCATGATGGAAAAGGACTTTCTTGTGGGCCAATCGCGGGGTTTTTCTTGCAGCTTGGTTTTCAAACGGTCCAATAACGATGAATAATATTCACCTGTAATAGTTTTACCCTTTTCCAGATAGTCGATGAGGTTTATCCCTTGCTCCCAAAAGACAGTGTTTTCACAAGGAACGGTCTTTTCCTTTCCCCTTGGTATTTGAGATTGTTGTTCGGTCTCAGGAGTATAGTAATGTATCCATGTTTCATCCACAGTGACGAAACGACGCTTAAAGTCCTCCGGATTCTTCTGGAACAGCTGCAAACACCATCCTTGCAACACTTCACACGATTCCGTTTTTGGCCAAGCGTGAGCAATCGCGGCACCCATCTTGCGGATAAAAATTTTTTTGTACTCGTTCACTTGCCCACAGCACTAGCGACGCACCTTAACTCTTCTGTCACCATCACCCCAATGATTTGTGGAGTCGTAACCTCCACAAAACTAACCCCTTAACTCAAAATTTTGAAACCACTTTCTGTTCTAAAAGGTGCAGAGTCACTAATGTTTATCAAGCTTCTCTTTAGTCTCTGAGGCGTTTTGAGGCCATCAGTTCCCACACGAAATTCTTTTTCGTCCATAAAATATTACTTCCTTGAAACGAATTTGGCAAACTTTGTGCTATGACAAATGACCTCGTTGGTGCCATCTCTCGGACTTTGCAACTTTTCAAACCAGCCTCGTATATATATATATATATATATATATATATATATATATATATATATATATATATATATAATATATATATATATATATATATATATATATATATATATATATATATATATATATATTACTAGTGTTTTCACAAGCTTTTATTTGACACCACACTCGATGACCTAGTAAAAAAATTTTTTTCACTTCCGATTTCACCCCCCAAAACTAACCCCTTAACTCAAAATTTAACTTTCAAAACTGCACGGCTCTGATGAGGCCATCAGTTCCTATAATATTACCAAATTTCAACTTTCTATGGCAAATAGTTTCGGAGAAAATCGGGTGTCGGAGAAAATCGGGTGTGACAGACAGACCGACAGACAGACGGACAGACAGACAGACACCGAAGTCATCTTATAAGATGACATATAACTAAGACCTGATTCCTACGTAACACACACAGAGTTATTAGTCTGCATTTTCCTTTTTTTATACATCGACTGAAAAATGCCTAGAAAAAACATGTTTCTATCTTTTACCCTGGACTTGATCGGACCCTTTTCTTAATACTTTACCTACCCTAAAAATTATAAATATTAAAATCGCATGAATACTTTTTGTGTGAGTGTACCATCTGAATTTATAGATAGGAATTTATGATTCTTTAATCTCCTATTTGAATTGACCTGAAAAACGAAAGAACAAAAATGGTGTACAAGATGAAAAAAGTAATTTGGAACGAATTAAAAAATATCGATGAATATGTAAATTCCATAAACCTTTCAAACGACGTCGAAACATTGAACGGCAAAATTACAGAAATACTGATATCATCATAACAACGCCACTGTAAAAAACCAAATGCAAAAGATGAAAAACTCAGTGAAGACGATAAAAAATTTATAATGGAGAGGGCACTTAAGAGAAGAAAACAAAATGGAGATTCAGAGGGATTAAGAAACTTAAATAAGAGAATCTCAAAAGAGATACAGAAGGATGTAAGAAGATAAAACACGGAGAATATACAACGAATAACTGAAGAAAACAGAAGCATGAAAGTGCTCAGAAAGAAATTAATAGATGGAAGAAGACACAGACCTAACGATGGTGAAGGCGATAAAACGACAAACAGGGAAAGACTTATGGAAATTGGAGAAGAATTCTGTAGAAAACTATACACAAGTCAACAAAGAAAGTCAATCAATGAAGCTTCGAAATCACAAATATATAAATTGATCAACAAAGGTTCAGAAGAGATAACACTGGAAGACTTAGAGAAATGAAAAATAACAAAGCTTCCGGAGAAGATCAGATCGTAATTGAAGCTGCAAAAATAGGTGGCGAAGGCTTGTTGGGGGGTTGTAGTTTCTCTCTTTAACCTCTGCTTGAAAAATAGCATAATCCGAAGCAAATGGAATAACGCAGTGACGGTCGTCATTCATAAAAAAGGAGACATAACCGACCTTCAACATTATAGACCGATCAGTTTGTTCTCCTATTTGTATAAGTAGTTCGCCAAAATCATAACAAAACGCTTAGAGTAAAAACTAAATTTTTATCATCCATGCAAACAGGCTGGCTTTAGAAGTGGATACGATGCTAACGATCATTTACAGACCATCAAAATCCTTATAGAGAAATCTATAGAATACAACAAACCCCTCGTATTAGTATTTGTGGATTTTAAAAAAGCTTTTAACACCGTGGAGTTGCCGGCGATACTGTCTGCCCTGCAACAAATGTGAACAGACAACAGTTATACTTAGTTAATTAAATTCATTTATAATAACGCAACAGCAAGTGTAAACTCTATGAAAACACAAGTTAATATCGAGTGGAACGTGGAATCAGACAAGGTGATACGGTCTCCCCTCAACTTTTTACGGCGGTGTTGGAATATGCTTTTGAGGAACTTAATTGGGATGAAAAAGGTATAAAAATCGATGACGAATACCTAAATCACCTGCGCTTTGTTGATGATATTGTGATCTATCTAGGTGCTGCCCATCAAATGCTTACTGAATTGCAAATAACATTAGGTCTAAATATTAACTTTCAGAAAACCAAATTTATGACCAATCTAGTTACGAACAGTAATATGAAATAAAAGCTAGGTGGAACATGCCCAAAATTAGAAGTATTTGGGTCTAGAATTACAAATTGGCAAAGATAACCAAACTCGTGAGATCCACCATTGTGTGGGTTTTGGGAAGCTGAGAGATACGCTGCAAGGTAATTTGCTAAAGTCTTTAAAAAAGAAAGCTTATGAAGAATGCATTCTATTGGTAATCACATATGGCGCCGAGACACTCACATTAACAAAACAGTCAGCAAACAAACTGAGAGTATCACAACGGGCAATGGACAGAGCTATGATGGGTATCACAAAGAAGAATAGAATAACAAATAACTTAACCTGAACTATCGGACAACGAACAAAAGTAATATATATTATTCAACAAATTACGCAATATAAATGGAGATGGACACGATATATAGCCCGAAGGGATGATAACGGATAGTGTAGAAGACTAATAACATAGAATTGAGAGCCAGACAAGACAAAAGGAATAGAGGTAGATAGAGCGATGACATCAAAAGAGTGTAAGGAAATTGGGTTAACACCGCTCAGGACAGAGATCAGTGGAAGTTCTTGAAGGAAGCCTATATCCAGCAGTGGATGAGGACGGCTGATGGATGAATCGTGTCCTGCTATTACTACAACTACATGGGATAAAAACTCGCGGGACTTTTGAATAAAAAAAACATTTTTGCCAAAAATCGATTTTATTCTTCAACAAAGCAATACCCTTATTCCAGCGATCTTCCAACAATTTGAACACCTTTCATATAGTTCGATGTATCGAGCAAAATAAGCCTTAGATTCCCATTCGACTTCTTTATTTGAGCCAAATCTCTTTCCCCCAAATTTGAAAAGAGTGAGTATTCGCTGGGGACCAGATCTGGTGAATATGGTGGATGACGAAGCAGTTCATAGCTCAACTAGTCTAATTTCATCATCAATTTTAAAACATTTTTTTTTTTACGAAATGCGCTTTCGCCGTTCAGACCCGTCCAATAAATTAACGTAATAGTCTCCGGTGATTGTTCGCTCCTTCTCAAGATAGTCGATCAGTATTATATCATGCGGGAAAAAACACTTGCCAGAACCTTTCTAGATGTTATATGTGTTTTCGGACACTTTGGTCGACTTTCGTGCGTTCCAGCCACTCCACGGACTGCCTTTTGAAGACAGGGGTATAGCGGTGAATCCATGTTTCGTCCATTATTACCAGTCGATATATAAACTCCTCCATAATGTCAGTTATTTCCCTCACTTTCACTTTTCTGTCATTCAGAACACCATGGTGGATATTTTGTGTTTTTTGAAGTGATGAGCCATAACATTTCTCAAGCCATTTTTGAGTTCTAGCTGTATTTTTCCCTCAAAAAGCAATGTTTAATATACCACCATTCACACAGCCAGATAATTCTATTGCAACGACGCCTGTTGAGAAAGCGAACTTGTTGGCTGAACTCTTTGCTTCACATTCTACTGTCGATTTCTAAGGAAAAACACCTCCTACTAGTCCCATAGTGCAGTCAAGGATGCCCGATGTTGTCTTCAAACAGCATATCATAAAGCGTATTCTGATGAAGCTAGACACCAAAAAGGCTTCTGGCGCTGACGGAATACCTTGCCATAGTTCTTAAAAACTGTGCAAGGGAACTAACACCAGTTTTCTGTAGACTTTTCAACCTATCCTGCAGAAAGGGAATATTTCCTTCCTGTTGGAAATGTGCTACAGTTCAGCCGATACCTAAAAAAGGCAAGAAGACCTTGCCAAATAAATACCGACCAATCGCACTGCTTTCAATAATATCGAAAGTCATGGAAAAGGCTATCAATCAGCATCTTCTAAAATATCTTGAAGGATTCAACATTATTAGCGATTACCAATATGGCTTTCGTGAAAATAAATCAACAGGAGATCTTCTGACTTATGTAACACATGTTTGGAACAATGCAGTTGAACACTTTGGAGAATCTCGAGCGGTTGCTCTTGACATATCCAAGGTATTCGACCGTGTTTGGCACGATGGGTTGTTGGCTAAGCTACGTTCTTGTGGTATGTCGGAAAAGTTCTGTTTGTGGCTCCCATGTTTCCTCAGAGAGCGTTCTTTACGAGTGGCAGTCGACGGATTTCTTTCTAACATCTTCACTATTAACGCCGGTGTACCCCAAGGTTCCATACTGTCTCCTACTCTCTTTCTCATTTACATTAACGATCTGCTTGAAAAGACCGAGAATCCAATCTACAGCTTTGCCGATGACAGTACACTTATCTCTTCATTCACTTTGAACGCTTGGACATCGGCTACTCAGACGAATATCCGCAGACAGCAAGAAGTCATTCAACTTAACAAAGACCTGGAAGAAATCCTATCTTGGGGTAACAGTAACCAAGTGGAATTTAACGCTACAAAAACCCAGGCGGCAGCTTTTTCTAAAAAAGTTAACGTTGCTGAACCCTACATAGTTATGTCGGGGCACTCCATTCCTCTAACATCGTCACTCAATTTGTTGGGCGTTAATTTGGGAGCAAATATGTCCTGGCATGAACATGTTGCAGGCATAGCAACGAGAGCTTCTCAAAAGTTGGGAATATTATTTCGAACCAGAAAGCTTTACACTCCACAACAACTATTAATTCTTTACAAAGCTCAAATTCGACCAACTATGGAATACTGCTCCCATGTTTGGAGCTCCGCTCCCAAACATACACTGCATTTGTTGGATTTTATTCATAGAAGAGCTGTTCGTCTGATTGGAGACCCGGAATTGACCGTCGGCCTCGATTCGCTGGAACATCGAGGAACGGTTGGCGACTTGAGCCTATTCTACAAGTACTTTAACGGAAAATGTTCGAAGGATGTGGCCCGCTTAATTTCTCCCAGAGCGGTGCATGTTAGAAGTACACGTCGCGCTAATTCTTCACATCCGTATGAGGTTCAGCTTGTTACTTCTCGTACAACGCTTTTCAAGCAGTCTTTTATATGGAGAACATCATCCCTTTGGAATAATTTGCCCAGGACTGTGTTTCCCACCGAGTACAATCTACAGCGATTCAAGAACAACGTGAATCGCTTTCTCCGCACAAGTGTCGCTCCTGTAGCGCTTTAGGGACTTCCCTGTAGCACGTGTGCTAGACCCATAAAAAAAAATCAATACACCAAATTCTTTTTGTTCTATTGTTTTGCAAAAATCGAAAATAGCGTTACTCAAATAGCTATAACGTTTTTGTTTGTCATAATACGGATGTCCAAGTTTTGCTGAGATTAAGTCGCTCGTCTTTTTTTTATTAAAATTACGTTTGTGTTGGCTAGAACTCAGCAAAACTTGGACGCCCGCATTACGACAAACAAGAACGTTAAGAAACAGGGAAACGTCGCTGGTGCCTGATTGGCCGAGAGTCCAAATGGCCACGCCTACCCCAGAATACACAAAACCAGATAGCGCTACGTCGTTGAACATAGTTGACAGTGAACAGTCAAAAGAAACTTTCAACTACTGCCACATCGCCTTTGAAAATGTTGACAGCAGTGTCAACGAAACGTTAATACCTGGAGAACACGGCCTCAAGTCCCGAAAGAAACCCACATTAATTCAATCGGTCGTCAAAGCCTGCATTCTTCTATAAAATTATTGTTTATGCTTGACTTTCGATCTTTTAAAAACATTTAATATTGTTTTCCTATAAGTCTTCTATTGTCGTTTAAAACTAGAATAATTGTTAAATACACTATATTTACTTCTGTAAGTATATTGTCATATTTCTTTCAGAGAACAATAAAATACTTTAAACTTAAATAAACAGTCTCTAAAATAAACAACCAAATATAAAATTTACAAAGTAAAAAGTTGTATTTAATTCATTTTTAAGGAACTGATTTCCCTCCAAACGATTTATTTAGCAGTTTCATTAAATCGAAAGGAACTTTTCCTTTTATAGAGGTTTTTTTTTAATAAATAAGAATTTCTATTCGCTGCACAATAGAAGAAAACTATTGTAAAAATTTTGGTATTGTCATATTGTTCATTATGATATTGTAAAATTAAAGGCAGCCTTCTTATTCAGCACGTTCCTTTTGACACAAAGTTTGACGTCACGTTTATTAAAGCTGCTTGAAAATAGACATTTTTAGAGATATCTGAATTACGTTTGTTGAAACAATTATAAAGATAACTATTTTAAAGAGATATTTTTACAGATAGCTTACTCACCGCAGTCGCAACATCTATAAAGAAAATGGGTAAACGTCACAATTTTCACGATACAGCTCGAGAAAATGAAAATTTATTCGAGTTATTTGACTACAGGATATATCTTAAAAATCAATTTTAGTTAATTATTTACTTTATGTGACATATAATTGTAGCTTATTTAATGTACAAGGGTGGATTGAAAAGTCTCGTAAAAAACAAAGTAAATAAATAGAAGTTTTGCAAGAAGTAAAACACTACTTAAATTTCCACTAATTTTTTTGTTTTTAACACCATGGCATGTTTTGCTCCACGACAATTTCTTCAGATGGTTTGTTACAAAATGAGGATAAAATTACTATAATAAATGATTGGTTCACAATTTATGGCAGATAATAAAATAATTTAATTAAAATACATTTAGTAATGGTGAATTGTTTAAGTTTAATTGGTCATTTATTAAGGATCTGAATTTTTCAATTTCTTTATTTCTAAATATTCTAGGTAATTAAGTTTCAGGCTCTTTGTGCAAGTATGTAATATTTCAAAGTTTGGGTTGAATTGGTGGTTATTTTCAGTTAAATGATTTTCGTAGTGCGAATTATTTTTTATATTGATGTATTCTTTTCGAAAAACTTCTTTCTGTTTGACCTATATATGTTTTTGAGCAATTTCCACAATTTAATTTGTATACTCCGGATCTATTGTCTCTATCTGTTTTAATTTTGTTATTTTTTATAAATTTGCCAAGGGTGTTGGATGTTTTAAATGCTGTGTTAATATTTAATTTTCTCAAGAAACTATTTAATTTAGTGTTGCATCTACCATAGTACGTTATTCACTTTACGTTTTTATAAGGTTCCGTTATTATTCGGAAAAACTGTACTAATGGCTTTTTTGTAAGGTTTTTTCTTGAGAATATTATTTATTATGGATTGTGAATAGTCATTATTTACTGCTCATTGTGTTATAATATTAAGTTCTTTTTGAAAATGGTCTTGGTTTAGAGGAATATTTATTAGTCTGTGAATCATATTATGGAAAATTGCAAGTTTGTGCCTTGGTGGATGATATGAGGTATTATGGATAATTATGTCCGTATGTGACGGTTTATGGTAAATAGAAAAAACTGTGTTTGTTATTATGTCGTTTTATTGTTAGGTCAAGGAAGTTTCAGCGTTTGTTGGTTTCAACTTCACTGGTGAATTTTATATTTTTGTGTATATTATTCAAACAATTTTGAAATATGGCAAATTGTCTATCACTTCTTATAAAACAACATAAGATATCATCAACATATCTATGCCAGTACACAAATTTTTTAAACAGTGGTGTTTGCTTATTTGGTTTTCTATGTTATTCATAAATATTTTCGCCAAAAGAGGACTAAGTGAATTGCCCATTATGAGACAGTCTAGGAACTACTAGGTCGTTATTAAATTCAAAATAATTTTGTTCTAGGCAAATCTTTAAGCAATTTAAGATGTCTTGTTTTATTATTGGATTGACATTAATTTCAGAAAGAAGTTTTTCAATTAGTAATATAGTTTCCCTACTTGGTATGCTTGGAAAAAGATTTTGAACATCGAAAGAGATTAATTTTGAATTGTCAGGTAACTTTAAATGTTTGATGTTTTCAACTAGTTGTTCTGATTTTTTACTGCAAATTTAGCTTTAAATTTAGTATTGTCTATGAGTATTTGAATAAGACGTTTTGATAGTTTATAAAATGGGGCTAACACGAAATATACTACTCGCCTTATAGGGTAACCTGTTTTGTGAAGTTTTATTAGTGAATATAGTTTAGTTGTTTGTGGGTTCATAAGAGTGAGAAGTCTAAAATCTTTATCATTAAACAAACTTTTACAATTAGAGATCTGATAACTTTCAGTTGGGTTACATTTTAAAATTTGGGTATTTATCTGGGTTTAAGAAAGCTATTGTTCTTTGGATATAATCTACTTTGTCAATCGCTACTACTGAATTACCTTTCTCTGTTTTTATAAATATTATATCTGCTGATTTATTTCTAATGTCTTTTATTAATTGAATATCTTGTCTTGGAGTATTTTGGCGTAAACATTTTTTTTAGTATAGTAGCTGCTTCATGTTTTTTACTAATATTATTTGGGTAATGATTGAGAGCTACTTCTGTATCAACTGCTAATATATTTAATGTATTTGTAATTATATTTATTTATTTATTAACTGAGTTTCATTAGTCGAGAAGGTTGTCTGTGTTAAATTGACAAATCTATCAAAGAATTTGTGATCGGAAAATTATTAGGGTTTATTATTTTGCTATTATTTCTTACGAGAGTATTGAGTTTTTTTCTTCTAAACTAATATTTTTTATGTATGATATTATTTACTTTTTGCCTTGTATCATTATCCAAGGTAAGAAATTCAACATAATGGAGTCTATAAACTAATTCTGTGTGGACTACCTTCAGATAAACGTTAAAAATGTCTCTTTTTCGAAACTGAATCTTCTTATCTTCTGCTAACCACATTCTTTAGACCAGCTGAGGAACTTTGTTTTGCAACAAAGCTCTTATTGTTGGCTTACTTTATGTTTTGTGCATTTGCCGAAGAACCATAAATTTTGAGAACTTTTGGCGGAAATATTTATGAATAATATAGCAAACCAAATAAGCAAACACACACTGTTCAAAAAATTTGTATACTGGCATAGATATGTTGATGATACCTTATGTCGTTTTACAGGAAGTGTAAAAATTTGCCACATTTCAAAATTGTTTGAATAATATACACAAAAATATAAAATTCACTAGTGAAGTTGAAACCAACAATAGCTTAAACTTCATTGACCTAACAATAAAAAGACATAATAACAATCACAGTTTTTCTATTTACCATGAACTGTAATATACTGACATAATTATCCATAATACCTCATGTCATCCACCAAGTCACAAGCTTGCAGTTTTCCTTAATATGATTCACAGACTAATAAATATTCCTCTAAACCAAGACGATTTTCAAAAAGAACTTAATATTATAAAACAATTAGCAGTAAACAATGACTATTCACCATCCATAATAGATAATATTCTTAAGAAAAAACTTTACAAAAAAGCCATTAGAACAGTTTTTCCGAACAATAAAGAACCTTAGAAAAACGTAAAGTTAATAACGTACTGTGGTAGATGCTACACTAAATTAAAGTTTCTTAAGAAAATTAATATAGACAATAGATCCGGAGTATACAAATTAAATTGTGGAAATTGCTCAAAAACATATATAGGTCAAACATAAAGAAGTTTTTCAAAAAGAATAAAAGAATATGCTTCATCATACATCAATAGAAAAAATAACTCAAATTGCGCAAATCATTTAATTGAAAATAACCACCAATTCAACCCAAACTTTAAAATATTACATACTTGCACAAGGGGCCTGAAAATTAATTACCTAGAATCTTTAGAATAAACAAATTGAAAAATTCAGATTCCTTAATAAATGAACAATTAGACTTAAATAATTCACCATTACTAAATCTATTTTAATTAAATTATTTTATTACCTGCCATAAATTTTGAACCAACCATTTATTATAGTAATTTTATCCTCATGTTATAACAAACCATCTGAAGAAGCTGTCGCCGAGCGAAACATGTCTTGGTGTTAAAAATAAACACTTTAGTGAAAATTTAAGTAGTTTTACTTCTCGCAAAACTTCTATTTATGGATTTCCACCAAGTATCGGCTAAATAAAATCAAAAGTAAATAATCTTTTCTTGTAAAACAAGAATTGTTTTATTCCCTAAGAAAAAAAAATATTTCGAACTGTTCATAATATTGGTTTACAGTACATATAACCTCTCCCTTCGACGAAAATTTCGTCTCCCAAGCCAATCTTCGAGGCTAGGAAAGAAAAAGTCACTTGGGCCAAATCTGGGGGAGTAGGGGAGTGGGGAACTATATTGAAGCCCAGCTCGGGCATCTTTGCCATTGCAACTGCCGATGTGTAGGCAAACGTGTTGTCCTGGTGAAGGAGCATTTTCTGCGACCGACTCTTGGACGTTTCTGCTTCAACTCACTATGCAAATGACCCAATAACATTGCATAATAATCGCTACTTCCTGTTTTACTATTTTCTAAATAGTTCATCATGATAATACCCTGTGAGTCCCAAAAAACAGTTGCCAACACTTTTCCCGTAGATAAAACTGTATTCGCTTTTTTCGGTGCACTTTCACCATCGCCAATCCGCTGTTTTGACTGCCGTTTTGCCTCCGGGGTGTAGCGTTTCATCTACAGTCACAAAACGACACCAAATGTCGCTCAGATTATGCTGTAACTTTTCCAAACACGATTTTGCAATGTCCTTCCTTGTGGTTTCTGGTCTGGAGTCAACAAACGCGGCATCATCGCACCTCAACTTTTCCTTTTTAGAACTTCATGCAGGATATCATGTACTCGTTTATATGATATGCCTGCCATCTTAGGAATGACACGTAGCTTAATGCGATGATCTTCCATTAGGATACCATGAATTTTATTGACCATTTCTTCAGAAGAAGTCTATTTGGCGTCTTGAACCTGCACTGTCCCAAATGCACGTACGATCAGAGTTAAATTCATTTGTTAATAAATAGTCTTGAGAGCTTGTGCCAAGTCACCATAAACTTCCTTCAATTCAGTTTCTGTCTGGGCCGCAGACCACCACAATAAAAATGTTTTATTATTGCACAATACTTTACACATTTCTAGGAAACGTATAACACCGATCACTTACGATAGCTGCAAACAAACAATTGCGCGTTGTATCTGTTTGAAACTTTGAACACAAACATTACAAGAATCACGCTTACCAACAGTCATGCCGCTTATCAAAATTTCTGACCATCTCGTAGAGATTTACCAGATTTATCCACCCACCTTCGTAATTTTGAATAAATATTTATTACAAAATAAATAAAAATGCAGTAACGCTAAAGCAAAAATAAAAATCCTGATCAAATATATATACGAAGACAAATACTCTCGCACCAGTCCATTCATACCCAGACACATACGCATTGCTATAAAATTTACATTTTATATGGGTTGTTAAACAACTGAATACAAACCAGGCACAAAGCCCAATAAAAAATGTTACAATTCTCCTTGCGATAGGAAAAGGGTAGAGTATGATAATCGTTCCCGAGCAATATTTTTAAAACATTTTTTCAACATATAAAGTAGATGACATGTTTTTAATATTGTGTGGTAACATATTACAGATTTTGCTTCAATTTTGTAGACTGCGCGAAAAGGATTTGTCAGACGTATACTATTTCTTGTAGTGTCCGTATCTATTTGCTAATTCACTAAAAGGCATAACTTAAAAACTAATATAATCTGGCAATTTCTTTGTCAGGTCTTGTGATTTTATTATAGCAATGCATAGTGTGTTCGTTGATTCCTGTAGTGCAACTCATGCGTTGCTTTGATTTTTTCGCCTTGGTGGGTGTCGGCTTACTCGCCGTGACAACACTTTTGGCAGGTCCATTTTCGGTTGCCCGGTCTTCATCGTTTTGGTTGAGCGAGACGTCCTCGACCGTTACGTCGCTCGCCCGATGCTTCTTTTATTGATCTACTGTTTTTTGGGATGTTTTTTAGTGTTTTGTGGTGTCAGAAGTTCAAAGTGTCCCGACATTGGGTTGCCTGTTAGTAGAACCTAAATAGTTTCGGTGTGTTTTCTTGTGCTTATTATTGTTGGTCTGTCCCTTAAAGTTATTTTTGTATCTCTTGTTCTTCGTTGTTTTGAGAATATATGAAAGTTGCTGTTTTGGGTTTCCGAGAGGGTAAGTATCTCTAGCCTCGTTCCATAGGTGCCATTTTTCTTCATATAGTTGTAGCAGTTATTGAAGTCTTTCATATCGTCATCTTCAGCTAATGAAAATGTCTGAAATTCCACCCAGTTTTGTTGTATATATCTTAGAGCAACCTCTCGGAGTCTTTCATGAAGGTTTTGGTGGCCATATAAGTTGTAAGCTAATTGCACGAAAAAGGCAACTTCCATCACCTCCAATGTCAGATCTGGTAAAACTATCGGGAGTAGTTTGGGCTGAGGCGGTTGTTTGGATCGTCTGTGGTTGATGTTGTTGCAGTAGTGCTGTAGCTGTTGGTACGACAGGGGTCCGCCTCCTTAACACCCTGCCATTATCACTATTATAATTATTATTATTCGACATAATGTTCCCACGAGTATCTTAGGAAAGAAGGGTCGACTGCGACAGAGCCTGGATGCCACAGCAAGGCTACTTACTCCCAAAGGGCGTCCGGTATCCGGGGGAACCGTTCGCGACTCATAAATGCTGAGCCATTCATCTTCTCGGCACGGTAAACACCTTAAGATTGCGTTTTTGTCACACATAATCTGGACAACACAAGACAGCACAACATGACCCAGGTATTCCGGGATCATCAATGCCCGTACTAGGAGAATCCTGGAATTCCCCTAGCCCCTGAGGAGGGGAGTTTTTTATAAAAAAAAGTTAAAGTTGCTGAACCCGACATAGTCGTGTCGGGGCACTCCATTCCCCTAGCATCGTCACTCAATTTGTTGGTCGTTAATTTGGAAGCAAATCTATTCTGGCAAGAACATGTTGCAGGCATAGCAAGGAGAGCTTCTCAAAAGTTGGGCATATTATTTCGAACCAGAAAGCTTTACACTCCACAACAACTGTTAATTCTTTACAAAGCGACCAACTATGGAATACTGCTCCCATGTTTGGGGCTCCGCTCCCAAACACACACTGTATTTGTTGAATTCTGTTCAGAGAAGAGCTGTGCATCTGATTGGAGACCCGAAACTGACCGGCGGCCTTGATTCGCTGGAACGTCAAAGAACGGTTGGCGACTTGAGTCTATTCTAGAAGTATTTTCATGGAGAGTGTTGGAAGGATGTAGCCCGCTTAATTCCTTCCATAGCGGTGCATGTTAGAAATACACGTCGCGCTAATACTTCACATCCGTATGAGGTTCAGCTTGTTACTCTGCGTACAACGCTTTTCAAGCAATCTTTTATACGGAAAACATCATCCCTTTGGAATAATTTGCCCAGGGCTGTGTTTCCCACCGAGTACAATTTACAGCGATTCAAGAACAACGTGAATCGCTTTTTCCGCACACATGCCGCTCCTGGAGCGCTTTAGGGACTTCCCTGTAGCACGGGTGCTAGACCCATAAAAAAAAATAAAGTTTAAATGCTTCTTCTAGTGCACACATCACTACACTATCAAAAGCCCTCTGGTAATGTACGCAGGCAAGAGATAGTGGTAGATTGTATTTTGCGTTGCTTTTTTATAGAGAGTATGCAGACGGTCACATATGCTATATCTGTTACTGAAACTCGCTTGTTCCATTGGTTGATAGACATTAAATTTATTTATTAGTCTGCCGGTTATTATTCTTCTAAATGTTTTATATATCTCGAATAAAATCTTAATAGTTACGTGTCTATCCAATTTCGCTAAATCTCCCTTTTCTGTAATAATATAGAATTTAAGTTACTCCATTCTTTGGGGATGCTTCCCTCAGGTAGGCGCTGTAAAGGATTTTACCCCCTTTTTTATCATTTTCGCCAGAAGATTGTCGTTGACGGATGCCTTATATCTATTTACTTCTCTAATTGCTTTAAATATTTCGTATTTTGTTATTTATGTCTTTGGAGTTGACGTTCGTAGCGATTCTGTTTATATTTTCTTGAGAATGCGTGGGTAGTTCGTTTCTAGAACTACAGAGTATTGCTTAATACACTTTTTCTATTTGGATTTCTTTATATGTATATATATATATATATATATATATATATATATATATATATATATATATATATACTTATATATATATATATATATATATATATATATATATATTATATATATATATATATATATGTATACATATATATATATATATATATATATATATATATATATATATATATATATATATATATATATATGTATATATATATAATGACAGGAGTGGTCGCGACTGACTAGTTAAAAAAATATATTCTCGATTTAGTGGGGCTGCAGTCTATATTTAAATATTTATGGCCTTGGGTAGTGAAACAACTTTTTTTGTTAGTCGAGCTTTCGAGGTTATATTTATTTCTTCTTCAGGACATCTGGAAAGACAAAATTTTCTCTTTTCTTTATACTGTTAAGCGAAAAATTTCTTTTTTGAGTACATTTATATGATTGAGAAAACATAAAAAAAGCATGAAAAGAAAAAAAAAAATGATTGACTCACCAAAGTGGTTTTTTTTATAACAAAAAACAAGCAGTCATTAGCAAAAAGGGAATTCCCCAATATACTGTTGTTAACTACATAATATTATAATTAAAAGGAAAATACACAAAACGGCCAAAAATGGCTGGCTTTGGTTACCTCTGCTTATCCCGTAAACCAATAAAATAACAAAAAATCGTTAAGAATTTGGATTTTTTATTTCAATAGCGCATGTGTTAACTTGTATAGGGGGGATAACAAATAGAAACAATGCATTACAGTTTTCAGAAAATAAAATATAAAATGATATTTTTAACTCCTACAACCAGCATATTCAATTCACCAAAGAAGAAGGATCAAATGGTGGCATTCCTTTCTTGGATATGTTGATAATCCGTTCCGATGACAACTTTCTAAGAACTAAATGTTACAGAAAATCATACTGCTCAAACAGATTTATAAGTTTTTCCTCATACCACCTAATGAGATCCAAAATAAACCTCATACTAGGTATGAAAACTAGAGCAGTCAAATTAACCCACCCAGATTACAGAGATGAGTCGCTAAGAAAACTTATGGGCTTTCTACTTGAGAAAGCCTGCCCAGTTCATTCAATTAATAAATTCTTTTTTAGTACTAACATATCAATCATAACCTCAAACACTTACTTCACAACGCTCAATACAAAGTAACAACCAAGAAATTCATCTTAATCAGTCCTCTACTCAATTAAACAATCAAAATTTTTATTTCTCTCTTCCTTATATTGACAATTTTAGGGATAGACTTATTATTATTTTCAAACCGTTTGATTTTAAAATTGCTAAAAGGCAAATTAAAACTATTTGTAAACTGTACACCAAAACGAAGACTCCTCTCCTAAAAAATGAAAATTGGAACGTAATTTGCAAAATACCTTGTTCAAATTGTAATAAGGTGTACATAGGTCAAACCTCCAGAAATTTGAAGGGTAGGATTACTTCACACAAAAGTGACTGCAGACGTAATGTACAATCTTGTGCTTTAGCACAACATGTCATTAACAATGACCATCGAATGAGCTGGAATGAGACTGAACTCCTGGATCGCTCTGATTCTTACTACAAACGAATTTTCTTAGAAATGGCCCATATTAACCGGGAACCCTTTGCCATGAATAAAAAGAGTGACACTCAGGGACTCAGTTCCATATACAGTTACATCCTTAAATTAGAATTAAAAAAATACCAATCACTAACAGATCGTCCTGCACCAGACGAATAACACATGGACAAAATATTTTTTCCATTCTATCCTTTTATATTTTATTTTCCGAAAATTTTATTATTATTATTATTATTTATTTAGTAGTAGTATTCACAATACTTTTCAATTTACATTTAAAATAAATTTAACAAACAATTTCATACTCTGATTAAAAACTAATATTTTTTACAAAATTTATTGTTCCTTTTCTAAACATATTTATATTTGTTTCACTCTTTATGTTGTTCGGCATCATATTGTATAAGGTTAGGCCTTTTGAAAATAGAGATTTTTGCATTGCACTGGTATCTGCACGTTGCGGTCTAAAATCTAATGCGTTCCTCAGGCTGTACGGTTGAACATCCCCAACATATCTTATTTGTTCAATCAAATATTCCGGTGCATTTCCCATTTTCATTTTCTGGATAAAACATATTGTATTTAGCTGCAGTCTTTGCTTTACATTTAGCCATTTCAGGGCATTTAGCATATATCTTATTGATGTGAAACGATTGTATTTCAAAATAGAGCGCATAGCCTTGTTCTGGAGTTTTTGTAGCCTTGCCTGTTGTTGGTCTGAACAGCATGTGAATAACACAGTTGATCCATATTCAAAATGAGGTTTTATCATGGTGTTGTATATATTTATTGCAGTTAATATTGTTACTTTATTTCTTAAACGTTTGAAAAACCCGATTTTTTTCCCTATTTTTTACATATATATTCGACATGTTCTTTAAAGTTCAAATCCCTGTCTATGACTGTAATGCATTGTTTCTTTCTGTTATCCCCGGTACACATGCGCTATTGAAATAAAAAATCCAAATTCTTAACGATTATTTCTATCTTTATTCATTTTACTACTTGCCATTTAAATAATTTTTCAACTGCAAGCATATCTCAGATCGAAAAAAATCAATATCTTCGATCTTTCTCTACCACATAAAAGTTATATCAGTCTATCACACTCAATCTTTACCCCAAAAGATTGAAATTTTTTTGTTATTTTACTGGTTTACGGGATAAACAGAGAGAACCAAAGCCAGCCATTTTTGGCCGTTTTGTGTATTTTCCTTTTAGTTATAATATTATGTAGTATATTGGGGAATGTCCCTTTGTGCTAATGACTGCTTGTTTTGTTATAAAAAAAACACTTTGGTGAGTCAATCATTTTTCTTTCTTTTCATGACTTTTTTTTATGTTTTCTCAATCATATAAATGCACTCAAAAGAGAAATTTTTCACTTAACAGTATATAAAGAAAAGAGATGTCCTGAAGATGAAATAAATATAATTTTGAAAGCTCGACTAACAAAAAAAGGTTGTTTCACTACCCAAGGCCATAAATATTTAAATATAGACTTCAGCTTTACTAAATTTAGAATATATATATATATATATATATATATATATATATATATATATATATATATATATATATATATATATAGATATAGATATAGATATAGATATAGATATATAGTATATCAAGTCAGTCAATAAGGTTTGTAAAGCGACACCTATGGAGCATTAATTGAACCAAATATTAAACATCATTTTGAAGCTTCATCTATCATATGAATACACCCTAAATTTCAAGTCGATCTGTCAAGTCATTCTATGTTTATCCGCTGATGAAAATAGACGTGCTTCAGTATTTTTAAAAATGGAAAAAATGGAATATCGTGCAATGATACAACTCGTTGTTTTGGAAGGTTTATCGGCAACAGAAATCCATGCAAAGTTAGCGAAAGTGTTAAAGAAGTCTGCTCTTAGAACTTTAAAGTTTAAACGTGGTGATACAAGCGACAATGATGATCCACGTTAAGGACGTCTAAAAACTGAAACGACTGAAGAAGCTGTTATTCAAGTACAAGATATGGTAATGAAAGACCATCGATTAACCATGGATGATTTAACTGAGGCTATAGGCATCTCACACGAATCATTACATGAGTTATTAACTAATATTTTGGGTATGAGAAAGCTATTCACAAGATTGGTGCCGCATTTGCTAACATCGGAACAAAAACGCACTCGAGAGAAATCTTTCTAAA
Source organism: Pachyrhynchus sulphureomaculatus (assembly GCA_019049505.1). Classification (NCBI taxonomy): domain Eukaryota; kingdom Metazoa; phylum Arthropoda; class Insecta; order Coleoptera; family Curculionidae; genus Pachyrhynchus; species Pachyrhynchus sulphureomaculatus. Next base: position 94,893,983 of record CM032456.1, read on the forward strand.
CAACATTTGGCTCGCTTCGTCAAGAATTGCGTAGAATTTGTAACTATGGATGAGGCTTGGGTTTACCAGTATGATCCTGAACTACTACAACAAACCGCACAGTGGACTGAGCGCAGTTGTTCAGCTCCAAAGCAACCAAAGTGGTCAAAGTAGTTAAAAAAATTATGGCATCAGTTTTCTGAGATGCAAAAGGAATTTTGTTGAGTCACTACCCTTAAACCGGTAAAACATTCACAGGAGAATATTATTGCAACCTTCCGGATCCGCTGGATGAGAACATTCGTGAGAAAAGGCCTGGTTTGTAGAAGAAAAAAATCATCTTTCATCATGACAATGCAACTGCTTACAGAACTGCTTTGGCAACTGCAAAACTAGTCGGCCTAAAGTACCATTTGTTTTAATATCCACCCTATTCGCCAGATCTAGCTCCGTCCGACTTCCACTGTTCCCAAACCTCTAAAGATTTCTACGTGGGAAGCATTTTTCAACAAATGATGAGGTGTATCCGTAGAGGGGTATTTCAAAGGTCGTCCGGAAAAATTCCTTTAGAGATAAGGTAAATGAATTGGAAAATCGCTGGAAAAAACGTGTTGAGTTTAAGAGAAATTATAATGAAGAATAAATGTATTTCGACTAATTAATTCAGCTTGTTTCATTTCCGCTTTCAAAATTTATTGTCTAACCACTATATATATATATATATATATATATATATATATATATATATATACATATACATATACATATACATATACATATATATATATATATATATATATATATATATATATATATATATATATATATATATATATATATATATAGATAGATAGATAGATAGATATAGATATATAGTATATCAAGTCAGTCAAAAAGGTTTGTAAAGCGACACCTATGGAGCATTAATTGAACCAAATATCATCATTTTCAAGCTTCATCTATCATATGAATACACCCTAAATTTCAAGTCGATCTGTCAACTCATTCTATGTTTATCAGCAGATGAAAATAGACGTGCTTCAGTATTTTTAAAAATGGAAAAAATGGAATATCGTGCAATGATACAACTCGTTGTTTTGGAAGGTTTATCGGCAACAGAAATCCATGCAAAGTTAGCGAAAGTGTTAAAGAAGTCTGCTCATAGAACTCTAGAGTTTAAACGTGGTGATACAAGCGACAATGATGATCCACGTTAAGGACGTCTGAAAACTGAAACAACTGAAGAAGCTGTTGTTCAAGTACAAGATATGGCAATGAAAGACCATCGATTAACCATGAATGATTTAACTGAGGCTATAGGCATCTCACACGAATCAGTACATGAGTTATTAACTAATATTTTGGGTATGAGAAAGCTATTCAAAAGATTGGTGCCGCATTTGCTAACATCGGAACAAAAACGCACTCGAGAGACTCTTTCTAAACAACATTTGGCTCGCTTCGTCAAGAATTGCGTAGATTTGTAACTATGGATGAGGCTTAGGTTTACCAGTATGATCCTGAACTACTACAACAAACCGCACAGTGGTCTGAGCGCAGTTGTTCAGCTCCAAAGCAACCAAAGTGGTCAAAGTAGTTAAAAAAATTATGACATCAGTTTTCTGAGATGCAAAAGGAATTTTGTTGAGTCACTACCCTTAAACCGGTAAAACATTCACAGGAGAATATTATTGCAACTTTCCGGATCCGCTGGATGAGAACATTCGTGAGAAAAGGCCTGGTTTGTAGAAGAAAAAAATCATCTTTCATCATGACAATGCAACTGCTCACAGAACTGCTTTGGCAACTGCAAAACTAGTCGGACTAAAGTACCATTTGTTTTAATATCCACCCTATTCGTCAGATCTAGCTCCGTCCGACTTCCACCTGTTCCCAAACCTCTAAAGATTTCTATGTGGGAAGCATTTTTCAACAAATGATGAGGTGTATCCGTAGAGGGGTATTTCAAAGGTCGTCCGGAAAAATTCCTTTAGAGATAAGGTAAATGAATTGGAAAATCGCTGGAAAAAAAAACGTGTTGAGTTTAAGAGAAATTATAATGAAGAATAAATGTATTTCGACTAATTAATTCAGCTTGTTTCATTTCCGCTTTCAAAATTTATTGTCTAACCACTATATATATATATATATATATATATATATATATATATATATATATATATATATATATATATACATATACATATACATATACATATACATATACATATATATATATATATATATATATATATATATATATATATATATATATATATATATATATATATATATATATATATATATATATATATATATGTATATGTATATGTATATGTATATCCCGCTTTCAAAATTTATTGTCTAACCACTATATATATATATATATATATATATATATATATATATATATATATATATATATATATATATATACATATACATATACATATACATATACATATATATATATATATATATATATATATATATATATATATATATATATATATATATATATATATATATCAAGTTTTGAAGTAGTTATTGTTTTAACTGTGTCTTTCATCCCTGTTGGTGGTCTCTACTCATGGGTATTCCTGTTTTTCAGAGATATGCCAATAATTTAGCACATTTTTTTATTGTTTGTTTTGTCCAAGTCCAAGTTTGGCATCCGTACCTAAGCACTGGAAAGATACACTTGTTGAACACTTTCATACACTTCAAGTTTTAAGACAATGTTCTTATTTTTAAGTCTTTCTCTCCTATTTCTTTCTCTAAGTTAGACTTATCGCCTGTTCAATCTCATCCACCTGCCCGCCACTATTCCGCCACACACAGACCATCACACTACCTTTTTCGAGGGCGGCCACACTCCTATGTCCTAATGATGACCTATCACGAGCAATTCTCACTATCCTTCCGTCTTCCATCCTATTAATGTGTTCATCCCACTCTCTTCTCCGTCTCATCATTCAATCGTTGATATCCTCCACCCCCCACCTGTTTTTTATATCTTCTCTCTCCATCCAAAGGTGTATTTTCAGCTATTCTGCGAAGTACCTTCATTTCTATTAATTCCAGTAGTCTTTTGGTTTTTGATGTTTCTAGCTTAGTTTCCTCAGTATATTTTATAACAGGTCCTATAGCTGTTTTGTAAATTCTCGATTTAGCTTCGATTCCTATGCTTTTGTTACACTATATTGTGTTGTTTAGGCACCATGCTATTGTTGGGGCTCACGTCGTTTGTTCCCTTACCTCCGCTTCAACATCACCATAAGCAGATATTTCTATACCTAGATATTTAAACTTCATTTACTGTTTAATAACTTCTCTGTCCACCTCAAGTTTACATCTTAAGGGTGTCTTTGTTATACATTTTGTCTTGGAGGCAGATATTACCATGTGAAAGGATTTAGCTATTAAATTGGTGTAGGAGTCGCTGTAGATAGTTTTCATTTTCCGCAATTAGTATTGCGTTATCGGCATAACAGAGAATGTTAATCTCATTGTCTCCCATTTTGTATCCTCTCATGCTCCGTACTTTTCTTATTTTTTCGTCAATGATGATGTTGAAGAGAAGGAGGCTCAGTGAGCCTCCCGGTCGAACACCGTTCCCAGCTGGTATCGGTTTGTTAAGTTCTCCGTTTATCTTTGCTTGAATTGGGTTCGCTTTGTATACATTCTCTATAGTCTTAATTATATTACATGAGATGTGCCGATTGTAGAAGAGATAGATAACATCCTTCAGTTGGACACGGTCAAATGCCTTTTGCAAGTCAATAAAACATATATAGACGGGCTTGTTGTATTTAATAAACTTCTTCGACATTTGTTTAAGGACAAAAACTGCGTCTGTATACGATCTGCCTGACCTGAATTCTTGTTGCTCATCTTCTAAGTAGGTAAAACTGTTCATTATGATCTTTAGTATGAGGTTTAGTATGGTGCTTAACAGATTTATTCCTCTATAATTCGAAGGTATTTTCTTATTTCCCTTTTTAAATATAAGAATGGTCATACCAATCCGCCATTCATTTAGGATTCTGTGGCTTTTAAGTATATATGATAACTTTTCCAAAGCAGATCATGCAGCCCTCTTCTTTTATATATTTCATTTACTTGGTTTTCTCTGCCTAGTAGTATTTAGTTGCACAAGTAAAAGTATTTTTCTACGTTTTCGAAATTGCAGTTGATAATTGATATATGTGAGTCTTCGTTACACATGATTTTGATCTTTTTCAGATTCATTTTCAAGCCCACTTTATTTGATTTCTCTTCCAATTCCCTTAACATATGTTGTAAGTCTTCTGAATTGTCTGCTTTGACATCATCAGCGAATCTCAAGTTGCTCAGACTGTTGCCGTTTATTATATACCCTTTTCTTATCATTTTAGATGTTTAAGTACCTCTTCCAGTATTGAGCTAAATAATTTTGGTGAAATAATATCTCCTTCTCTAATTGTTCTGCAAATATTTTCTGTGTCTTTATGTAATTCAATAGTAGTATATAGAAATAATAAAAAAGGGAAATTCACCTATTTTATTATTTCTATATACCTGTGGCCGATTCATGCATTTGTCAAACTATTTATAATTACCCAATGTTCGATGGTATCAAATGCTTTATATCTATGTCACACAGATATCGGCAAGGACCGGGACAGTACCAGAATATACATTTGTATAGCCTGTCCCAAAATATAACATCCTGATTTTTGCCGTTTTAAGTGGGCAATATAAAAATTCTGACCTTTTGTTTTTGATAGGTTGCAGAGTGGACTTAAGAATTTTATTCATTAATGCAAATAAATCAAATTATAAATGTTTTTGGAGATGTTTATTTATAGATGCATGTAAAAACAAATGGATAAGAAGTACAAATATACAGTTTGAAGGAATGGGGTCTACAAGAGGGGACATATTGTATAAATAAAAAAATATTTTAACTTAAGCCTAATTCGGTTTCACTATCATGTCATCAGCTTAGGTAATTATCACTGGTTTTATATTATTTACATAAATATATGAATCTTCAACTTTAACAACGTGCTGAATGAAATTCTTCCAGCTTTCACAAGGTATATCATTTATAACTTTTTTTACTAATTCAACCACTGACACGCTTAAAGTAGGAAAAACATTTTGTGCCCTTATTTTTAATTTAACTTGATGCCAAATATATTCAGTTGGATTAAACACACAATAATACAGAGGAAGCCGCAAAACAGTGTGTCCCATTTTCTCAGCCATACTATCACAAACATATTTCTTTTTCAATTTATAGTCTTTCAAAACTTCCAAAAGATCACTTTTTTTATAACTAAAGTCAAAATAAATGTAATTTTCTAACATATATTCCTGTATTCCCGATTTGGTGTTCGCTGCATTAGGAACCTTATTTAGTAGGCAACTATGGTAACTTGCATTGTCCATAACTATAACACTCTGTTCGGGAACATTTGGCAAAAGAGAATTTTGAAACTAATGTTCAAAAAGTTCTTCGGTCCTGTTTTTGTGATAGTCGAAACAAGAATCTTTTATGTAGATAGTATGTAGATAATAGTAGACAATTTGAAACCCAGCCGTTTTCAGATCCAGCAGGCAAAATGGTTATTTGTTTACCTTTATTTGAAGGTGCGTTAGTCTGACATTTTGTACTGCTGTCAACCCACCCTTTTTGCACCGTGTCATGGGTAAATAAGTATGTTGCAAGATTCGTAATCTTTAAGACTCCATCACTACTTGCCTTTTATTGATTTTTCGAAACGTAAATCCCATTCTTAAGAGAATTCTGTGAAGGGTTGATCGGCCACAATGTATATTGGTCCCGTCCTACACCAGTCTTAATTTTATTTTGTCTCGTGTCGGCACCAACTGCTCTTCATACATAGAATATATTTTTCTCCTGATGAGGTCTTCTTCACGATCGTCTATATGGTGCATTTGAAAATTTCCGTTTTTTTCTGTCCCTGAGTGAGTGATGGTTTTCCTAAAATACCCTTAAGCGTAGAAATTGGGGTTTTTGTTAGTTTACTGATTTCTTGCAAAGCACTTTGTTTATTCAAATTTCTTTTTACCAAACTGTAATAAACAGTTTTCACTATTTGTTTAGCGTCAAGTGAAAAATGTTTTCTCTTGCGATAGCAACTATTGCAATTTTCCCACGGACGCCACAATAGAACCGTTACGTTGTAAGTTGTAAATAAAACTAAAAATAAAAATAATAAAAAGTATCTTTCGAATGCTAATAGGGACCTGTAGTCATTAGGCCGATATTATCAAATACTTAAAGGGCTCCAAACCGGGTTGCCAGGTAGTAAATATATAGGTAAAAATAAATCCAATATGATGTGTTATTGTTTTTCTCCAGTAACTACTACCTGCGTATACAATCAAGCCAACCAACCAAGTCCTCGGTACAGCAAGCTAGAACTACAAAGACCCAAAACTGCCACAAAATCCGGGGCTGCCGTCCCAAAGTTTCTTTAATTTCTTTGCTAATCATTGTGTTTGGCCCTATGAAAGATAAAACATTCAATTTATGAATAAAAATAAGTAAAAATACACTAAAGAAATGTGAAATTCCTCTATTTTTTAAATTCTAAGCTCTGAGTAATTTTACTAGTATGATAACTCTAATTTTACTGGTAATTTACGGCAATTTTAGGCATAGTGTTACCGGTAAAAATATAAGTTTAAAAGCCCTAGTATATCTCAATAATTTCAAGAATTTATATAAATAATTTAACTTGATTCGTTCACAATTCTAATCAAATTTAAAATCTATAAAATATTAATCGCATTTCTAATTACTACCATCCAAGCTTCCTATTTACTTAAACATTATGAACTTCGAGACCTGTGGGTAATTGCTTGCCATAACACGATATTTACCGTTGGCGATGCAACGTTCGCTAAATTTAATAAACATTCGAGATCAATATAGTTCGCCCCGTTTACGGTAAATCTAATATAGTAGACCTATATTTTGCGGAAAACCAAAACTGCCAGGGACGATTTATACAGGTTCATGCTAAATGTAGGTTACTAACTAATATTTGAAAGTCGGCCATTTTGAAGACATACCAAAGTCTTGCGTTAATACTGTATCACACTCAATCAATAAATGATTAAATTAAATGGTTATTAAATTTATTTTTACAGTACTGGACTAAATCTGCGGTTGGTTCTTTATGAAACATTTTAAGAATAGTGTAAATAGAATAATGCATCTAAATTACAATCATCATTATCATCATTACCTTATTCCATCCAAGTGGGATGTAAGCCTCCCCAAGTTGTCTACACTAAGCTCTGTTGTTTGCCTTTTGCATCCAATCGTGTCCTGCTAATCTTTTCATGTCGTCGGTCCATCTTGTCTGTGGTCTACCTCTGCATCTTTTATATTTTCTAGACTTCCATTCAATCATACGGCGTGTTATCATTCATCCTTGCGATATTCCCAGCCCAATTCCACCTTAATATACGAGGTATTTCCACAAAGTAAGTTCCGTTTGGTTATATAAAAACACGTGTACAGATACAGAAAAAATATTTATTGTACAAAAATCTACAACTGTTAAACTAATTTTCTACATAGCATCCGAAATTTTGTAGGCACTTGTCATAGCGTGGCACAAGTTTTTGTATGCCTTCTTCATAGAAGGTTGCCGCCTGTGTTTTCAACCATGTAGTAACATGTTCTTTCAGTTTTTCATTAACAATTTCATGAATTAGTGATCGTGAGATTTGCGGAAATTCCATAGCAAGAGCACTAATTGTAAACTTACGGTTTTGCTTAAGCTTCTCTTCAATTGCGTGAACCAGTTCATCAGTAACCAAAGACGGGCGTCCACATCGTTCTTCATCGTGCACTTGATCACGTCCTTCATTGAACTGTCTGACCATCTTCTAACCATTGAATCACTCATAGCAGTTTGTCCGTTAACCTCGCAGATTTGCCGATAAATTTCACTTGGTTAACTTTCTTTGCATTTAGAAAACGAATCACAGATCTGATTTCACAAGCGGCGGCATTTTCAATTAAGGCTGACATCATAAAGAAGCACTACAAAGAACACGTCGGCAGCAGCGATCTGAAAATGGCGTACATTTCTTCTGCTTGAGTCAGAATAACTGCCACGCATGCTCGGAACTGCGATCGCAGCGCTGTCGCGGATAGAAATAGAAACGGAACTTACTTTGTGGATATACCTCGTACATAACATATTCGTTGTATTACATCTGTCACTTTTGATCTTCTTCGTATCTCAATGTTAGGAATACCATATTGGAGTCTAATATTTAGCATTCTCCTCTCCATTGCTCTTTGGATTACCTGAAGTTCATATATTATGCTTTTATTTAAAGCCCACGTTTCAGTGCCATATGTTAATACGGGCAGTAGACATTGATCGAACACTCTGGCTTTTATTGTATTTGGGACGTCTAATGAAGTTTTGGGGGTCGAAATCGGAAGTGAAAAATAAAATTTTTTACCAGGTCATCGAGTGGGGTGTCAAATGAAAGCTTGTAAAAACACGAGTTCGAAATTATATATAATGTAATACTTGCACACACTTTTCTTTGTATTATTTTTAAAAAATTGCCAAAAATCTCGAAAAGTACTCATCAAAAAATTTTGGAAAAATTCTAGATTATTCTCCACAAGGAGTGCATTACCTGTGATAACGCTGGTCAATATGATTTTTTTCACAAGGAAACTGAATAGAGACCCTAATTCAGTTTTTTATGCTGAATTCAAATATGTTATCAGATTTCTTCTATCAGGCATAGTCATTTTTCTGTAATATTCTTCTCTATTTCATTGTTAAAATTCTTGTAAATATAGAAGTGGGAATTTGTATTCAGAATAATTTTGCACCAGGCAGACTTATTCATGTTGAAAATGTTTTAACTCTGTCCAGGCTTAATGATGTTCAAACCTGTCCTATTTTATACAAATATTGCACTTTTTTAGCAAGCAGAGGGCCAGTAGCCAGTATTGTAATTGTAGTGAGTCTGGTAACACGTGTACTTATTTGTTTTTGTGCTGTTTATTGTTTTTATTTGTAAGTTTTTTTTTATTAACGTTTCAAAATGCCAAGAAAGTGTGTAAATCTACCAAACAATTTCTGCTACGTGTGTGGTGAACTGACCTTCAAGTCTCGGAGGCGAAATTTTACACCGTTTGTGAAAAAATGTTATGAGCTTTATTTTGGGTGTAAAGCTGGTGATTTTGATAAAGACTGGGGCCCAAATTTATGCTGTGTATCATGTGTTAGGCTTCTCACTGTTTGGAAAAATGGTACTCATCATATGCCGTTTTCAGTCCCTTCCCCATGATTTGGAGGGAACAGGAGGATCATTTAACTGATTGTTATTTCTGCTTAACTAACATTAAAGGAATTACATCCAAAACAAAATATACAGTTAAGTACCCCAATTTGGCATTTGTAATTAGACCTGTGCCACATAGTGAAGAGTATCCCGTACCAGAGTTTCCAGATTTCATGACCTTAAGTGATAACTCCGACTCCGACCCAGTTCATACTAAAGACGGAAAAAGCGAGAGAATTGACCCTACATTTGAAGCAAGTGGTTCATCAAAACCTTACTTTTTATCTCAAGAAGATCTTAATGATCTTATAAGTAATTTAAATTTGTCTAAACAGTCAGCTGATCTTTTAAGTTACAGGCTCAAAGGTTGGAATCTACTCCAAAAAGATACAAGGATATGCATTTATCGTAGACGCCATAGTGATTTCAGTGACTACGCCTCTAAAGAAGGCCATGTAGTTTTTTGTAATGATGTTTGTGCAGTAATGGAGGCGCTTGGACATCAACACCAGCCAGATGAGTGGCGATTGTTCATAGACTCATCGAAAGTCAATTTGAAGGCTGCACTACTCCATAATGGGAATGAATTACCATCAATACCTGTCGCGCATGCCAGTCATATGAAGGAGACATATGAAAATATAAAATTGCTGTTAAAAAAATTCAGTATACTAAATATAACTGGAATATCTGTGGTGATTTAAAGGCTTTATTGTTAGGTTTTCAACTTAGGATACACGAAATTCTGCTGTTTCTTGTGTGAATGGGATAGCAGGGATAAGGAATATAAGGAAACAATGGCCTAAAAGTGAATCTATTATTCCTGGGCATAAAAATGTACAAATGGATCCTGAAAATGTGTATTTACCTCCCTGCACATAAAACTGGGGCTTATAAAAAATTTTGTAAAAAAAATGGATAAAGGTTCTGCTGCATTTATGTATTTGAAATCTAAATTTCCTAAAATAAGTGGTGCAGAATTGAAGGAAAGAATTTTTATAGGGCCCCAAATAAGATCATTAATGATGATGAACATTTTAAGGAACTATTACATCCACCGGAAAAAGCAGCGTGGAAATCATTCAAAAATATGTGTTGTGGCACTTATAAAGAAGAAAACTATGGTGAAATAGTGAGTGATCTTCTGACTACACAAAAAGAAATGGGCTGCAACATGTCCTTAAAAATTCACTTCTCGGACTCCCACCTAGATTTCTTCCCTGAAAATCTTGGGGCTGTCTCTGATGAGCATGGTGAGCGTTTTCAACAGCAGATTTCTACTATGGAAAAGAGGCATCAAGGCAAATGGAGTCCCAGTATGCTGACTGACTACTGCTGGACCATGAAAAAATACATCCCGAAGGCAAAATATGACCGAAAATCATCATATAAAACTTTTTAGGTTAGACAAAATTAGCCGTGTATTTATTATTCACTGTTTTGTACTAATTATTTTAAAACTTTAAACACGGGCACGTGCTTGTGAAAGAAAAAAAAAATTTTTGTAGACCAGTGCAATTTCTCTGGTACATAAAAAAAAATCAAGGTCATCAGTTTTCAACAAATATCGGAAACAAACTTTGTTGAAAACTCATTTGGCGTGTGCATAATTTATTTTCATGGCAATCGCGTTACGGAATACTAATTGCCATCCAGCCAATCCAACTGCACTTGACCGTTTTTTTTTTTTTTTAAATGCTTTGATTGGCCCAGAGCGAGAAGAGTGTAGGACCTGTCTATATTTCTATAAAGAAGGTCGTTTTCTTTTCTTATCATTTTGTCATAAGCAGCAACGGCTTAATCTCTGTGAATAATTTTTGCCGAAATAAAATAAAAAAAAAAAAAAAGTTAAAATTTTATAAAACAACGTACTTTATATTATAACTAATTTTTTTTTTCTTAAGTACTAGCCTAACAATGTTACTTCTTAAATAAATTTTCCCTGCAAAATTACACAAACACACAAAGCATATACCTGCCTTACTAAAAAGCAATTTGGGGCTAAATTTATTTTTAACGAATTTATTCCACGCAGTAGCAAAATTGTATTCTAACGACCTAATATAAGTACATCATTTTCCTTTGCTTCGGTCGGCTCTAAATTTTGACACCAAGAGACGCAAGAATAAACTGAAAAAAATTCATTTTAATAAAGACTATTTGAATAAAAATTCAGTAAAAGTACAGGGCCTAGGAAGAACAAAAAAACCAATTCGCAGTCCAAGAATAGTCATTCTCAGTAATTCTCATGTATAGGGACTGCATGTAATCAATTTTTTATTTTAAAGTATTAGGTTTCTTTAATCTGCTCCATTCATTTCTTATTCAGCCGACCACTTCATTGAAGCTACGTAAATTATATGGAGAGCAAGGTTACTGGCACGTGATAACAGAATCCTTAATCTTGTAAAACTCTTGCGCATAACGGGCACGGTAACTTCCGTCAAACATTGTATAAGAACTAACTCGCCTTGGAGCGGGACCAATCTCTGTACCTTGTCTCTGCCACCCTTTGCCCCGCGTCTTAAGAACGTTCCTAAGAAAATTAATTTTCTTACGATTATGTACAAAATTTCAATATCCATATTTATTAGTGTCCTTTATACGTAAAAAAAATTTCAATACTTCTTACAGCACTAAATTTGTAAATATGGACTGTTAAAATAATAAATAAAAATATTTTTCTATAAAGGATTTTATAGCAAGCGGTATTCGTCGTTTGTTATAAAATAATTTTGAAAATGAAGCTACTTTTGATCGTTTTCAGTTTTCCTCGCATAACTTGATAAATAAAAGTTCGGGACTTGGCCACGTCGCACTGCGCGGGAACTTTGAAATACCGTCAACGCACAGCTAATTTTAATAAATGTGTGTAGCTCACAGATATAAAAAAATATAGGGTTATTGTAAATAAAAAGTCAATATTTATAACGAATCAAATATTTATTAGTATTCAGCATAAATAAGTAGCATATTAATTAATATCAGAAACTTAGTTTCTTATCACTCCAGTATTTACTAAATTACATTTACAGTCCCTGGCCAAATTATTAGACGCACTGCAAGATTTCATGTAAAATATTAATTACCGAGTGATATTGTACCGTTTTATTATTTTAAATTGATTTGTTTTTTATTTTTATATTATCCAATCAATTACCTATTTATTTGACATAAATAAAACAGCATTAATTTAGAAAAGCATAAGTTTATTAAGTTTTAAAGAAAAGTGAAATTAATGTTAGTAAAAGTTAATATTTAGTTGAGCCACCTTTAGCCGCTATCAAAGCTTTAATTCTGCGCGGCATGCTATCAATGCAAGATTGTACTGTCTCCTGCATTTGAGGATGATGATTCCACACATGAATAATCTTTTCTAGGAGCTGGGTTTTGTTGGTAATCACATCTTTAGCCACTTCTCTTTTCATCAGCTCCCACACATTTTCAATGGGGTTCATACCCGGCCAATCCAACAGAGGGATATTTTTTTCTGCCAAAAAAGCTTTAACAGACCGAGCAGTGTGGCAGGGAGCTCCATCTTGCATGAAGGTGAATGGTTCCCCATTTGGAAATCCATTCTCTGAGCTGCGGAATCAACCGATTTTGTAATACTTCTTTGTACTGATCTTGCCTCATTATTCCTTTGACGACGTACAGACGTCCAGTGCCCTTGCCGCTGATGACTGACCAAATCATCACTTTGGTGGGATGTTTAACCGTCGGGACGACACAATCAGGATGAAACTTTTCTCCATGACGACGACGCACATACTGAGCTTTATTCTGCAAAATTTCGAATGTGCTTTCGTCACTGAAGCAGACCTGTCAAAAATAGGAAAAATATATAAAACTTCCATGTTTATTTGCTTTATTTAACTGAAAATGATAATAATGTATCAATTATTAATTAAATTGCTGTATCTTACCGATCTCCAGAAGTCCACATCTTTGTCTTGCCATTGTTTGGCCCACTTCAGGCGCTTTGCTTTCATTGCAGTTGTTAACTTGGGCTTCCTGGCGGGGCGACAGGCCTTAAAATCTAATTCTTTCAATTTTCTTCGAACAGTGCGCTCAGAAGCATTTACGCTAGCATCCTGGAGTTGTGATTTTATTACTTTTGTGGTAGCAAATCTGTTTTCTACACAAATTTTCTTCAAACATCTCTCTGACCGTGGAGTGAAAATTGGTTTTCTACCGCATCTTTTCTTTCTTTCCGGGCTTAATTCGTTCCCTGACTCAATTTTCTTTTTTATGCGTCGTACACTAGCTTCAGAAACCTCCAATCTTCGTGATATTTCTCGGTTTGTAAATGTTTTCGCAATCACAAGGGCCTTCACTTCAGCTTTTTTACGTGGTGAAAGATCTCCTTTTCTACCCATAATGAAAATAGTCCAATTACTTTTTTAAAACACTGCATACAAAATAAACTAATAACTGAGTAGTATAAAACTGTTAAACAAACAATCACAGTCCATAAAGCCAAAGAAACACGTCCGTACCTGACTCAATTCCGATCGCGACTGATACAGGTTTGTACTTATTTACGTTCATGTATCACTTTGTCAACACAGTGTTGCCATATGTTAAAAATAAATACAAATATGTAGTCTACAACAATTCTTTTAAATAAAAATCAATAATATTGTAGTTTAAATATACCATTATTGCATAAAAACTCTTAAGAAACATAAAATTACTAAAAAAATACAGTGCATCTAATAATTTGGCCAGGGACTGTAGTACAGTTGTCAGTTATTTTGAATGAAGCCTTTCCCTTTTGAAATCACTCAATTTTTCCATATCTATGACTTGTGCAGCCGGTGCATTTCAGATTTCTAGTTAACTCTGTCAATAAAACTATACTATCCTCATGAGGAATTTTAGATTGAACTATTTCGTTGACTCTTGTTTGAATTTCCTGTTTTTTGCATCAGAGGTACTTGCTAATGCTATATTTATTTTTTCAACAGTTTTTTTTTTAAATCTGCCATTCTTTAATCGCGAAGTTATTATTTATGCACTATTAAAAATCACCAATATAAAAGTAACCTCAAAAAATACTCCAAAATATTAAAACCCAACATAAACAACTCGTGTCTCGATCACAGTACGAATGTAACGTTGCCAGATCCGAAAAATGACGCAATACGATTATTTTTGTATTTCAGCGCATATGAAACGGGGCGAAAGAGCGCACTGCGCCTCAAGTATTTTTTTATTGTCCGCATGTTAGTTTACATAGGAGAGATCTTTCTGTAAGCTGAGCACGACTACTCCGTGGGAACTTCCTTAAGCCTAATAAAAATGAAGTTATTTATAGGATAAATATTTTTATGGGTATATAACATGTGCTACAAGGAGATCCCTAAAGCATAACAAGATCAATGCGTGTGCGGGAAAAGCTATTGACGTTGGCCTTGATTCGCTGTAAATTGTACTTGAAGTAATATACAGTCCTGGGCATATTATTCCAAAGAAATGAGGTTCTTCATATAAAAGACTGCTATACAAGGAGTGACAAGAGGAACATCATACGGAATGTGATGTATTAGCGCGATGTATATTCGTAGCATGCACTGCTCTAGGAAAAATTAGGCGGACTACATCGATTGAACCAATTCGTTGAATGTACTTATGGAATAGACTCAAGTCGTCAACCGTTCTTCGATATACTAAGGGATCAAGGTTAGTGGTGAGTTCTGGGTTTCCAATCAAGCGAAACAATACACTCCTAAATAGATTCCAACAAATATAGTGTTTGTTAGGGAGCAGAGTCCTACACATGACAGCGATATTCCATTAAGTGGTAAGCTTTCTAGTTCGATATATTATTTCCAGCTTGGATGTAATACAATCTTATATAAGTGACATTCTATTATCGAAATCTAAATAAATAGAATCTAACCCTATTTAATTTTCTAACGACGTTGTTTTTTGGTGATTTTTAGTATAAACAAGATATTAATTTTAAAACTACTTGTGTATGTACACTGCGTAAATACAGTGATGAGTCTTCTTAATGATGTAGTAATTTTAGGCCTCCTAGTTTCTTACAGTGATTTTTTTTTATATCCAATTTTATCCTCCGCGTATTGCTCTATTCTCTAACATGGTTTGCTAACTCTAATTTACTCCTTTCAGTATATTTATTTTATTACATATAGTTAACCATACAGATATTGAGAGATACATTCTTTTTCGTTTTCCCAGCTAGTCAGTTAAGTCTCGATAGAATACTCCTATATTTTATAGAAAAAGAAAGCAATTTTTATATTGTCATGTATAGTCCTCCTTCTCTATCCGTCATCCTACGCAACGACGTGGTGATATCATGGTATTTGTGCCACTATTTCAGTACATGTTTCTCGGTATTGAGCTTGATGTGATGCTTCCGGGAATGTGAGGCCAGTTGTTTTAATATGGTCCAACCACCATTTGGGAGATCGTCCTCTTGGTCGTTTACCCTCGACATTACCTTCCACAATCAACCGCTCTACTGTGTCCTTCCCTCTTGCTATGTGACCAAAGTATCTCAGTATTATTCTATCGACTATAGTAGTCAGTCTTGTTTTAATGTTTAGCTTATCTAAGATGGAAGCATTTCTGCGGTGCGCTATCCAGGGTATCCGGAGCATCTTTCTGTATACCCACATTTCAAATGCGCTGATTCGTATCTTGTCATTTTTTTAATAATCAATGTTTCGGCTGCGTATGTATTAGTTGGGAATATTAGTGTGTTGATGAGCCGTAATTTGGTATTCTGCGTCAAGTCACTATCTCGCCATATTTTTGTTAGTTTGGCGGTCACTGTTAGTGAACCGAGGTAATTGAAGTGACTGACTGTTTCATATCCTGCAACGTGAGGATGATTGTATGGTAGTATAGTAAAATAGAATTGTTCAGCAGCTTTGGATTTATTTTGACAGGATCGATCAACCTCCTCAAAAACTTTTTTATTTAAGAAACTTCGTTTCCTTAGAATGGCCTGCCCAGTATTCCCATCGAGTGCGACCTGTAGCAAGTCAAGAGCAACGTGAATATCTACTCCCCTACAACGCGAGTGCTGTGTCCATTTTGAAATACTCGTGCATGAGTAAACACCACTTTAAGTGTAGCCGTTTTGCAATAAGAAACTAAGTCTCCATTCGACGAGAAAAAATTTCCAAAATTTTAATTTCACCTTAGTAATACAGCAACAGTAGTCTCAGAAGAAATGGCAAGAATAGTGGAAGGATTTTTACCGATCTCAGACAGAATAATCTTGATTCAAATAAATTGCAAACCCTACAACTTTAACATCATACAAGTCTATGCCCCAACATCAAAAAGTATTGATGAAGAAATAGAAATATTTTATGAAGAACTAAATAAGACTTTACAACACACTAAGAAAAATGTGATAAACATGATAATGGGGGACTTCAATGCGAAAGTAAGAGATGAAAAAGAAGAGGATATTGTGGGGCGTTTTGGCTACGGTAAACGTAATGACAGAGGGCTGAGCCTCATCCAGTTCTGCAGAGAAAAGCACCTCTCTGTTATGAATACTTATTTTAAATTGCCACCCCGATGGTTGTATACGTGGAAAGCTCCTGCAGGGTGAAAAACATAACAAGGTCATCCGAAATCAAATAGACTATATAACTATCAATAGAAGAAAACGAAATATAGTCAAATCTGTCAAAACCTATCCTGGAGCAGATATACCTACAGACGATAATTTGCTGCTTGCAATTATCAAGATTAGACTAAAAAAGTTAAACCATGAACAAACAACAACAAATATTAACATCGACAAACTGAAAGAAGAGGTCATAAAGAAGAGAATTCATTAGGAGATTGGTAGAAGTCTCGATACAAACAAGCTGGGAACTCATCAGACACCGGAAGAAAAATGGCACCACATCAGAGAAACACTGGAAGAAGTTATAGAAAAGTACCTTAGACAAAATACAACCAAAAAAAAAAAACAATCATGGATGACGGAGGAAATATTGGCTATGATGGAAGTAAGAAGAAAGTATAAGAACAATAATATAAAATACAAAAAAACCCACAACCTAATATAAATAAAGATAAAGGAGGCTAAAGATATGTGGCTAAATGAACAATGCACCGAAATAGAGGCATTAGGAAAGAAATACGGCACATTTAATTTACATAAGAAAATAAAAAAAGCTGCTGACTAAGGTTACAAAGGCGACCACAAGTAATAGAGGATAAAGAAGGGTAAACTACTACTGAACATACAAGAAAGAATGGATAGATGGGAAGAATATATAGGGGAAAATGTATAGTGGCAGAATTAGACAACATAATACAAATAAGCTTAATACAACGGGCCACCCCATATTAGCAGCAGCAAATCAGCTTAAAAACAAAAAGGCAGTAGGAGAAGATAATATACCTACAGAAATCATTAAAATATTTCTTGAAAACCATATCGACATTGTACAGGACCTCTTCAACAGCGTATACAACACAGGTGATGTACCCCATGATTGGTTGACATCAATTTTTATCCATTGCCAAAAAGAATAACCCTAGACAGTAAGGAATATCGGAATATAAGTCTATTGAACCACATCTTGAAACTCTTCCTTAAAATAATCCACCAAAGAATATACAAAAAACTAGATGAACTACTGGGCAAACACAATTCGGTTTTAGGAACGGACTAGGAACGAGGGACAAACTATTCTCCATTCGTGATCTGATTGAAAGATGTAGGGATGTCAACCCTGATGTTTATTTATCTTCATAGATTTCCAAAAAGCCTTTGATATGGAAAATCATGAGAAAATGATGGAAATACTATAATCGTGTAACATTGATGACAAGGACTTACAAATAATATCAAGTTTATACTAGAACCACACTACCAAAATAATAATTGAGAATCGCATGTCCAAAGAAATAAAAATAAAGAAAGATGTACGTCAGGGTTGTATTTTGTCACCCCTTTTATTCAATGTCTATTCGGAGGAAATCTTCAATAAAGCACTTTCTGATAAAAAAGATGGAATTACAATTAATGGTGTGTGTGTTTAAATAACCTTCGCTACGCTGATGATACTGTCAGTGACAGTGAAGAAGGCCTACAAAGACTCATGAATGGAAATGTTGATACATGTGAGGAATACGGAATGAAACTGAATACGAACAAAACAAAAACAATGGTGGCAGTAAGAATTCTAATACAAACATAAATATTAAAGTAAATCAACAAACACTTAAAAGGGTGACAAAAATAGCGTACTTAGGAAGCGTAATTAGTGAAGATTGGGAGCACTCGATTGAAAGAATCGCAAAAATTGAAAAGCATGAAGCTCCTTTAATAAAATGCGAAGCATACTCTGTAACTGCCAACTAAACTTAAAAACAAGAACAAGAGTGTTACGTGTTATGTTATACGATATAGAAGCTGCAACAATCACAGAGACAACACAATAAAGAATGGAGTCATTCGAGATGCGATGCTAACACCGAATGCTCCGTGTTCCTTGGACAGCGCATACCACAAACGCGGAAATACTTGATGGGATGGGAAAAAGAACGAGAGTTGATTCCAGCTATTAAAAAAAGAAAAAGCACTTACTTTGGCCGTATTATGAGAAGCCAAAAGTATGAGCTCCGGCAACTAATAATTGAAGGAAAAATAATCGGTAAGCGAGGACCAGGAAGTCGCCTCAACTTCTGGTTGAAAAATTTACGACAGTGGACAAACATGACATCTACTGAAGTATTTAGAGTGGTAATAGATAAAATCAGATGGGTAAATGTAATCGCCAACGTCCTTAGAAGATAAGGTACACTAAGAAGAAGAAGAATATTTTACAATCTTCGAAATTTCATAAATTATTTTAATATTTATAGCCCTATAGCGACCAATTTCATGTAGTAATTTCAATATTCTTAAAAGATTTTAAGGTCTATGATTTCTTCATACGTTACTGGAAACAAAGTATACTATTTTATATTGACTTTAGTTGAGCATTATCGGTGTCATATTTAAAATTAACCAATCAATTTGACACCGGTACTGTTTCGAAATACGGGACGTGACCGGATTTATCCTTTAATTGAATAGAATGTAATTAACCTTTAAACTTCAGGAGACTATCAGTCTTACAATACCTCAATGCGGAAGTTCTATTTTGCCAATGGCCTGCAAATAGACAAATCCTTTTTACTATAGAATTTCCAGGAAAGGAATTCTATTCGGTAAAATAGAATTCTTAGATGCTGGAGACAACTAAAAAAGTAAATCTTGTTAAAAAGGCCATTTCTCCAGAGTCGAAGTAAATCAGTCTATTGTCTTCCGAATCTTAAATTTTTCTTTTAACGAATTTCTATCTGAAAGATATGTGTTATCAACCTTCAGTGTTTGTAAAAAGCTTTTATTGTATTTAAAAAGAAATATGACTACTAGCTTTTAGATGTTTCGTTTAATTGTATAATTGTATTATATATATATATATATATATATATAAAAAAATAAAAAATATATTTATTCCTGCCAACAAATCCTAGTTGTTACACATTAAACTTAAACTTAATACTACGAAACCAATACAGGAAAACACAATTTCCCTAGCAGTAAAAACCAAATTACAAGGCGATAATACATTTTAACCGATGCGCAATTTTCTTAAAGAAGAATATGCGTGTATCACCAATTCATAATCTACTATTAGTGCTTATTACAAATGTACTAGAACCATCTTATTTTAAATACATACTTTATTTAGTTTCTCAATCCATTTTGTTATCAATATATATATATATATATATATATATATATATATATATATATATATATATATATATATATATATATATATATATATATATATATATATATATATATATGTATATATATATATATATATATATATATATATATATATATATATATATATATATATATATATATATATATATATATATATATATATATATATATATATATATATATATATATATATATATATATATATATATATATATATATAAATATAAATATATATTCAGTTAAAATGGACTCTAGTGTAAAAAGTACAGATTTTTCTATGTAATTAATTTCAGAATTAATTATTATAGGGCTGATGATACCTAACTAGACGAAACATGTCATCATCTTGATAATTAACTAATTCTTTTAACTGTATATGGTATTTACTATTTTCAACGTATATACTAGTTCCATTTGTCCATTATATTCTATGAACTTTACTTGTTAATTTCTCTCAGATAGAATTAGCTTAATAAAGAATACAATCCGACATTGTATTCACCCACGCGTGGCTAAAAGTTAGCTTCTCTAATACAACAAAGTTAAATTTAATGTAATAAACAGAATAGAAAATGAATACTAAGTGCTCTCCATTTATTAATATGCTTAATAATGTGGTTTTTAATCTCTCATAAAGGGTCTCTTTTGTTTGCAAAAAAAGTTGATGCTATACATTTTTCTGTATAATTAGTTTAAGTATGAATTTATTAATTAAGGAAAATTTGATGATATATTAGTTCTATTGTATAAAACGGTTCTTTTTTGTGAAAACTACTGGTCCTCCAACCATCGATTTTTAAATGGGATTTCAAATCTTAAAGTTCCACTGTATCAAAAGATTTTTCTTTGTGAAATATCTCTCCTACCCTGCCCGTCGATTTTTATATTGGATATCCATTTTTAGAGTTCCAATGTATGGAAGTGTTCTTTTTGTAGAACTTGTCCCTCCCTCTGGTCATCGAAGTTTTTAAAGTCTGAGAGGGTTTTTTGGTCAAAAAAATTGGCGCCCTCCGTCATCGTTTTTAAATCTACTGTGTTGGGAATAGCCTCAGGCGGTAAAGGTCCAGTACAAAAATGGTCGTTAGGTAGGTACCTTTCTTCCCAATACAACTAATTTCGCTTTTAGTGTTGCTAAAAAAAAATATTGCATTTCCGTCGATTGGTCCGTTTGTCAGTCTGTTGGTACAATAATGCTCGAACTTAGTATATAGATAGATACCAAGAAGATGAAGGCTATAGTTTTTGAACTATATCGCTTCAGGAAAAGGGGGCGGAAGGGTCGATAAGTTTTAAAAATAATAAGGAAGTTTTTCTTGTTTTTTTTTTGCTAAATAATTAACAAATTTTATGCAGAAATACTTTTAGCAAAACATATACGGGACGAAAGGGGTGGAGGGGAAATTAGGGGGCTTGCTTCCTATATATTCTTTTCTGGGTCTTTCAAGTCTAGGAATCAAAAAATTAGGCTATTTTATTGCTTTCAAATTTATCCCAAGAAGGATTTGAACGGGGCGAGGGTAGTTTAATAATGTATAATTTCAATAGCATTTTGAGATATTTACAGATTTTTTGGATGATGTACGGGACAAACTTTAAGTATATCATTTAGTAAAATACGTAAAGGGTTAAAGAGTGGGATAAAGTTAACAAGCACTACATCAGAAAATCCTCAACAATTCTTCCGTTAAACCGGCTTTCCTGATCTAATGTCAACCTGACTTAAGTCTGGACTCCAGATATGTTCAAACCAAAATTTTTCTTGAAAACAAGATAGGCCGTCATTGTAGTATATTGTTTTATAAATAACTTCTGGTCCATTCCCTCCTTATACTAATGATATTTTACCTCATTATTTGAAGGAAATAAATTCGTTAAAGTACTCCAGAAAAATATTATCAATCACTATATATAACACGAAAATATCGCCACGGACCGGGAAGATGAAAGAAATAGAGTGATTAGTATGTAACAATGGAGGAAATAATGAACGCCCTACAACATATGCACAACAACAAAGAACTAAGGGACGATAAAATAACTATAGAAATTATAAAGTATGGAGGGGCATCGATAATACAATTTCTTCAAGCTCTATTTAACAGCTGCCTTATAGAAAGAAATACCAACACTTTGGGTAAACGCCTTGATTGTGCTTATTTTTAAAAAGGGGAACAAATTTAAATTCGAGAATTACAGACCCATCAACCTGTACTATACAAAATACTCACTAGAATTATAGCGTATAGATTAACGAACAAATTAAACAGTTATCAACCACGTGAACGAGCGGGATTTAGACGGGAATACAGCACTTTGGACTATCCTCAAACAATTAGATTACTAGTAGAAAAAGCAAACGAATATAAAGTCACCTTGTGGATAACAATGATTGACTACGAAAAAGCATTTGATTCGGATATGGACAGTCCTGCAGGTAACAGCAGAGTCGATGAAAGATACACAACTCTTCTTGAATACATATATAAAAATGCCACTTCACAAATAATGCTTGAAATAACAGACAAATAAAATCAAAATTAAAAGAGGAATTAAACTCGACATCCCCAAAGCTGTTCACGTTGACTCTAGAATACATGTTCAAATCGTTAAAGTGGGAAAATAACGGGATACTAATGGACGGTGAACAATTAAATCACTTAAGATTTGTAGATGATGTCACTCTGATCGCCAACACAAAAGAATTATAAGAAATGCTGACGGAATTAAATAACTCGAGAGTCTCGAGAAATAGGTCTAACAATAATCTTCATCAAAACCAAATATTTGAACAATGAAAGTGAAGATAACAGCCAGGAACAATTTATAAAAGGTGAAAGAGTCGGAAAGGTACAAACATTCATATACTTAGGACAAAAAATCGAAATATCAAAAAATAGTTTAAAGGCTGACTTGGATAGAAGAGTCTCGTTAACTTGGTCTGCGTTCGGAAGGTTAAAATCTACATTTAAATTGGACATCTTAGGGTGTTTTTTATAGAGGTATAGAACTTTGAAATGGAATAAAACAAAGATGAATTTTTTTAATTGACATGAAATTTACTTTATTCGAAAGATAATCTTCTGGCATTATAATTTAAATATGACTTCTGGCATATGACCGCCACGGCTGGCTCGGACGTAATCTAATCTGGAGGTCCAATTTTCGATGACTTTTTCCAACATTTGTGGCCGTATATCGGCAATAACGCGGCGAATGTTGTCCTCCAAGTGATCAATCGTTTCGGGCTTATCGGCGTAGACTAGCGACTTCACATATCCCCACAGAAAATAGTCTAGCGGCGTTAAATCGCATGATCTTGGAGGCCAATTCACGGGTCCGAAACGTGAAGCTATGCGGTTACCAAACGTTTCCTTCAATAAATCAATTGTGGCACGAGCTGTGTGACATGTTGCGCCGTCTTGTTGAAACCACAGCTCCTGCACATCATGGTTTTTCAACTGATGAACGAAAAAGTCAGCAATCATGGCTCTATAGCGGTCACCATTGACTGTAACGTTCTGACCAGCATCGTTTTTAAAGAAGTACGGACCAATGATTCCACCAGCCCATAAAGCACACCAAACAGTCAGTTTTTCTGGATGTAACGGTGTCTCAACATACACTTGAGGATTATCATCACTCCAAATACGACAGTTTTGTTTATTGACGTATCCATTCAAACAAAAGTGAGCTTCATCGCTAAACAAAATTCGCTTATGAAAATCGGGATCAACGGCAATCTTGTTTTGGGCCCATTCACCGAATCTACGCCTTGCTAGGTGATCGTGTGGCTTCAATTGTTGCACGAGTTGGATTTTGTAAGCACGCAAACGAAGATCTTTCGGCAAAATCTTCCATAAAGTGGATGGACACATATCCAATTCCTGTGCACGATGACGGATAGACTGATTCGGGTCTTCCTCTACGCTACGCTCTACAGCAGCAATGACTTCTTCTGTACGCACTGTACGAGGTCTCTGTGGATGCGTATTATCATTTAGAGTAAACGTGGTGCGAAAACGTTCCATAGTTAATCGAATTAATTGCTCTGATGGACGATTATGTTGACCGTAAAATGGACGTAGTGCGCGATACGTATTTCGAACAGAATCATGATTTTCAAAATAAGTTTGCACAATTTGGAAGCGTTGTTCAGGCGTCAGTCTATTCATGTTGAAATGCCAAACCATATAATCACTTGACAGCTGACAAAATGGCCGCCAGTTAAAAAAGTGTTGCCTACTTAAAGTTTTATACCTCTATAAAAAACACCCTTTACAATAAAAGCCAGAGTATTCGAGCAATATATGCTGCCAGTATTAACATATGGTACTGAAATGTGGACTTTAAATAAAAGTATAATAACTAAACTCCAGGTAAGCCAAAGAGCAATGAAGAGGAGAATGCTAAATATTAGACTCCCAGATCGTATTCCTAACATCGAGATTCGAAGAAGATCAAAAGTAAATGTAATACAATGAATATGTATATTAAGGTGGAATTTGTAGGGGTATATTGCAAGGATGAATAATAACAGATGGATAAGCCGTATAGTTAAATGGAGGCCTAAAGAAACAAAAGATGTAGAGGTAGACCACAGACAAGATCGATGGACGACATAAAAATATTAGTGGATGCAAAAAGCAAACAACAAAGCTCATTGGAGACAACTTAGGGAGGCTTACATCCGACTATGGATGTAATGATGATGATGGTGATGATGATGATGATGAGTTATAACAGCGACATCTCAATAGAAGTTTTCTTCCAGGCCTTTGTTAAGTTTCAAAAGTTTTTGTTATTACTTTTATTAGCACAAAAATATAAATTGAATAAAGAATAAAGTAACATATTTTTTGTGGCGAATAATGGCAATAAAAATGTAATGCCCAAAGGTTTAACTTCGTAAGCTCCTTACAAAACACGTTGTTACGTGCTCGTAAGAATAGAAAATACCGCTTTTGCCAGTTAAGCAGTTTTTGCATGTCGAAGTACATTGACTTCTACTTTATTTATTAACACGATAATTTGCTGAAAGATAAAGTAATCGAATTTACAAGTAAAAAATAACAAAAATCGTTGCCAAATGAAACCACTGTGACAAAATATTTTTTTATATAGTGCAGGAAAAAAAAGCATTTAAAATTGCTTAATATAGCAATGGGATATCACCAGGAGTATTGTCCTGAGTTTTAGACCTCGAAAAACTTCTGCTCTTTTGTTTATAAACAATTTAAGTTTTCAAAAGGCGTTTTTTTGAGCTTAAAATGTGAATAACTGCGTTCCGTCGGATCGAGACAAAAAAAAAAAACTCTTCGTAATGAAATTACCAACAAATTCTTGTTGGTTTTAAGTCACTCAAGTGCGTGCATAACCTACAAAATTGGAAAAATAGGCAAAAACTGTTTTTCTTTTTTTCATTTTATTGTAGAGGCCGACTAAGTGAACCAATCGGCTTCAAACTTTCAGAAAATATGCGTTTTGTTATAGCATAAATACTCTGAAATTTTGGTATAAAATATTGCCAGCCATTTTATGCCATTTGGACCATTTTCTTCAAAATTTAGGTCTCGACGCTAGCTTTCCAATGCTATTAAAAAAAAAAAATTGGAGTCATATTAACTATTTTTTTTACATTGGGTTATTAATCAAATAACAACAAATGCGTTTTCTCGGTCATTTTGAAAAAAAAATTATCACATCTTGTATGGCGAGACCTTTATTTTAAAAAAAATCATTTTCGTTAGCGTTAAAATGACAGAAAAAATTTATTTTTTGTTTTTTGTGAGAATTTAAAATGACTCCAAAAAAAAAAAATTAATCGCATCGGAAAGCTGGCGTCGTACTTAAATTTCGAAAAAAAGATCCATTTTTGACCCAATGGCATAAAATGGCGGGCAACTCGAATTTTAAATAACAAATTCAATTGTACCCACTGAGTTCAACATTTTTGTACCAAAATTTTAGGGTATTTTTGCTATAATAAAAGGCATATTTCCTGAAAGTTTCAAGCCGTTCAGTTCACTTAGTCGACCTGTAAAATAAAATGAAAAAAAATACAGTTACAGTTAGTACAATTTAAAGGAACTTGGGTGTTATTACTCTTACAAAAAAGATAAAACTGATCTTTAGCAAAGGACACCTGACCTTTGCTAAAGATCAGTTTATGGAATTAAATGTGAATGTGGGTATATTTACATAGGTCAGACGTCGCAAAAATTATCAAAAAGAATCGCTCGATTGTAAGCACAAACCAGATTCTACCAGTCTCAGTCAACATGTCAATAAATACGATCATAAAGTCCACTATAACGAAACCTTCATTTTGGACACTGAAAGTAACATGTTCAGACGGAATTTTCTGGAAATGTGCTATATAAAGAACTCCCAAAATAATCTGAACCATAAAAAAGACGTCGAAAGTCTAAGTTCCATTTACATACATATTTGTTGGCCCAAGAACATACTAAAAAAATAATAACTAATGATTCTTACACCCGAGTTTCTTTGAATTTTGATATTTCATAAATTTTCCACTTTTCTTATTTTATTTTATTTTTTATCCGTTTGAACAATCTTAATTTGACCTTTTTAGTATTCCGTATGGAAAACTTATAAGATGAATTCGTCTGTCTGTCTGTCTGTTTGTCTGTCCGTCTGTCTATCACACCCGATTTTCTCCGAAACTATTTGACATAGAAAGGTGAAATTTGGTAATAATATAGGAATTGATAGCCTTATCAAAGCCGTGTAGTTTTGAAAGTTAAATTTTGACTTAAGGGGTTAGTTTTGGGGGGTGAAACCGGAAGTGAAAAAAATTTTTTTACTAGGTCATCGAGTGTGGTGTCAAATGAAAGCTTGTCAAAACACAAGTAAAAAATACATATATAATATAGTACTTGGACTCACTTTTCTTTATATTATACAGATAAACAATTTTCTGTAATAATGCGATAGATTTTCTTTAAAAGTAAGCTTATAAATTGTTCCCTTTTTCAAAGTAATACGTTTTTGTGGTAGACTGTTTTATTTTTGATCCCGAAGAATTAGCAAAATGAATCGAACAAGGAATTTAACTGAACACGAGGTAGTGCGAGCCTCAGTTTTATTGGACGAGGGATATTGTCAGAGTTATGTTGCCAATTTGTTAGACAAACATCGTTCTACAATAAGTCGTATGGTAAGACGCTTGAATGAAGTAGGAACTTATTCTAGAAGGCTAGGGCAAGGGCGAAAACGATGCACTAGCGACCTAGATGAACGTTTTATAAGACAATATGCTTTAAGAAACAGGACTATCACTAGTTCTATAATAAGAAACGAACTCGAAGCTGTTCACAATGTCACAATTTCTTCTAAAACAGTTAGAAGACGGTTAAATGAAGCTGGATTAAGCAGTAGGAAACCAGCCACTGCGCCCTTGCTTACTAGAGAGAACAGAGTTTCCAGGTCACGTTTTGCTCGAAATCACGAAAAACTGGTCTCTTGATGATCAGAAACAAGTTTTCTTCACAGATGAAACTAGGGTTAGTCTAAAACATCCAGATGGTCGTGAGCGAGTATGGCGAAGACCAGGAGAGAGGTCTGCTCCTTGCAATATCTCTGCAAGGATTCCATTCGGCGGTGGCTCTGTTATGTTCTGGGGTGGCATCTGCTTTGATGCTCGCACAGAGTTAGTTCCTGTCCGTACGAGATCCATGAATGCTGACTACTATCTTGAGAATATTGTAATAGAACATGTGATGCCTTTCGGTCATTTTGTGTGGCCCAATTTCCTGTTTATGCAAGACAACGCTCGACCTCACGTGGCTAGGGAGGTACTCGATTATCTTAATCAAGTTGATATACCGATTATGCAATGGCCACCAAAAAGCCCGGATCTGAATCGGATAGAACATGTATGGGATCACCTTAAGAAAAATGTGAAACGTCATATACCTGCACGTAGAAACCTGAGGGAACTTGAAAATGCAGTTATCACAGAATGGGAGCAAATTCCTCAAGATTTTATCCAAAATTTAATTAGAAGCATGCCTAGGCGCATAAACGCTGTCATCCGAAGTAGAGGAGGCAACACACGCTACTAGTGTCCCAGTTACACCATTAATTTTGCTACTAGTGTCCCAGTTTATTTTTTTCATTATTACATAATTTCAACGATTTTGTTATTAGGTCTTAAGAATAATTTTAATTCGAATCTTATAGAGAAATTTGGTAGCTAATTCACTTTTAATGGATACTTTAAAATAACTTTTTTCTAACTTTTAGTGTAACCAATGTTCATAAAAAATTATTAAAATTAATTCATTATAGAGATTTGTATGATTTAATATATTGTTGCGTTAATTTTATCCAGGAGTATATATATATATATATATATATATATATATATATATATATATATATATATATATATATATATATATATATATATATATATATATATATATATATATATATATATATATATATATATATATATATATATATATATATATATTATATATTTATATACATATTTATAGCTGTCCAGCTTAATTAAGAGTAAAAGAAACTTCAGTCAATTTTTTTTTTTGGAAGTTTTCTAATTGTTTTTGTTACATTACCATATAAAATAATTTAGGTAAATAATACATTTACTTCATTAAATAATTAAAAGGTCAGTTCAATAAAAAATTTACCCTAAGATATTCTACCACAATACCACTTAGTACTGAAGACATAATTAAATTCTGTTCATGTAAACACTAAAAAAAAAATTTAACACCCTGTAACAATGTAATTAAAATTTTAAATAATTTTAATTTATTTAGGGAAACCAACTTTTCTTTTATTCGAAAATGGGATGAGCCAGATGTTCCAAAATCGTTTCGCAGGTAACAGGTGTGCCAAAGAACAAATTAAAAACGAAAAGTTGGTTAAAAGTTGGCTAAAATTTAAATGGGGCGATTGTTACATCGGGATTAATTTTTGTGATAAATTGTATAAGCCGCAAAAATTTGTGTAATCGGAAAAGCTGTAATATATTTTTGTACATTTGTTGACAAATATGTAATATTTACATAAAGGTTATAAATATTTACACAGTAATGATGAAAGGCCAAATTGAATTTTTCCTCAAGTGTAACCCAATTTTAATTTAATCCTGTTTTGTTTTAAGCCATAGGACTAAAAACAATTTACGTAATTTAATTATTTTCATTTGTATGAGCTAGGTAGTCTCAAAACTTGTTTCCTTTATATAAAATAAAAAATAACCGATCGAGCGCAAACTGGACTTGCGCAGTTAGTGTTCCGTACCGCGACTACCTTTAATATAAAATCTAGCTACCTAATAGCCAATAAATGAATCTAGCTCAATCTAGAAACTAGTAATAAAAACCTAAAACCAATATTTGCTCCCTAAACATTTGTTTAATTACGTGAATAAACAATTAAAATAAAATCATTTTGTGCTTGGTACATATCCGTTGGTTATCAGTCATCATGATAATACTAATTGCACCGAATACGTATTGATATTTCGTTGCTTTTAATCCCGGTTTCCAAATATTCATGATTCTGTCATGCCACATAGTTTTTTTTTAAACCAGAAAAATTATCAAACACAATACACTAGTGATAATTTTCGCTCAGTCTACACTTTATGGAGACAATTCCAGAATTTTTTCAGTATTTTTCGAAATATATTTTTGATCTCGTGTTTCACAAGCTTTCATTTGACATTGGACTCGATGACCTGGTAAAATTTACTTTTTGACTTTCGATTTCCCCCCCATAAACCAGAAAAAATTATCAAACGCAATGCACTAGTTATAATTTTCGCTTAATCTACACTTTATGGAGAATATTCCAGAATTTTTTATTCAGTACTTTTGGAAATAGGGTGGGAGGATTTTTTGCCATTTTTTATTAAATAATACAAAGAAAAGTGTACGTATGTATTTCATGATATATATTTTTGAACTCGTGTTTACACAGGCTTTTATTTGACATCCCATTTGATAACCTTAGAAAACAAAATTTGAGTTCTCCGCAAGCTAACTCCTTAAGTCAAAATTTAACTTTCAAAAGTACATGACTCTGATTAAGCCATCAATTCCTATATTTGTGCCAAATTTCAACTTTATATGTTGTGATAATGTTTTTCATTTGTTTGATGAACATGTTCCGGCATCCAAAAATTTTGCTCATCAGTATCCTCCATGATTTTCTCCTGATATTATTAAAAATATAAGAAGAAAGCAAGGCATGCAAAAAAATTCAAGAGATATGGTAATTACAATGATTATCTAGAATTTAAACGGTTAAGATCAATTTCTAAGCAGCAAATTTAAGCGTTATGGCACTGGATCCCCAACGGTTTTGGAGTTATGTTCATTACAAAAGTAATTCTTCTAGGATTCCCAGTGTGATAATGTATAGAAATAACATTCTGAAGTCTCCGTTGGGCATTTTTAACGCGTTTGCAGATTTTTTCAAGAGTGTCTTCACACTGTCGGAACCTACAGCGACTTGTCATTCACTTAGTACGTCGTTGACAATTGTGGAATTCTCGCCCATTACTGAGGATGAAATATTGATGGCTACGAAAAAATTAAAAAATAAGATGGCCTCTGGCCCTGATAATATTCCCTCGTTTCTCATTAGGGACTTTGCGACTGTCCTTGTAAGACCTTTAAAGTATATTTTTAATTTATCAATTAAACAGGGTGTTTATCCGAAATGATGGAAAGAAAGTAGACTATGTCCTATTTTTAAGAATGGAGACAGGGGAAATGTTGAAAATTACAGGGGCGTCGTTCTACTTTGTAACTTCTCAAAGGTCTTTGAGCCAGTCTTATATGCACGTATCTATAGCCAAATTAAAAATCAAATTTCTCCTTATCAGCACGGATTTGTTAGTAAGAGATCTACGGTAACAAATTTAACTGTTATGACACAGTTCATTTCGGAAATATTAGATGATGGTAGGCATGTTATTTATACAGATTTCTCGAAGGTCTTTGATAGAATCGACCATCATGTTCTCATCAATAAGTTGTCTTTCTTTGGTTTCACTAATGGTGCGAGGGCTCTTATAAGTTTTTACTTATTTAATCGAACACAGTTTGTAGCCTACAACGGATTCAAATCAGAAAGATTTATGGCTACCTCAGGCGTTCCACACCGTTCAAATTTGGGACCCTTGCTCTTCATTATGTTCGTAAATGACCTTTGCGAGGATTTAAAATGTAACAGACTAATTTATGCTGATGATCTAAAAATGTTTATGCCAATAGAAAAAACTGAGGATTGCTCCTGTCTACAGAGCCAGTTGAATTTCGTACATTCTTGGTGTTGTCACAACAAACTACATCTAAATGATCAATGCAAAGTTCTAACATGTACTAGGAGGGTAGCGTCAATAGAGTTTCAATATAAAATTCAAGACCATAATTTAAGTAGGTGTAGCACAGCTAAGGATTTGGGAGTTGTTTTTGATGCAAAACTAACATTTGCTCAGCATATAGCATTGAAAGTTTCTGAAGCAATGAAGTCTTACGGGTTCATCATTAGGAATTGTAGGGGTTTCACTAATATTGCATCACTGAAGGATTGGTATTTCTGCTTTGTTCGCTCGAAACTAGAATATGCAAGTATCATCTGGAGTCCAATGTACGAGGTGCATAGAGTTTCACTTGAAAAAGTGCAGAGGAGATTTCTGAAATTTCTGTTGTTTAAGATTAATGGAATGTACCCTGAACGGGGAATCAGCAGCGATTATTTGTGTGAACAGACAAATATTCTGAGCCTGGGAATCAGGAGAGTTTGTGCTTCAATATTATTCCTATATAGAGTATTGCACAATATGATTAATTGCAGGGATATACTGTCTCGTATTAACATCAATGTGCCACAGATACACTCACGATCCAATATGTTTTTTAGATGTAACAGACCTAATACTAATTTATTATTGAATTCACCTGTTCATGTAATGTGTACTAATTTTAATCATATTTGAAATATTTGTGACATATACTGTTGTACTAAGAAGCAATTACTACAGACTGTCATTGAATATGTAAATGTCTAAATATTTACCCTATTAATGGGAAACTGTTGGGTAATAAAGCTATTATTATTATTACAAAAAGTTCTTCTTTCTCACATTTGATCAATGTGGTTCCATGTTTGGCTGACGGGCCAAAACCAAGTCAGCACAAACGCTATTACCATTGTGTATTAAGGAATGACCTGACAATGTTACATGTTTTCAAAATCACTGACTTCTGAATGTTTCTGTGTATGTCCGTGTTGAGTCCCAATTGCACTAAATGTGGTGTGAATGTTATTGGTGTAAGGCCTGTAGCTGATATAATGAGGGGGGCAATGATGACTTTTTCCTGTCTCCATAGCCTTTTTATTTCCGTTGCAAGGTCTGTGTATTTAGGAATTTTTTCTGTGTATTTCGCTTGGATGTTTGTGTCGTTGGGGACAGCTATGTCGATCACATAGGTGACTTTTCCTTTTTTGCACTGAAAAGTAATATCGGGTCTATTGGCGGAGACTGTTTTATCTGTATGGATACCGATATCCCAGTAGAGCTTGTAATCTTCATTTTCAAGTATGGATGTTGGCGTGTATTTGTAGTAGGGATCTGTGTTTTCTATGAGTCTGTATGTTGTGGCCAGTGCTTGGTGAACCACTTTGGCAGCTGAATCATGCCTGGCTGTGTACTCCGTTTCGGCCAATATTTTACATCCGCTCGTTATGTGTTCGATCGTTTCTTTCTGCTGGTGGCATTTCCTACATCTGTCCTCTGCAATAGTCGGGTCTTTGATGATATGCTTTTGGTAGTCTCTGGTTAATATGACTTTATCCTGGATGGCAAGTAAGAAGCCTTCAGTCTCAGGGAATAGCTGCCCATCCCGTAACCAGGTGTATGATTGTTTTTTATTTACGTGGTCTTGTTCTATGTGGTATCTGTGTTTTCCGTGGAGTGTTTTCTCTGACCACGTTTTCATCTTTTCCTGTTGCAATTGGGTGTGACTGTGTGTGTCTGCTGAGTGGTCTACCCGGGCTAAGTCGAAAGGTGTGTAGTTTTTGTCTGCTTTCACTGTCGCTGTGTGGAGGCTGGTTTGCTTGCTGTGAAAGAATTTCCTAAGTGTTTGTATTTGTTTTGTGTGTAATGATCTGATGTCTATAATTCCTCTTCCTCCTGCCTTCCTCTCGTTGGTAAGTCTTTCTTTGCATGCGTTGGGGTGTAATTTCCTGTATTTGGTGAATTGAGATCGTATAAGGATGTGAATATTTTCTATGTCTGTTTGTGACCATTTGATGATACCAAATGAATATGTGAGTATAGGTATAGCGAAAGTGTTGATGGCTTTAGTGAGATTCTTAGAGTTGAGTTTTGTTTGCAAAAGTTTCGTCAGTCTGTTTTTGAATTCGGTTCTGAGCTCTGTTTTGATGTGAGTGTGGTTGAGTTTGGTGCTTTGTTGGAAGCCTAGATATTTGTATGTTTCTTTATCGAACATGTTATCGAGCGTTTCATTGTTGATGGTTTCTGTCTCATGGTGGCACTTCCATTGGCCTTTGTTGATGTGGAGCACTTTGCATTTACTTATACCAAATTCCATATTGACATCTAAGGTGAATATTTCTGTGATTTTGAGAAGTTCTTTCAGCTGTGTTTGTATGGCAGCGTAGAGTTTTATGTCGTCCATATATAGGAGGTGGTTTATTTTATGTTGATTCACTTTTTGGTGTCTGATATTGAAGCCATGCTCTGTTCTGTTTAGTATATTTGAGAGTGGATTGAGACAGAGGCAAAACCATAGAGCACTGAGCGAGTCTCCCTGAAATATACCCCGTCTGATGTACAGCTCTTCTGTTTGGATCCGTTCGGTTTGTGTTTCTAGGCGTATTTTGGTTTTCCATGTTTTCATAATTTGCGCGAGAAACTGCCTGAGGTGTTGGTTGATTTTATAGATTTCTAGGGCCCTGATTAACCAGCTGTGGGGTATGGAGTCGAAGGCTTTTTTATAGTCTATGTAACCGATGTGAAGGTTTCTGTGTTCTTTTCTGGTTTGTCCCATAATCACGCTATCTATAATCAGCTGCTCTTTGCATCCTCGACTATTTTTCCTGCATCCCTTCTGCTCTTCTGTGAGGATATTGTTGTCTGTTAGGTGTTGTTCTATTTTCTTCGAAATTGTGGCTGTGATGATCTTGTATAGGGTTGGAAGACAGGTGATAGGTCGGTAGTTTGACGGGTTTGTGGTGTCTGAGCTTTTGGGTTTAACGTATGTTATTCCTTGTGTGAGGAAAGTGGGAAATGTGTGTGGTTGTAGAATGGCTTTGTTGATTTGGTGTGTGAGTGCTTCGTGTGTGGTGGTAAACTGTTTGTACCAGAAGTTTTGTATATTGTCTATTCCAGGACATTTCCAGTTGTGTGTGTGTTTGATAGTTTCTGTAATTTCTTGTGTATTAAATGTGGTATTTTCTTGTTCTGTCACATGTTTATGTTTGTCTTCTTCGGCTTTGATCCAGGGGGTGTTATTATTGTGTAGTTTGGGTTCCGACCAGATACTTTTCCAATAATCTGTGAATTCTTGTTTGTTTGGTAGTTCAGTCACTGCTATCTGTTTGTTGTACATAGTTTTCCGGTAGAACTGTTTTTCGCTTCTTCGGAAGAGGTTGTTGGTGTCTTTCCTCTCATTTGATTCTTTGTATCTACGGAGTCTTGCGGCATATACAGATAGTTTTTGTTTCAAGGTATCGAGGATTTCTGGCAGTGTTCTGTTGGGAGACTTAGATTTGATCTTGTTTGCCCCCTGTGTGACACGTTTGGACGCGTTCCCGCTTATAAACTGAGTAAGATGTCCTAGATCTCTCCTGATGTTGTTGATTTTGTTTTCTATTCTTATTTGCCATTTTAATTTTGGTTTTGTCCTGTTGGGGTTTCCTTGTCGTTGAGGGAGTTTTTGATTATTTTGTGTTAGAGTGGTAATTTCTGCTGCGTATATTATTGTGTGAATGTCTTCGATTGTGCTTAAGTCTGTTATATACTGAGGTATTATGTGCTTGTTTAGTGTGTTGAGGATTGGTTGCGTGCTCTGTCTGAAGATTAAACGAGGGATGGGATTTCTTGTCGTGGGGTCGGTGCCTGACCATCGAGCTAGATGTGACTCCATTTTTGCTTTAAGTGTTTGTATGAGAGGTGATTCGGGGTGATGTTGTGTGGATGTCGTTGAGGGTGGCGAGTGATTCATGTTGTTGTCTGTGATATGGTGTTGCGCGGTACTCGCAATATTATTTTGCGTTATGCTCCTCCTGGGTGGTGGGTATTGTTGTGTTCGACTGGGTGGTTGTGTGTGTGAGGCTGGTTCGGAATCTGCTTTATCGTTTCTATTGTTTGGTTGGTCTGTGTTCAGTTCAACAGCCACTGTGTCCTTGATGGTTTGCAATTCGAGAGGTGTGAGACGATTGTTCTTGGTAATAACTCTTTTTGGTCTATTACTCTCTGTTCTGAAACAAGTAATTGCAGATGTGGATATTCGGTCAAGAAAAGTCTGTGCAGTTGCTGTCTATAGCCCGATGTTATTGTTTCGAGTTTGGTGGCGGTGTAGTAACAGCGCATCACCGTCCTATTCATCTCATCCGTCCACTTTAACCGCTGTCTTGGTTTTCCAGCCTTGGTAGTTGCATGTTGCCCTTGCAAAACATACGGGCCCTGGCCTGGCTTTGGTGGTTGTGTTTGTCCCGTATCTACGTCGGTTGTGCTTGAGATTGATGTTGGTGGGTCCAAGCGGCGAGTGATTCTCTTCTCAGTGATTTCTTGTCAGGTTTTGTGTTTTCATCACAGCAACGCATGGCGTGTGCGTTGATTCCTGTGGTGCAACTCATGCGCCGCTGTGATTTTCCCGCCTTGGTGGATGTCGGCTTAGTCGTCGACACAACACTTTTGGCAGGTCCATTTTCGGTTGCCTGGTCTTCATCGTTTTGGTCGAGCTGCCATTTCCCGCGACGTCCTCGGCCGTTACGTCGCTCGCCCGATGCTTCTTTTATTGGTCTGTTGTTCTCTGGAATGTTTTCAATGTTTTGTGGTGTCAGAAGCTCAAAGTGTCCCGACATTGGGTTGCCTGTTAGTAGCAGGTAAATGGTTTTGTTGTATTTTCCCGTGCTTATTATTGTTGGTCTGTCCGTAAAAGTTATTTTTGTATGTCTTGTTCTTCGTTGTTTTGAGAAGATATGGAAGTTGCTATTTTGTGTTTCCGAGAGGGCAAGTATCTCTAGGCTCGTTCTATAGGTGCCATTTTTCCGCATATAATTATAATAGTTATTGAAGTCTTTAATATCGTCGACTTCAATTAATGAAAATGTGTGAAGTTCCGACCAGTTTTGTTGTAAATATCTTAGAGCAACCTCTCGGAGATTCTCATGATGGTTCTGGTGGCCATATAAGTGTAAGCTAACTGCACGGAAAAGGCAATTTCCATCACCTACAATGTCGGATCTGGTAAAACTATTTGGTCTACTACTATTATTATTATTATTGTTATTACTAAATAGTTTCGGAGAAAATCAAGTGTGACAGACGAACACCGAAGTGGTACCATAAGTGTTCCGAGCGGAACACTAAAAATGACCCTTTAAATGTAAAAAAATATAGTTCGGGAAGTTGCTTCCCGAAAGTTATTGAAAAAGCTATTTATGAAGATTTCCATTCCTGTTTACATAGAAATGATTCAGTGTATATGATAGTCTTGTTGAAAATAAATTGTGTGTTAGCAATTCATTAATTTATCTCGTGTGTTTGAGATTCTTAATCCTCGCTTCGTTATGGGCAAACTTAGATTTCCTGAAAAATGATAAAATGTTAAAAATATAAATGTTTTTGTTCTTTTAAGTAATAACATAAATTAATAAATATTTTTTCAATTTTTCTAATTTTATGCTTTTATCATCTTTATTTCTCAATTAACTTATTTTAAACTACGAATTGAATACATTTCTTTTGTGCACCTCTTTTTTAAGACGCTGAGTCCCAAAATAGCGATTTTTTCTACATTTTTGGGTTAGAAAACTCTCCTATGGGTAAGTTCCTGTTTTCTTGTTTTGATTATTTCTTCCCTTTTTGACCCACTTTGGATTTCCCAGTAAAAAATACCGTTTTTTTACAGAAAGCGGGAAAACGCCATTTTGCAGTAACTCATTCCTTCCAAATACTTCTGGCACAAGCTCCAGAATCGGTAAGGTAAAATCATTTGAGATCTTTTTCTAGGAGGTACACTATTTTATTTTCGTTCAGGGTTTTACTGCCGGTTTTATGACCTTTATGGTTTTATTGTTTTTACTGCTAATTTTGTCTTCCATATTTTTTGCCACCAGTTTCCCTTTCGACTATATTTTTTTCTATCAAGAGGTTTTCAATATTTCTTTGCTACCGGGTACTTGGTTTTTTGGAAATT
Source organism: Pachyrhynchus sulphureomaculatus (assembly GCA_019049505.1). NCBI lineage: Eukaryota > Metazoa > Arthropoda > Insecta > Coleoptera > Curculionidae > Pachyrhynchus > Pachyrhynchus sulphureomaculatus. The sequence goes on from CM032456.1 coordinate 94,931,558, forward strand.
CCTCTGCCTTTCGGATGCCTCTACCACCTTTTTTTGGAGTCCTATTACCAAGACTTCAGCCCACCGGCCAGAAGAGCTCTTTCATCAAGAGTGAAAAAGGAACTTTTTAAGGCCAACAATATTTTATGAATTTGAAAACCTTTTTTTGTAAGACATAAATATTAGTTTAATCGTATCTATAACTTCTAATTCTACCATAGTGCCATGTTTTAATATTTATTAATACTATACTGAGTTACAAGTTTAATACGTAAATATATGTTTCATTTTATTTTTCTGTCTTATTGTCTAGTACAGTAACACCTCAATTCTGTTTATTTTAACAACATTTATAGGACCTAGCATTTCCTATTTCTATGCTAGGCAAGCACAGTTGCTGAATAAAAATAAGTTGTACCCAAAATAAATAAAACATGCATATTTACAGTTAGAACCCATTATCTTCTGCATGAGAGCAACCGTTTAGCACAGGTAAGTTTCTGTAAAAAGAAGTTGCCATAAGTTCTAAACATTCCCATATCAATTTTTAGTTAGTATATATAAATAATATTACGTTAACATCAGATTAAACATTTCTAATTTATCACTTTTTTTTATATCTTATTTTTGCCAATCTACTTAAAAATAGGTATACTAAATCTTCTTTCAGACATTGGCTCTCCTTTTCGATAATGGAACACTGTAACTATTTATTACACACTTATCACTCAACAGTGTCAATCGTCCAACTGAGAGTGATATTTTAATATTAAAAATAAGATATAAAGCTTCTCCGGAATGTTAAAATATATAGTCAAATAAAACACGTTTGAAATCGCTTAAGTAAAATGGAGTTTCTATCTCTTGAAATAGCGATGAAACAGATGCTGGAAATATTTCTGCGAGAAACAGGTGTGCCTAAGAATGAACTGCAAATTGGATGTTGGTATAACTTAAAAGCAGAAAATACCTTTAGACTATTTTATCTAAACTTAAAGCTATTAGGCACTTATTTTAGGGTTTTTTTGCCTGTGGTGGGCAACATTAACTCAAATAAACTCTATTGTATCTTTATATTCGTAAAAACAAAAATATTTGTCAAATTTGCCTTTATTTTGACAAGAAATTTGATTCTTGGGATTATATCTTGTTAATTTGAAGTCACACTCCTACGTTTTACGTCCGATTGGATCTTTGAAGATTTTTACTTGAAATTAACAACAATTAAAATAAGCAAAGACACTACAGGAAATATACCATTCTCCGGAGGAATTAGACAAGGAGATAGACTTAGTCAATGTACAAAATAGTAGAAGACTTAGCGTCGCTAGGAATGGGTTACAGGATCGGTAACAACAGAATTAATCTTGTTTGTTACGCAGATGATGACGCATTGATCACCAAAAGTGAAGGCGACTTATAGAGACAACTTTTTAAATTTCATGAAGCCTGTCTACAGCTTAATGGAAGTATATCTACTGAAAAAACCAATCACGTGCAAACTCGTAGTGGAAGATAAACCCATAGAGCCCAGTTCAAATACCTTGGTGTGGACCTATCAAACTATCACGACCCAGTCAGAGACCTTAGAGGATTAATTAATAAAGCAGCAGTTATCTGAGACTACTTAAGAGATGTATGGACCAGTCAATACGTGCGAACATACAGCAAGGTTAAAATACACGAGACCCCTAATGACCTATGGTATAGAATCACGAGAATATATAAAGAAAAAGTATGCTTTGTACCACCAAAATGAAAACCCTAAGAACAATGGTTGGTAAAACAAGGAGAGATAGGATACAAAATACTGATATCAGGTAACAAAATGACGTACGAGACCTGATAAGATGGGGAAGACAAAGGAAAAGACCGTGGCATAATTATGTAAAAAGGTAGAGCACAGACTACCAAGGATCGCTTTGAAAGAAAAACCAGCAGGCAAACGTCCACCGCGGAGACCACCAAAAGACGGAGGGATAGTTGGCAAACTACTTCTCAAGAAATCCCACAACCCCTGACTGGGATTTACTGGACCGTAACCCAGTGTATTAATGGTTTGCCACGTGTGATGTAGACCGTAACCGTCGTCTCTATTAATATTCTGAGGGTAATGGTAAGTTAGAATTGATTTCGTAAACTTTCCTTCGTGGAAATTGTATCCATCTTTCATGTTCCTTAATCTTGGTTGATGCTGATTACTCGATTTGTCCTACATACGCCGTACTAAAAGAATAGGGACTTTCATGGACACCTTTTGTTTGTAAGCAAATTGTGTTTTTTCATTAATTGGAGCTTAGTCTAATTTTCGCACAAGCGTTAAATATTTTGCGAAAGTTATTGTTAAACATTTGCTCAACCGCTATGAAAACATGTCTCCCTGACTGATAGTATCAAGGATCCACCAGTAAATAGTGTAGTTTTACGTTACATACACGGTACTACCGGCAACATAGCCGAATTACATAAAAGATCTAACATTCGCAGACTCATTAACACTTAAGAAATAGGACACTGCTTGAAATCATCAAAAGACACAATTCATTTACAAACAGAAGGTGTAAATGCAAGAGAAACTGAAAGATCAATATTAACTAGAATTAGGGAATATGAAAAATGTATTAATACGAGGGCTACCTTTTAAGTTTTTACAAAAACAATGAAAGATAAAAAAAATTTGGTACAAATCGTTTTATTGTTTCTCAAAATATTCACCTTTAAGATTTATAGACTTTTGCATGCGTTCCAACCAGTTCTCGAAACATTTTCTCCACTCTGAAGTTGGTACCTCAAAAACATGGTTTTGGAAGGTTTCAACCGCTTCTTGAGTTGATGAAAATCGCTGTCCAAATTTCCATATGTTACAAAACTTTTGTCTTTAAACTCTCACTGTAAACAAACTACTTCGGCCAATTTCCGAGCCACTGTTTCAACAATAACAAATGTCAAATTTTACAACAATGGTAATATATCTCAATAGTGCCATCTAGTGGTCGTTTGTAAAAATTTAAAAGGCGGCACTCGTATATACTCTACCAGTCGAACTATCAATGTAAAAAAAAAACAAAGTTCTTGGTTCTATTTCTAATTTCTATAAACGAAGGTTCAGGGAATTAATCGAGATTTGCAAACATCTCAGCAATGTTAATAGAGACTCGGGTTACGGTCTGCACCATACTTATAAAACCATCATTACACTGCGTCACGGTCATAATTACTTGTCTTCTGTTTTTTCGTTTATTCATTGTTCTAATCTCAATGAGTAAAAATCTTTAAAGACTCCTGCAATTGTAGGCGAAACATCGGACAGTTACTGCAAATCGATACCATTTAATCGCAGGAACCATAATTTCTCATCCAATAAAATTTTAACCAAAATAATACCTTACTTTTAAATAAAACCAAAACACAAAATATAGTAAAAGGTAAACAAGCACAAATTAAATCAAACTTTATGTAATCTCTACAAAATATCTGACCTTCAGCTTTTTTTCTCTTGCCTAACTAAATTACAGAAAAACATAAGCCATAATTTAGAGAAACACAAGTTTTTTTCTGACACGCACATGACCGTAAAGAGTCAAGAATTCGAGAGTTGCGTGTATATAAAGTAAAAAAATCTTGTAATCACATCTACCTAATAATAATTCCGTTATTCACGACTTTATTGTTAAGAATAACTCCATTTCTGATATACAGTTACTTTATACTACAAATTATAGCTACCTGAAATAACTCAAAAATAAACATGATAAACTGCCAAATTTCTTTACTCTGTTCTTCTCTCGTTAATATCAGTTTTAAAGTAAATCCTAAATTTTTTTACACATACAAAATGAATTCATAGTTTAAATAGTTTAATTACTCAATTGATTGACCAACAGATACATATTTCACAATATTATAGCAACAACATATATGGGGAAAGCTCTCTTGGTAGCTGAACTCTTCTTCTAGTTCTTCTAGCCATTCTGTATCTTTTGGCTATAGTGTGCTTCCATATGTCCCTGTTTTGAACAATTTGATACCAACTGAGTCCCGCTGATCTTTTAATACCGTCATACCAACGTTGTTGGAGTCTGCTAGTACTTCTTTTTTCCCCCATGGTCTCCATCTGGTCACTTTTCCGCTCCAGTTATCAGTATTTCTGGCCACATGGCCAGCCCAGTTCCACTTGAGGGAAGATATACTCTCAATTATGTCGGGGACCCCTATTTTTTTTCCAGATCCAATCATATGATTTGCAGTCCCTAAGGATTTTCCTTTCAATTGCTCTCTGATGAACATGCAATTTTCTAATTATTTTCCGTGTCAAAACCCAAGTTTCGCTACCATATGTTGTTACTGGTAGAATGCATTCGTTATATACTTTTAAGTTTTAAAGGCAGTTTAGACTGCGCGGACAGGCGTATCCTTCGATTGACTTCCAGTTCTTGATTCAGTTTTCCGAGTGTAACTTCCTGTCCCAAATATAGATTCGAATCCACCCTTTCCACTTATTGTCCGTGTATGGATATTACTTCATTAATGGTTGTTTGTTCATTCGTCATGAATTTGGTTTTTGTGATGTTCATCTCTAAACGGACCTTTTTTGCTTCAGTTTTGTAATTCTTGAAGCATTCAGCTTCAGTTTTGTAATTCTTGAAGCTATTCGGCAAAAAGTGTTGAGTCTCTCTCCGGATATGTTAAGTCCCCTATTTTCCCAGTAAAGGCTCTTGAACATACCTTCTAGTACCAGGGTGAATATTTTGGGTGATATAATGTCACCCTGTCTAACACCTATCTTTATTTTTACTTCCTTGGTATCCTCGTGTAATTTCACTTCCAGTTTTAATTATTCAATGATTTTTTTTAGTATGGTAATATAGCTTTGATCGACTCTTGCGTTTTTCATCGCTATCTCAATTGCCCAGTATTCCACTGTATCGAAGGCTTTTCGGAAGTTGACAAGTGCCATCCAGGCTGTAATATTGTATTCAGTTACCTTTCCTATAAGTTGTCTGAACGTGTGTAGATGTTCGATTGTATTAAATCTTTTTCGGAAGCCTGCTTGTTCTTTGGGTTGATAATTTTCAAACTTCTTGTCTAATCGGTTTGTAATTATTCTCACGAATAATTTGTATATTTGTGATAGAAGACTTATTGGCCTCCAGAATGCTAGGATCTCCTTTTTTGTATATCAATATAAATACGGCAGTTTCCCAATCTTTTGGTATCACTCCTTTGATTAGACATTTATTGAAGAGTTCTTTAAGCTCTTTGATTAATGGCGGTCCTCCCTCTTTTACATTTACGGCAGGATGTCGTCTTCTGCTGCTTTTCAATTTTTAATTTGATTAATGGCTTTTTCAGTTTCTTCAACTTCGATGCCTGGTAGATCTTCGGAACCTATATTAAGTATCCTTCGGTTATCCTCTCTTGTCCTCTCAGAGTTTCCTCATCGGCTTTCGACCCGTATCGATCTGCATAGAATGTTTCTGTCACTTTAAGTATTCGTGGTCTTTCTTCGTTATGGTTTCTATTTCTGTCTATCAGTTTGTTAATCTCCCTTCTGTGTGAGATTTCCTTTCTGAATATATTGAAACCCCTATTCTGTTGTATAAGTTCTTTTATCTATTCCTCCTGATATTCTCTAATATCCTGTTTTGCCATTCTCCTTGCAGTTCTGTTAATTTTAGCATATTCCACCGTATTTCTTTTATTTGACCTTATTAGTTCTCTCCGTTTCTCCAGTAGTTGTTTTGTTTTTTATGTCAGCTTATCCTTTGTTTGTTCCTTTAATGTCATGTGGTTTACTGTCGTTTCTTTTATCAATTTTATCAGTCTTCCATTCATTTCATCTATATTCTCATGAAGCTGTGATGATCCCTTTGGTAATTGTTGTGTTAGTTGTCTCTTATAATCTTCTTTGTATTCCTTCAATGAGCTCGCATCTAATGGTTTTTGCTTGTTACTAAATATCCTGGCTCTTTCTAGTTTCCCATTTATAAGGATTTTGTATCTTACTAGTCTATGATCACTGCCAGTTGTGAAGGAACTAAGGACATCGACATCTTGGATTATGTGCTTGTGGTATGTTAGCACGTCTCATTCTTAACTTTACAATCTGGGCTCATCCAGGTCAACTTTTTGTTCGGTCTTTTTTCAAAAAAGGTGTTCAGTGCGTAGAGTTGTTCTTTTTCTAAGTAGTTAGCCAGCACATTACCTCCCTCACTCCTAGTCCAAATGGGCCAATGTATTTTGATTCGCTCTGTGTACTTCATATTTTTGAGTTGAAATCTCCTATAACCAGGGTGTATTTCGTTCTATTTTCTGTCAGGCATTGTGATATTTCTTCATACAATGTTTTGACCTGGTCGTCATCGTGGCTACTTGTCAATGCGTAAATTTTAATTATTTTTATCATTATTTTGAAAGTAATTTTTATGGTGATGTAAATTTCCCTGTCTGATATTGCTTTCAGTGTCTGTATTTTAGAAGTCAAAAGCTTAACTCCTAAAAAATACAGAACTCTTAACAGCACATATTATTTTCAATATACAGTAGATAATGCGAGATATTGTCATCAAACAGTTTGCCATAAAACGTATCTTAAGAGATACCAAAAAAGCCTCTGGCGCTAATGAAATACCTGTGATAGTACTCAAAAGATATGCGAGAAAACTAACAATAGTTACTTATAAACTTTTCAATTCACTGTACCCAAAATAAATGTCTTCATCCTGCTGGAAATGTGCTAGATATCAGCTGGCCCAAAAGACCTTGCCAAACAATTACCGACCAGTCGCATTGCTATTAACCAGCATGTTATAAAATATCTGGAAGAGTTCAATATTATTAGTGATCATTAATATGGCTTTCCTAAGCAAGGATCAACAGAAGATCTTCTAACTTATATCACACATTTGTGGAACTAGGCGATTGATCATTTATATCGAATATTAAGCGGTTGCACTTGATTTATCCAAGGCATTTGACCGGGTTTGGCATGACGAATTGTTGGATGCACTTACGGTGTTTTAAACTGACCGTCTTCTTTACTTTGAATACTCGAACGTGAGCTGCCGATGCAAATATACGCAGATAACAGTAAGTTGTTCAATTTCACAAAGTAATGACCAAGTAGAATTTACCGTTACAAAAAGTTGCAGAATCTGTCATTACACGTAGGCTGAAAAGTTTTTGGTCTACCTATTTAAAATACATTTTTTTTTACAAAATTCGACTTTATTCATGAATATAATTTCCTTGAAGAGCGATACAATCAGTCCGACGCTTGTCTAGCATTTCTATATGTGTGAGTGTAAAATGTAGATCTGAAGAAGCTGCATCGACAGCGAAACGCGTCATCGCAATTTAAATCAACCAGTGAAAATTGACTAAAAACAGTCTTTTATTATATATTTATAATGAATTTCCATCAAGTAGAAGCTACAACCATCCAAAATTTCTATATCTTTCTTGTAGAAGGATTTGTCTTTACCTTGAAAATAGGCCTCAGTTTGGGCAATAACTTTTTAATTGGAGCCAAATCTCTTTCCCTTCTTAGCATAGTCGATAAAATTATGCCATACGCATCCCAGCCGACTGCTGTGTCTTCGGTCGTTTTGGGCGGCTTTCACCGGCTGCTGTCCACTCAGCTGACTGCCAATTTGATTCCGGTATGTAGTCATGGATCCATGTTTCATTCATTGTCACATATCGCATGAAAAAAAAACCTTTTTGTTGCGCTTACACAGGTCCAAACATCGCTCAGAATCATCAACACGTTGTTGTTTTTGGTCCACTGTGAGCAAACGCGGTACCCATTTCGCACAGAGCTTTTTCATGCCCAAATGTTCATGCAAAATATGACTAACACGTTATTTTCATATCTTTAGGGTGTCAGCTATCTCACGCAATTTCACTTTGCGGTCATCTAAAACAATTTTGTGGATTTTTTTTATGTTTTCCGGTGTAACTACCTTATTTGGGCATCCAGAGAGTCCACCATCATTTGTAACTCTACGACCGCGTTTAAATTCAGCATACCATTAAATGATGAGTGATTTTCTAGGGACAAAGTCCCTGTAACACTTATTACATTGCTTTGCCTGAACGATATTTCCCCCCCTCCCCATAGTGTGTAATCAACATAAAAATTTGGTTTTTTCCATTGTTTTAAAAGTATTAAAAGTAGCTACCACTGTAACTTGTAAACTAATCATCGAAATGTCATAAAATTTTGAAAAGTATCGTTTGAAGGTTGGTACTTTCTAAAAATTATATGGATTTTTTGAAAATGGCGACATCTGTATGTCAGATCAAATAGTTACGTCATGACATTTCATTCCTTTAGGATCGTCAGTATCAAGCAACTAGCTGAGAATTAACTTTGGAGTAAATATGTGTTGGCATAACCATGTTGCATGCATAGCAATGCAGCAAATGTTGAGAATATTATTTCGTACTAAAAATTTTTACCTTCCACATCATATACTAGCCGTGCCCGCGGCTTCGCTCGAGTGGATTTGATTCACTATTATCGTCACTGCTTATTCCTTATATTACCTACCGTAAGATACGAGGCTGGTTTGAAAAGTCCGTGCAAAGTCCGAGAGATGGCACCACCGGCGCGTATCGAGGTCATGTTTAGTTAGTAGCATCTCTTGAACGAACGCACACCAAGTTTCAGCCATATTGGTCTATTTCTTTGTGTTTGGCATTCGCGTGAATCAAGGAAGTCGAGTGATTTTCAAGAAATGGACGAAAAAGAATTTCGTGTGGTGATTAAACATTACTTTATGAAAGGCAAAACGCCTCAGGAGACTAAAGAGAAGCTTGATAAACATTATGGTGACTCTGCACCTTCGATTAGAACAGTTTATAAGTGGTTTCAAAATTTTCGGACTGGCCATATGGGCACAAGTGACGCTGAACGTTCTGGACGGCCTGTGCAGGTTACGACTCCAGAAATCATCGATCAAATCCATGATATGGTGATGGATGACAGAAGAGTTAATGTGCGTGAGATTGCTAGTGCTGTGGGCATCTCGACTGAACGGGTACATAATATTTTGCATAAACATTTGGACATGAGAAAGCTATCCGCAAGATGGGTGCCGCGATTGCTCACACTTGACCAAAAACGGAATCGTGTGAAGTGTTGCAAGGATGGTTTGCAGCTGTTCCAGAAGAATCCAGAGGACTTTAAGCGTCGTTTCGTCACTGTAGGTGAAACATGGATACATTACTATACTCCTGAGACCAAACAACAATCTAAACAATGGGTTACCAAGGGGGAATCTGCACCAAAAAATGCGAAGACCGTTCCTTCGGCCGGAAAGGTTATGGCGACTGTCTTTTGGGATTCGCAAGGGATAATCTTCATCGACTATCTGGAAAAGGGTAAAACTATTACAGGTGAATATTATTCATCGTTATTGGACCGTTTGAAAACCGAGCTGCAAGAAAAACGCCCGCGATTGGCCCACAAGAAAGTCCTTTTCCATCACGACAACGCACCAGCACACCTCAGCAGTTGTGGTCGCAAAATTAATGGAAATAGGATTCCAACTCGTTTCACATTCCCCCTATTCTCCAGACTTGGCTCCCTCGGACTACTATTTGTTCCCCAATTTGAAGAAATGGCTGGCGGGACAAAGATTTTATTCAAACGAGGAGGTGATTGCAGACACTAATGGATATTTTGCAGACTTGGACAAATCCTATTATTCGGAATGGATCAACAAACTAGAACATCGTTGGACGAAGTGTATAAGCCTAAAAGGAGACTATGTCGAAAAATAAAAAAGGTTCACCCCAAACACATAAGTAGTTTTTATTTTTGCACGGACTTTTCAAACCAGCCTCGTAGAACATATGTATTTTATAAAAAAACACGTAAATCGGACAGACACTAACGGACAGACAGCATTTTATATATATTATAGATTATAGATTATTATTATATAACCTGGGAAGAGGACATATGTTTGAATAAAAAAAAAAAACGTAAATCAGATAAAGGGTTTTCAAGTGATAAGTGCACTAACGAACAGACAGACAGAGAGACATTGCGTTTTATGGTTTAGGCGGTGTTTTGCAAGAGAACAGGCTAGCGGAAAACTTTTTTCGACTTGATTCATTATTATCGTTACTGCTTATTATGTTACCTAACGTAATAAAATATATCCTATAACCAGGGAACACATGTAAGTTTCAAAAAAAAAAAGCAGGTAAATCGGGTAAGTGGTTCTCGAGTGATAAGCGCACTAACGGACAAACAGACAGATAGAGACGTTGCATTTTATATATATTATAGAAGATTATAGATAACCTGGATAGAGAACAAATATATGAATTAAAAAAAAACACTTAAATCGGATAAGTGGTTCTCAAGTGATACGCGTACTAACGAACAGACAAACAGAGAGACAGACAGGGAGACGTTGCATTTTATATATATTATAGAAGAGTATAGATAACCTGGCCAGAAAACAAATGTATGAATTAAAAAAAAAAAACACATAAATCGGATAAGCGGTTCTCAAGTGATAAGCGCATTAACGGACAAACAGACAGACAGACAGACAGAGAGACGTTGCATTTTATATATATTAAAGAATATTATAGATAACCTGGCCAGAGAACAAATGTTTGAATTAAAAAAAAATCACGTAAATCGAATAAGTGGTTCTCGAATGATAAGCGCACTAACGGACAAACAGACAGACAGAGAGACGTTGCATTTTATATACTTGTATATTATATTCTTTGCTACATGATATTGTTCCATATATAATGGTTTAGGTAGTGGATTGCAAGAGAACGCGCTAGCGACAAACTTTTTTTCGGCTTGACTCACTATTATCGTCACTGCTTATTCCTTAGGTTACCTAACGTAATAAAATATAGCCTATAACCTGGCCAGAGAGCAAATGTATGTTTTTTTAAAAAAATGGAAATCGGATAAGTGATTCTCGAGTGATAAGCGTACTAACGGACAGACAGACAGAGAGACCTTGCATTTTTATATAACGCGTAGTGTTAGCTCTTCTCAGATCTTCTGCATCCTTGTGGATTCCAGTCTAAGGACCTGTTTACTATATCGTCATTGTGTTTTCGCAACCTGTGACCTATCCATCGCCATTTGCGTAGTAACATCTCCCGGTGTATTTCCTGCTGTTGCGTAATATGCCAGAGGTCTTCATTACGAATAGTGTTCGGCCAGAATCTGCGGAGAATTCGATGCAGATATTTATTAATGAACAATAATAAGAACCATGTAGCGTTATACAAACATATAAAAATAAACACTACATTTTATATTACTCTTATTTATTTATTGACTTTAAACACTTTTTATTACATTTTTTATTAATTTATAAGATTGCCTTAAAAATTGTCTGCGCGTCATGTACTGAAATGGATAGCTTTGTAGCAGAAACCAGAAGCTTCAAAGCTTTGCTTTTGGTGTTGTCCTAAAATTTGCTTACGGATCCTGCCAAAAAACACTTTCCGAACTTATTACATACGTAGCTGTTCCTCAATTGTTTCAATTTTTGCAGTGGTCCACTTCTTTACAACTAAACATTCAGTAGCCGACTTCGGTCGCGTGAGTGATTCAAAGGTCCCTACTTCGAATCCTGTGCTAGCGGCTGGGTGTTGCTACTTCCCTGATTTTAAATCATATATACAAGCTTGTGGCTAACATGTTAAGTTCGTGAGGCCAAACAAAATCAAATGCAGTAGCTCAAGAAAATTTAAAAGTTTAAACCTTTTAATGTTATTTATTTAGGTATTAATGTTAAGGATACGTTTATTTGTCTGTATATTACAAGATTTTTATCCAAGCACGCTGCTGCTTTAGGGACAGGATTTGAAGAAAGAAGAATATATTATTTTCTTGCAAAAAATTTATAAAATAGGAAAGCTGAATAACGCAGTGCCTTACCCTGGCCGCGGGTGCTACGTGGGAGGTGTGAGCGGCGCGAACTGTACGAGTGACGCGAATATTTGAATTATGAGTATTCTACGTAGTTGCAAAACTTACAGAGTTAAACATTCCTGGTCAAAAGTTATATTGTTACAGGATTTATTTCTAGAATCATCACAAACAGTTATATTAATGTTTGCTGTGCAATGAAAAATTACATCGAGCGAAATGTTAAAAAAATTTGCAATACTTCAGATAATTGTAACAAGTAGAAATTTAAAAAAAATGTAATACGAAGCTATGGCCATAATAACGTGTATTTTAGTCCAAAATTTACCCACGTGAAAAATTTATTTTATAATAAAATGAACACTTTTTTGAAGGGCAGAAGAAAATATTTTCTTAAATCAAACTTGTTTTTATTCACTTGAGTAAAGACTGTAGTACATTTTCTTCAAAAGAAAAATGCTTCAAGATGCATTGTCTAGCTGTTACGCATAATCCGTTATTACTTCTCAGTTGTCAATATTTCAGAAACTGTTTTTTCGTTGTAACTTGTACCAAATAGCCCAGTCGCCAGGAGTTTTGAGCTCTCATTAAATGTTAACAGGCTGCAATTTGGCACACAGGTAGTTGTTTGGGCGTAGAATATGATAAAAAAAAGTTTGATATACCCTAAGCCCACAAAATCTAAAATAAAATCAAAAATTCGATTTTTCGGTAATCTTTCGAAAAATAAAAAAAAAGATCAAAGACTAATAGCCCCACGTGAAAGAGCGAGAAATTTTACAAAAAAAACAGCATGTAAATTTTTTCCAGATCTGAGAATTTATTAAAAATTCGGATAGTTGATTCAAAAGGTGTAGGGCTCCAAATAGATTAATTTTAAAGTTTACGCGCACCCTTGAAGGCTAATCGATATTACTTGTTTTCAAAGTGTAAAAAAAAATAAAAGATAGCTTTTTGAAGAGGAGACTTTCAGCTTACCGACGATACTAATAGTTTTTATTTTTATTGCTTTATAATTTGTAAAACTTAAAACGAAATTTTTGTTTGCATGATTTTAACGGGCATACACTAAATTACAAATATAAAATATAGTATTGAAAAAAAAATCCTTATGCATATATCACTACTATACCTTAAGTATAGTTAAGAATAATTACAAATACCCACATTGGCAGTGTTATTTAAAAATGAAGTTTAGTTTAAGAGCTATTAAAGGAGTAACCTTAAGAGATCAAATAAGAAGCTCAGTATTAAGAGAGAAACTCAAAGTACAAGATATAGTGAGGTTCATAAGAGGAAGACGTCGACAATGTAGGGATCATGTTAATAGAATGCAGGACGATAGCCGTGCAAAATGGGCTAAAGACGAAAGACCAAACACAAAAAGACTCGCTGGCCGACCACCTAAAAGATGGCACGAAAGCTGGACTTCCACATCACGAGAAACTCAATAAAACAAAACAAACAAGACATAGTCTTAGAAGAAGAAGAAGAAGAAGAAGTTTTAAAATATGAAAATTTGCCTACTGTAGTGCACCGCTAAAAGAAAAATAATCTATATAGTATTTTTTTGTAAAATTTCCCGTTCTTTCACGTGGTGCCATTAGTTTTTTTCGATTTTTTTTTTTTTTTGATTTATCGAGATATTTGCGAATTTGTCATTTTATTTTCGATTTTGTGGGTTTTTTTATCGTATTCTACGACCAAAAAACTACCTGTATGTCAAAATGCCTTGTTGACATTTAATGGGAACTTTTCGTCAAAATTTGCCTCTGACGACTCGGCTAAAACTAGTTCAAAAATCGCTTAAACCGCTGGACTTGTGTCATTTCTATCTAGGACATATAACACGTAGGCTGAAAAGTTTTTGGTGTGACACATAGATGCCGCCCTTTTCATAAAAAATCCATATGGAAGTACCAACCTTCAAACGACACGTGTCAAAATTTCATGACATTTCGACGATTAGTTTACAAGTTATAGTAGTTTTTTAGTGACGCTACTTTTGATATTTTCAAAACAATGAAAAAAAATCGAATTTCGTGTGTTGATTAAACATTATTTTTTGACGGAAAAAAATACCGTTCAAGCAAAGCAATGGCTTGATAAGTATTACGGAAACTCTGCCCCAGGAAAATCATTTATCACTGGAATGCTAAATTTAAACGCGGCCATACAGATACAAATGATGCTGAACGCTCTGGACGCCCAAATGAGGCAGTTACACAGAAAAACATAAAAAAAAAAATCCACAAAATTGTTTTGGATGGCAGTAAAGTGAAATTGCGTGAGATAGCTGACACCCTAAAGATATCAAAAGAACGTGTTGGTCATATTTTGTATGAACAATTGGGCATGAGAAAGCTCTGTTCGAAATGCGTTTGCTTACAGTGGACCAAAAACAACAACGTGTTGATGATTCTGAGCGCTGTTTGGACCTATTTAAACGCAATAAAAAGGATTTTTTCATACGATATGTGACAATGCATGAAACATGGAGCCATCACTACACACCGGAATCAAATCGGCCTTCAACTGAGTGGACAGCAGCTGGTGAAAGCCGCCTGAAGCGCCTAAAGGCACCATAGTCGGCTGGGAAGGTTTTGGCCTCTGTATTTTGGGATGCGCATGGAATAATTTTCATCGGCTATGCTGAGAAGGGAAAAAACCATTAATAACGAATATTAAATAAAAAATAATGTTAACCGGAATCTGTGAAGAACAGCAAGGGTTCAGAAAGAACAGGTCTACTATAGACGCCATATTTATAATCCGCCAAATTACCGAAAAAGCCATAGAGTTTAATAAGATAGCCTTTATGTGCTTCATTGATCTTACCCAGGCATTCGATATACGGTTAACTGATGTCATAACCCTACTACAAAAAAGGGGAATTCACCCGAATATAATAAAAACTATCGAAGAGTTGAACATCAACAACTACACATATGTAAGAGTGGCAAATAAATTAAGCAATAAAATACCTATGACAACCGGAATCAGACAAGGAGATAGCCTAAGCCCAATCTTATTTAACATCATAATGGATGAAATAATAAACGAAGTAAAGAAAACTGGGAGGGGATATCGATTGGGAGACAAAGAAATAAAAATAATACGCCACGCCGATGATGCAGTAATCATATCAGAAGACGAAGATAACTTACAGAGACTCCTACATAAGTTCCAACAAACAGCAAAAATGTTTAATATGCAAATATCTGTAAAGAAAACAAAATCCCTTACAATATCTAAAGAACCGAAAAGATGCAAACTCGCGATTTATGATCAGAGTGTAGAACAAGTGATGTCCTTCAGATATCTAGGGGCAAACATAACAAGTACCAGGAACCTTAAGGAGGAAGTAAAAACTCAAACAACAAAGGCATCATTAATATCAGGATACTTAAGAGATATAATTTGGAGAAACAAATATATGAGCACCAGGAGCTAAGTAAGAATATACAACATGCGTAAGACCGATCATGACGTACGCGATAGAAACCAGAGCGGAGAATACAATAACAAAACGATTCCTAAGAACAACAGAAATGCGAACACTTAGAACGATAACAGGACATACCTTATTTGACCGGAAGAGATGTGAAGAAATAAGGGAAATATGTGAAATACAAGATGTGGTGAGATGGGCAAGGAATAGGAGAAGAGAATGGAGAGACCATGTGGACAGAATGCCAAATGACCGGTTGGCTAAGGTTGCAAAAGAGAAGCGACCAAACACACCTCGACCGCTTGGAAGACCACCAATAAGATGGTATGAGAGCTGGTCTTCATCATCGCAATTGTTTCTGGGAAACCTTTGAAGTGAACACAGGACATGGCCCTAACGTAGGAAGAAGAAGAAGATATAAACTTATTGGTGCATTTGAAGGCAGAAATCGCAAAGAAACGGTCCCAAATGAACAAGAAAAAAGTGCTCTTTCATCAAGACAATGCACCGTGTCACAAGTCAATGATAACGATGGCAAAATTGTATGAATTGAAGTTCGAATTTCTTCCTCATTCACCGTATCCTCCAGATTTGGCCTCCAGCGACTATTATCTCAAGACCAGACCTCAAAAAATGCTCGCGGAAGGAGATTTGGCTCCAGTGAAGAAGTTATCGCCGAAACTGAGGCCTGTTTTGAAGGTAAAGACAAATCCTTCTGCAAGAAAGGTATAGAAATGTTAGAAAATCGTTGGACTAGTTGTATCGCTCTTAAAGGCTATATTGATGAATAACGTCGTATTTTGCAAAAAAAAAATCTGTTTTAAGTAGCTAGTCCAAAGACTTTTCAGCCTACGTGTTATATGTATTGTTTGAATCGTATCGCTCGTGCAGCGCCTTTTAAATCGCTCGCATGAAGATGCTCACGCAGACACGCTATAAATCGCCTTAGATAAGTCAAACGCAATGGTATGAAACTTTCCTTAATATCCACATGCATTGTTCCAAAGATTTGTGATACTAGTTACAAGATCTTTTCTTTATTTCTGCTCATATATGGCGTTGTATAGAATTTCGAAAAGAATTGAGTTGGAACATAGAAAATCTGTTTTAATTTAGGTAACAAAAATCAAGTTTTCTATTTAATTTTTCTCTTAGTTTGTTTCTTATTTTGGAGTTCAAACTATTTCTTTTATATCCTGTAAATTCATGCAATAAAGAAAGCTTGTTTATAATAAAAATCAATCATTTTTCTTCCTGAAAAATATTTTATTTATATTTTTAAATTGTATTTGTTGATCTACTTCTGTAAGGTAAATACATACGTGCAAAACAAATGATGTCACAAGCTTAGAAACTTATTTTATTTATTCCCTCATGGAAGATTTTTCGTGTTACGTTTATTTTTCTAAAAGCTTGCACCTGCATCCATTTGACTCTCTTGCAGCGTATCTTTATCCGGTTCATTAAACAGACTTCTTAAGCAGACTATTTACAGGAATAAATGCAGCATAGAAGCAGTTCGTTACTAAATAAACAGTTTAATCTTAAAAATTAGCCCTGAATGTTAATTATTAATATATTCTGTTGGGAAATGGGGTAATTTAAATGAACGAGCTTTATTTCTTTCACAATTCCAGCTATGCGTACTTAGCATGGGACACAAGCGATGCGTAGGCAGCAGTAAGACGTGTGTTTTCTCAGCTGCTAAATTTTCGGAGTTGAACATTCTTAGTCAAGAACCTTGTTATTACAGAGTTTATTTTTAAAAGTAATATTTTCCTTGATATTGGTATTCTAAATATTTCTCATAACAACTTAGAACAAAATTAAAATTTTTATCTTCTCCAATAAAAAAACCCTTTCCCGATTAAATCACGGAATATTATTGCTGTTACCACAAACTACAGTTGAATCCCAAAAAGATGCAAACTCGCGATTTATGATCAGAGTGTAGAACAAGTGATGTCCTTCAGATATCTAGGGGCAAACATAACAAGTACCGGAAACCTTAAGGAGGAAGTAAAAACTCAAACAACAAAGGCATCATTAATATCAGGATACTTAAGAGATATAATTTGGAGAAACAAATATACGAGCACCAGGAGCAAAGTAAGAATATACAAAACATGCGTAAGACCGATCATGACGTACGCGATAGAAACCAGAGCGGAGAACACAATAACAAAACGACTCCTAAGAACAACAGAAATGCGAACACTTAGATCGATAACAGGACATACCTTATTTGACCGGAAGAGATGTGAAGAAATAAGGGAAATATGTGAAATACAGGATGTGGTGAGATGGGCAAGGAATAGGAGAAGAGAATGGAGAGACCATGCGGACCGAATGCCAAATGACCGGTTGGCTAAGGTTGCAAAAGAGAAGCGACCAAACACATTTCGACCGCTTGGAAGACCACCAATAAGATGGTATGAGAGCTGGTCTTCATGATCGCAATTATTTCTGGGAAAACTTTGAAGTGAACACAGGACATGGTCCTAACGTAGGAAGAAGAAGAAGATATAAACTTATTGGGGCGTTTGAAGGCAGAAATCGCAAAGAAACGGTCCCAAATGAACAAGAAAAAAGTGCTCTTTCATCAAGACAATGCACCGTGTCACAAGTCAATGATTACGATGGCAAAATTGTATGAATTGAAGTTCGAATTTCTTCCTCATTCACCGCATCCTCCAGATTTGGCCTCCAGCGACTATTATCTCAAGACCAGACCTCAAAAAATGCTCGCGGGAAGGAGATTTGGCTCCAGTGAAGAAGTTATCGCCGAAACTGAGGCCTGTTTTGAAGGTAAAGACAAATCCTTCTGCAAGAAAGGTCTAGAAATGTTAGAAAATCGTTGGACTAGTTGTATCGCTCTTAAAGGCTATATTGATGAATAACGTCGTATTTTGCAAAAAAAATGTGTTTTAAGTAGCTAGTCCAAAGACTTTTCAGCCTACGTGTTATATGTATTGTTTGAATCGTATCGCTCGTGCAGCGCCTTTTAAATCGCTCGCATGAAGATGCTCACGCAGACACGCTATAAATCGCCTTAGATAAGTCAAACGCAATGGTATGAAACTTTCCTTAATATTCACATGCATTGTTCCAAAGATTTGTGATACTAGTTACAAGATCTCTTGTTTATTTCTGCTCATATATGGCGTTGTATAGAATTTCGAAAAGAATTGAATTGGAACATAGAAAATCTGTTTTAATTTAGGTAACAAAAATCAAGTTTTCTATTTAATTTTTCTCTTAGTTTGTTTCTTATTTTGGAGTTCAAACTATTTCTTTTACATCCTGTAAATTCATGCAATAAAGAAAGCTTGTTTATAATAAAAATCAATCATTTTTCTTCCTGAAAAATATTTTATTTATATTTTTAAATTGTATTTGTTCATTTACTTCTGTAAGGTAAATACATACGTGCAAAACAAATGATGTCACAAGCTTAGAAACTTATTTTATTTATTCCCTCATGGAAGATTTTTCGTGTTACGTTTATTTTTCTAAAAGCTTGCACCTGCATCCATTTGACTCTCTGGCAGCGTATCTTTATCCAGTTCATTAAACAGACTTCTTAAGCAGATTTTTTACAGGAATAAATGCAGCATAGAAGCAATTCGTTACTAAATAAACAGTTTAATCTTAAAAATTAGCCCTGAATGTTAATTATTAATATATTCTGTTGGGAAATGGGGTAATTTAAATGAACGAGCCTTATTTCTTTCACAATTCTAGCTATGCGTACTTAGCATGGGACACAAGCGATGCGTAGGCAGCAGTAAGACGTGTGTTTTGTCAGCTGCTAAACTTTCAGGGTTGAACATTCTTAGTCAAAAACCTTGTTATTACAGAATTTATTTTTAAAAGTAATATTTTCTTTGATATTGGTATTCTAAATATTTCTCATAACAACTTAGAACAAAATTAAAATTTTTATCTTCTCCAATAAAAAAACCTTTCCCGATTAAATCACGGAATACTATTGCTGTTACCACAAACTGCAGTTGAATCCCAACGTCCCAATAATAAATACTAAATATTATACCTTATGTTAGAAAAAAAAACTTTTTAAAACACACAAATGTATCAAAAAACCCGCCGCTATTAAAACCTGAAATAAAAACTTGAAATTGTTAAGAATATTCAACGTGTCCTACCAAAATAAACGTTCAAATCACAAATACATGGTTAAGACCTACAATATTCACTTGATGGAGGCACTAACTAGGCATAATGAAATTAATACTGTTTGGTTATAAACTATGGACAACGTATGAATTATAACAGTATCGCGAATCTAGCGGTTTGGCAGTACAAGTACACGAATTAAAACAAGGGAAGCAAGCAAGCAAGATACGATAAAACTTGTTGAAAATTTACTAAATGAAAACAAGGTTAACAACGTTGTCAAAAAGGTAATAATAACTTTATTATCTGTTTGTATAACACAAAATTATTTCCAGTTTGATAATAAGATTTATTGATCCTTGGAAGTTTTAACAACGGGAAATCCCAATTCTAGCTGAAATTTTTATGGATAATATTGAAGATCAAATACATAAAAGTACTTTTTCTCAATACTTTACTTATTAGCATAGATATGTAGACGACATATTGATTTGTTTTATAGGAACAAATAGACAACTTAATGCAACCCTAGAATTTATAAAGAATATACACTCAAACATTAGATTCACGATAGAAGCAGAAGTTAATAAATCAATTAATTTCTTGGTCCTAACCGTAAAAAAGATTGACAGAAGCTTGACTTCTCTGTACACCACAAGCCGACACATACGGGCACTATGATACATAACAGTTCATTACATCCATACAAACAAAAACTAGCGGCATACAATTCCGTTATACATAGACTAGTTAACATACCAATGACAGATGACAATTTTAAAAATGAACTTAATCTTATTAAAACAAATAGCCAAAAACAACGGATTTAATATAAAAACTATATTATTTCGAACCAGAAAGCTTTACACTCCGCAACAACTGTTAATTCTTTACCAAGCTCAAATTCGACCAACTGTGAAATACTGCTCCCATGTTTGGGGCTCCGCTCCCAAATCCACACTGCATTTGTTGGATTCTGTTCAGAGAAGGGCTGTTCGTCTGATTGGAGACCCGGAAGTGACCGGCGGCCTTGATTCACTGGAACATCGAAGAACGGTTGACGACTTGAGTCTGTTCTACAAGTATTTTCTTGGAGAGTGTTCGAAGGATGTAGCTCGCTTAATTCCTCCCAGAGCGGTGCATGTTAGAAATACACGTCGCGCTAATACTTCACATCCGTGTGAGGTTCAGCCTGTTTCTCCGCATACAACGCTTTTCAAGCAGTCGTTTATATGGAGGACATCATACCTTTGGAATAATTTGCCCGGGGCTGTGTTTCCCACCGAGTACAATTTACAGCGATTCAAGAACAACGTGAATCGCTTTTTCCGCATACATGCCGCTCCTGGAGCGCTTTAGGGATTTCCCTGTAGCACGTGTGCTAGACCCATAAAAAAAGATACAATTTTACGCAAAAAAAAAAGTTACAACAAACAACCTAATATATCCAAAAACAAAAACTATTCATAACAATTACGCAGCATTAACCTATATAGGCCCAACCACTAAAAAAAAACGCTAAATACCTAAGACAACAAAACATAACAATCACATACAGTACAAACAACAATTTAAATAAACACATCAAGGACAATAAAGATGAAACCTTGAAAAACCATAACTCTGGCGTTTACCAACTTAATTGTGGTTCTTGTAATAAACTCTACATAGGACAACAGGGAGAACATGCGAACAAAGAATTTCAGAATATAAAAGTTTTTTAAAAAATAAAACTGATACTTCATATACCAAACATTTAATAGAAGAGAATCAGGTATTTGATATTAATTTCCATGTCTTACACGTTCAAAACAAATCGCATAAATTATATTTATTTAAGACCCTCGAGATCAACAAAAG
Organism: Pachyrhynchus sulphureomaculatus; assembly: GCA_019049505.1. Taxonomy (NCBI): domain Eukaryota; kingdom Metazoa; phylum Arthropoda; class Insecta; order Coleoptera; family Curculionidae; genus Pachyrhynchus; species Pachyrhynchus sulphureomaculatus. The sequence goes on from CM032456.1 coordinate 94,952,911, forward strand.
ATAGAATACAAATACACTGGTAAATAACCAACTGGTTCTTGGAAATTCCCCACTGCTGAATTTATTTAATGAATAGGTAACTTGTATAATTATTATTAAGTTTTATTATCTTTTAGTTACTTTTACGACATATACTTATAAAACCATTGAAATATATTTATTTCATTCTATACTCATACTTCTGATAAAGCTAATCTCTTAGCGAAACACGTAACAAATATAAAAATCAATAAAAGTGTTTTATTCTCATTGAATATGAATTTCCATCAACTAACGGCCGAGTCAGCGAGTCAGTTAACGTTTCATTTATTGAAACTACCATTTTCTATTGTAGCATTAAAAATAGTATTTCGAGTCGTCCATTGCCTCGTAATGAAATAGAAAATTGTTAGTGTTTTAATTAATGAGTAATTTTTGGTTGCTTTTTTTATTGATTTAGTTATTTTTGCATTTGTTCCTTAAGTTCATTCACCTGTAGCGACACCAGCTGTTCATGCAAATATCCTCTGACAGCAAGAAATTATACAAATTACCAAAGACCTGGAGGAATTTTGTATTGGATGATGTTACCAGGATTAATTATAGTCGAAAGAAAATAAATTAATTGCGTGATACAAACGAGAACCAAGGTAATTCTGGAAATGTCTTAATTTATTTTCTGTTCAATTATCGAGTAGTTTTCTTAAAATTATTTTCTTTTATTATTAAATCCCCTTTCTTGCCTGCAAACCGTAATTATAATTTTTAACAGATCAGCATTGCGGTTAATTAACCAACGAAAATAATCTTTCCTGAGATAACATTTTCTTGGCTTCTGCAGTGGCACGAAGTGGCTTTTGAGAATCTGCGACTTTCACTTCTAGAGTTATTTAGTTAGAATACTAATTACTTTTTTCCAAGTTGAATTGTTTTCACTGTTTTAACACGTACCTTAGAACACTTATATATAACTAGCTAGCTAATGGGTATTATATATTTATTGTTGTGCCTTTCATTTATATTTATTAGTTTACATATTAATTAAAAGATCGGCTTTTAGAAGCTAACAAAAGCGAGTCTCTTACTTTACCAGGAGACCTGAAAAACATCCTACCAAGCACAATAATTCGCTTCATTACGAGGAGGACCTGATTGGTGAAATCTAAAATGTAGGTGTGACATATAATAGATCGAAGAGTCTTAGTTAACGACTGCAAAACCCACTCACCGTTAATCCTAACCTAACCTATATATTATAATTGCAAAGGCAATCTAGCTTAAGATGCAGTTTTAATTTATTTTCCTGCTTCATTACGCCAAACCTTTCTACTGAAAGCATCTTTTTCTAGGTTACGAGCCTCAATTCTTACTCTCTCTCTTCCATTTCAATGTCTTTTCCTTTGACCTGGAGAAGACTACTCGGACATTCTCTTTGGCTCTCTGTTCCCCGGTATTTTTATACCTGGCCAAACCATTTTAAACTATTTTTTTTGTTTTCATCTATAATTGTTTCTTCAGCTCTCATGATACGTCTTATTGCGTTATTAGTTTTTATTTCAAATGTAAAAATTCCAGAATTTCTTCGCTGATAATCTATCTTACGTCCTAATACCCTAAGCTTCATTACTACCCTCATTGTCCATACCTCTGAGCCATAACATACTACTATTTAACCGGTATCCAGCCAAGTCATATCTTTGTGCTCTGTGATAAATGTCCGTCCCACCAAAGACTGTTACTCTTTTGCTATTCTGGACTTTGATCTTGATTTTCTCCTTTGTTAACTCTTCATTATTAACAGTCACTATATTTAAATTTATCCACCTGCTTCACTGCTACATTCTCATTGATCAAAAAAGTTGTCACCCAAGTTTATTGGCAGGTAGTTTCCTTAAAACTGATTTGTGGACCTCATTTTGCATATTCCTCTTAATCCCTTTTCATCATGAAGTCTAAGTAATATGTGCCCTTCTCTAATAGTACTTGGTCATCAGCATAACAAACACAAAGATGAAATGGAATCTCTCGTGTTATCTGAAATAGTGGTTCTTGGAAAGAGGCAAAAAATTGTGACAAACAGCTACCGTCCAATCGCATTGCTTTTAATCATATCGAAGGTTACGGAAAAAGTTTTTAATCAGAATCTCGTAAATTATTTATAAAGATTAAGGTATTTCTTACGAGAAGATAGAGAGAGCATTATGTTTTTCTTTTTTATATTAGGTATTTCTGCCTGTTTTTCTTTCATGTATCGTCGCTACAGGTCGTCGTTCCATCTTTTTCGTGGGCGTCCTATACTCCTTCGGCCCACCGGTGATTTATCTCGAGCTATTTTCACTAATCGTCGTTCGGACATTCCATTTATGTGTTTGTTCCATTCATATTTTCTGTTTCTTATCCAAGTGGTAATGTCCTCTACTACACATATGTGCCTTATGTTACCATTGGTTTTTCTATCCCAAAGCGTTCTTCCTGAACTTCTTCTTTATGTTTTCATTTCACTTGTTTGTAAGTATCTCTGAGTTTTGCGTGTTTCTGGTCTTGTCTCTGCTAGGTAGGTCATAACTGGTCGAACTACAGATTTACATATACGAGATTTTACTTCTGTTTTCAAGTATTTATTTTTCCAAATAATGTCATTCAAGCAACCTGTTAGTCTATTGGCTTTTACTATTTATTCTTCTATGTTGTTATATGACAATTTAATTCCTAAAAAAAAAACTGATTCTTTGGAGATAACTACTGATTTGGTTTTTTTCAGCCGATATTTTCATATTAAATGTCTTTGCTGTTGTATTAAAGTGATGTAATAATCTCTGCAAGTCATCTTCATTCTCAGCTACTAGGACAGTATTGTCGGCATAACACAATATTTGTATCTCTTTATTGCGCATTTTATAACCTTTTTTGTTTTTACCTATTTAATTATTTCATCTAATACCAGTTGTTAACTCTATGGGTTCAGTTTACTCCGAATTTACTCTCGTTTCTATTTTATTTCTTTTGTAAATGTTCTCAATTAGTTTTATTATATCCAATGGAATATTCTTGTCATAAAGTGTGTGCATTAAGTCTTGCAGCTGTACTCTGTCAAATGCTTTTACCAAATCTATAAAGCATAAGAACGCTGGTCTGTTATACTCAATTGATTTTTCAGTAATTTGCCTGATTACAAATACTGCGTCGTTACAGGATCTTCCGCTCCTGAATGCTCGTTGTTCTTCGGAAAGCTGGATAAGTGGAGTTATTTTATTGGTAACAATTTTTTTAGTCAGTTGTGCACAAGAAGTTAATAATTATTTGGATCGGCTTTTTGTCCTTTTTTAAAAAGTGGTATCATTATGCTTGTACTCCATTCTTCTGGTATTCGCGATCCCAGTATTATTTTCTTTATAAGCTTTCTCAATTCTTTAGTAAGTTTCACTCCTCCGTACTTTAACAGTTCATTTTGTATTTCGTCCTTACCAGCTGATTTTCGGTTTTTTAATTTTTTGAGAGGTTGTTCCACCTGCTTATCATCTATTTCTGATGTTTCGTTGATCACTATTTCTGGTGTTTGGGCAGCCAAATTTTCTGTTGTATTAGACGATTGCTTTATATAATTTATCCATGTATCTTTTTCGATGTATCTTACTTCTATTAATTCTTTCATTTCCTTTCGCTGTCCACGAATTATTCTCCAAATCTCTTTTTGCATACCATAAAAGTCATGTTCCATTTCTTTAGAGAATTTTTCCCAGTTTTCCTTTTCCTTTTTTCTCATTAGTGCGTTTGTTTCATTGCAGACTGTCTGATATTCTTCATATGTTTCTCTGGTTTCTCCTGATCTATATTTAAGATAGGCTTTTGTTTTTTCTTGGCATTTTAATTTCATTTCCTCGCAGAACCAAGGCGTATTATTCTTGATGTTCTGTTTATTTTACGTTCGCCGAGTGCTTCCTTTGCTGCATTTATAATGTTATCCTTGATTTTTCTCAAACTGTCTCTTTCTCTACCACTGGGTTTTTATTTATTTGGTTCTCCAATCTTGTCTGGTAGAGATTTTTTATTGATTCTTCTTGTAGGCTTTCTACCTTTGTCTTTGTTTCGCAAACAGTTAGGCTTGTTTTTTGAGGTCTCTTTATTGTCATTCTGATTTTTCCCAATACAAGACCTTGATCGCTTCCTACATCTGCAGAACATAAACATCTTATGTCTAATATTTGTGTATAATGTATTTCTCTATTTGATAGAATGTAATCTATGATTGATCTATCTCCTCTCGTATTTTGAAATGTATATTCATGTTGAGCTTTATGTTTACAGAAGGTGTTATTTATTTGGAACTTATTTTGTGCGGAGAAGTTTATCAAAAATTTGCCATTCTCATTCGACACATTTTCATTGAATTCCCGGTACTATCATGTTCCCTACTCGTACATTAAAGTCCCCCATTATGATAATTACTTCTCTTTTTGGGACTGCATCAATTTTCTCTTGTAGTTTTTCGTAGAATTTTGTTCTCTCGTTTTCCGGTTTGCAGTTTTCTGGACTGTATATTCCAATGATGTTAATTTTTTGATTCTCTGATTTAAGTTTTGTTAATATTATTCTTTCTGATATGTATTTGCATTCTTCAATGTTTTGAGTTAGCTTTCTGTGGATAATCAGGACTACACCCTCTTTTGCTCTGTTATTCCTTTCGACCCCGCTATATATTAGAAGGTATTCTCCGAGCCACACTTGCCCTTAACCCTTCTTTTTTGTTTCCTGTAATGCGCATATTTCTATCTTTTAATTCCTTTTCAATTTCCTGATCTTTATTATTTAGTGTTTTTATGTTCCACGTTGCTATTCGTATTATATTCCTTTTTTTATTGTTATACAGTCTCCGTTTCCCCGCCGGTTTTGTCAACCCATTGTCCGTCTTGTTACGAGATTTTACATTAGTTCTTTGCGCCATGTGTTGTTTTTACTGTGGGTAGGTTGCTAGCCTTGCCCATAAACCCTCCTCCTTTGTCCGGGCTTGGGACTGGCAACACAAACGTCAAGCTACTCTCCGATGCTGCAGGTGGAGTTGAGCATTATGTTAATATATATATATATATATATATATATATATATATATATATATATATATATATATATATATATATATATATAAATTAAATAATTTAGTTTTCAGGGTATAATGAATGTGGCAAGGTAGCTTCTCTCTTGCTTCCCGTCGCACTTGTTATTTATTTTTATTTAGTTTTCGTGTGAGTGGCTTTGATGTGCTTTATATTTTATTAGTTTATTTTTAAGAATTATTTTAACAAATAATACCTATTTATGATGTAGGATCGAATGAGATGCATATATGTGATTGAAAATTTGAAAGAATACCCGCTTCCGCGCGCAGTCTTCTTCAAGCTACGTTGCCACAGCGCAAATTCACTTCATAAAATACATGAAAAAGTAATATTTATCTAATATTTTTGCAACAACTAAGAGGTAAATTTCCTTTATATTTTAACAAACGAAAGCAAAGTATTTTTTTTATGTATATATATTTTTTGTGACTTCTTACTTTTTAATGCACATACAACAACAAAAATTGTAAAAAACGCATGTTTGGATTGAAGAAAAAGTATGGTTTCCTATCTTTTACGTGTTAAATATCTGAAACTTTTACAATTAATTATGGCAATACGACGTGGTAAACCATCTTTATATTGAAGCAGTAAATGCATGATGTTAAAATCTATTATTTCTCAAAATTTCAAACATCTCTACTTTTAAAAGTTATTCGTAAAAAATACCTTAAATATTTTTATGGACCATAAATGTGGTTTTCACAAACGCATTATCAGGGAATTTCCTAACCTATATAGCACTTTTTTGGAACTTTATGACGAGCACCGATCGATTACACTTGATATATCTAAGGAATTCCACCGCATATAATATGGAGGATTGTTTGCTAACTTCTCGAATTTGTTCAGAGATCTTTCTTGATAAATAGCAGTTAATCATTCTGACATCTTCACTTTTATTACTGGCTGCATGTTGTTTCTCACTCTCTGTCTACTTTACATTAACAATCTACCGTAGCAGACCAAAAATCAAATGTGTGGTTTTGCTAATGACAGAATATTTTTTTTCTTCATTTGTATTAAACGTTGGAACATCAGGTGCCCCCCATAATATACCCAGGTACCAGTAACCTATACAATTTAACAAAGATCTGAAAGAAACGCTATCTTAAGGTGATAGTGATCAATTAAAATTTAATGCTTTCTTCTTTTTATTCACGATGTTCTTGATACATCCAACTACCATAAGAAAAATGACACTCTAGCACCATTTTTTATCAAACATTTAAATAAATAATAATCTATTTTACTTTATAAGATCCTTTTACTTTTATTTGAAATTAAATCCCAACAAAAGTAAAATGCAAAGATTAAATCCGTAAATACCAAAGGGTTGTTACTAAGAACAGAAAGCGTAATGGTAAATAAGATGCCTAATTAAGGAAAAGTATCCGTATTAATTTGTCGGAGAAAATGGTAATTTTGTTTATTAAACATTTTAATTATTGTGAAAATGTCTCTTTAAAAGATTTTTATGGTTGTCAGGATATTGTCAGATATTCGATATTTTAATGGATTTTTATTGAGACATTAAAATAATTTACCAAATCTATTTTTTTTTTATGTTAAATACTGAAGAACAATTACTTAGTCTGGTAAATTTGTAAGAAATGGCGGGGAATCTTGTCAAACGGCATGACTGTTGGTTTGTTGCCAGCTATCGGAAGTGATTGGTGTTACACGTTTCGTAGAAATGTATAAAACTAAGTATTGCGCAGTAATAAAACATTTTTATTTAAAAAATTTTACCAAAAGTCCTACCTTCAGTTTTTTTTGTGAATAATCTCACCACAAAGCAATCCTTTATTTAGAATATCGAGTTGTAATGCATAAATTACGCTACGCTTTATTATAAGAAAGCTAATTCAGTACTTATACTTATACCAGTCTTCAACAGCATTTACTCTTTTTCATTTAAAACAAATATTTTTTCAGTTTTCTGAGTAGATAATAGTCAGAAGAAGCTAAATGAGGGGATCATGGAGGATGATCAGTTAGTTCAGTCAGTAATTTATTTATTTTTTGCCAAACTAGTCGCGATTTGTAAGTCTTACAAAAACAGCACCCCTTTAGATATTTTTTCTTGTCGTTTTCCCAGATAGAAACTGAACTGAGGGAAGTTCATGAGGACTCTGCACTCGTATTCCAGATTATTTATAGATGGATAAATGAATTTAAACCTGGATGTAGGAGCAATACTGATTCTGCACATTCAGGACGCCCGAGATAGGTTCTTTCTAAAGAAATGTTCGGCAAAATTCATGGTATCGTGGTGGAAAATCGTCGCATTAAGCTTCATGAGGTTGCTAAGATCGTAGGTATCTCATATGAACGAAGATATAATATCCTACATGAAGTCCTAAAAATGAAAAAGCTGAGTGCACCATGGGTGCCGCGTTTGTTGACTCCAGACCACGAGGAAGGGCATTTCAAAATCGTGTTTGGAAAAGTTGCAGCGTAATCCAAAGGACTTCTAGCATCGATTTGTGGCTGTTTTTTTTATGGGTCTAGCACACGTGCTGCAGGGAAGTCCCTAAAGCGCTACAGGAGCGATACGTGTGCGGAAAAAGCGATTCACGTTGTTCTTGAATCGCTGTAAATTGTACTCGGTGGGAAACACAGTACTGGGTAAGCCTGGGTAGGGTAGACGAAACGTGGATCCTCCATTTCACCCCGGAGACCAAACGGTAGTCAAAGCAGTGGATTGGTGAAGGTGAAAGTGCACCAAAAGGAAAACCATTATTTGCGAGAAAAGTTGTGGCAACCTTCTTTTTTGGGACATCCAGTCATCATGATTAATTATTTGAAAAAAAGTAAAGCTGCGACTGACTTTTATTACGTAATGTTATTGGGCCATTTACATAGTGAGTGGAAGCACAAGCGACCAAGATGAGAGCGTAAACAAGTGCGTCTTTAGCAGAGCAATGTGCCTGCTTACATATTGGTCGTTACAATGTACACGAGCTAGGGTTCGAAATAGTTCCCACCTACTCTATTCCCCAGATTTGGCACCAAGTGACTTTTTTTTGTTGCCCAATCTCAAAAATTGTCTTGGGGGGAGAAATGTTCTGGCTATCTGTTCTATAAACCAGTATTATGCACTGTTTGAACCAATTTTTTTTCCTTGAGGGAATAAAAATTGGAATCTCGCTCTACCAAATATATACTTGCTTGTATAAAAAAATGTTATTTACCTTGTTTTTTACAAGACTTTCCAAATGACTCCAATATTTTAGTGCTAAGTGAACCGATCAGTTTGAAACTTTCAAAAAATATGCTTTTTGTTATAGCAAAAATATCCTGAAATTTTCCTGCAAAAAAATTGAATTTTTCATGTAAAATTTGAATTGCCCTCCATTTTATGACATTTGGTCCAATAGAATCTTTTTTTTTTTAAAATTTAGGTCTCGACGCCAAATTTTCGATGCCATTAAAAAAAAATTTTTTGGAGTCATTTTAACCAATTCTTTTTACATTTATTAATTAATAATAACATGTGCATTTTTTTCAGTCATTTAAAAAATGAAACATTTATATCTCATCTAATAGAGAATCACGAGATCTTTATTTTAAAAAAAATCACTTTCGTTAACGTGAAAATGGCTGAAAAAACGCTTTTGTTGTTATTTTATTAATAAACAAATGTAAAAAACAATAGTTAAAATGACTACAAAAAAATTTGTTTTAATGGCATCGGAAAGCTGGCGACGAGACCTAAATTTTGTTTAAAAAAAATCCATTTTAGACCAAATGACATAAAATGGCAAGCAATTCAAATTTTAAATCACAAATTCAATTGTGCCCACTGGATTCAATACTTTTGTACCAAACTTTCAGGCTATTTCTGTTTTAATAAAGGGCAAATTTTCTGAAAGTTTCAAGCCGAGCGGTTCGCTTAGTCGACCTGTACAATAAAATAAAAAAAAATTGTGTGTTTTGCCTGTTTTTTCATTTTTGTAGATTATGTACGTATTTGAGCGACTTAAAATTAACGAGGATTTTTTGGAAAATTCATTACAAAGAGTTTTGCTTTTTTTTGTCTCAATCCGACTTATATAATTGGAGTTATTCACATTTTAAACTTAAAGAACGCATTTTGAAAATTTAAATTGTTTACAAACAAAAAAGCACAAGTTTTTCGAGGTCCAAAACTAAGGACAATACTCCTGGTGAAACTCCAGAGAGGATAAAATAATAATATTGCTGTATCTACACTATGCCTATCTCATCATTATTTTGACTTTTTTTACTGCACTATAATAAAAAAAAGGAAATAGGAATCATTAAAGATTTTTTTGCTTATCTACTTAACAATGACAGTGACGTCAACAAATATCTTAATTATCAAGTTGTTAAATTACTGGCGTAATTCAACAACCTTGATCAAACCTGGTATGAGATTCGTGCGGCATGTAGTTTTGACCAATTTTCCTTCCGAAAAATGTTAAAGTAATTTAGAACATCACGCAGTGATAAACTTTCTCGACAAGGAGGGCAACGAGCTAAAAGTTATTCATGAGAAAATGTTCCAGGTATATGGCATTGACAATCTATCCTATTTTCAATAAAAATTCATTTTGACCCCAGATCAGGGTTGGTTGCGGCAGGGATTAGGGAAACCATCAGACTTGTTAAGATTTTGCTGCTGTCAGATCGACGAATAAATATCTCATTTCTTGCTAAACAAGTAGCTGAGACTATATTTTTTAAGATTGTGCATAAAGATTTAGGAATAAAAATATTTCTGCTTATGGATCACCAAAATTTATTTCCCCAGAGCAAAAACTGATAAGGGAAGAAATTTTGAAGGATAAGAATTTTTTTATCGCAAATTGTGAAAAGCGACAAAACTTGGGTGTTCTATTGGGATTCTCCCACGCAACAGGAGTCAATGCTATAGATTCATTACGAATCTTCACCTTCAAAGAAGGCAAGAAATCGTCATATCTTGAGAAATTGATGTCGACCATTTTCTAGAAGTGTACAGAAATTTTGCTTACTGAATATATGAAAAAAAGGGTCACAATTAATCGAGCAGTGTACAGAAGGACGACCCAAAACCTGAAACAATATATATAAATATATATATATATATATATATATATATATATATATATATATATATATATATATATATATATATGTATATATATATATATATATATATATATATATATATATATATATATATATATATATATATATATATATATATGTATATATATATATATATATATATATATATATATATATATATATATATGTATATATGTATATATATATATATATATATATATATATATATATATATATATATATATATATATATATTTAAGGGTCTGTTACAGCTGACGAAGTCTCCCTTCTCTCAGCCTCGCGTTTCTTTCTCTTCGATCTTCCCAGTCTCACTCTGTTTTGCATTGCCTCATCGACGTCATCCCGCCATGAGCGCCTAGGTCTTCCCCTCTTTCTTCTTCCAATTAAACTCAATTCTGTGATTTTCTTAATCCACCTTCTGTCGTCGCTTCTCCTTACGTGACCATACCATTTCAATCGTTTTTTTCTTCTATGGCATGAACTGCTTCTTTTGTTATTCCCATTCGCGCTCTTATTTCCTCGTTCCTAATCCTATCAGTCCGGGTCACACCTGAAACAAATCAGAGAAAAACGTTCAAATTAATATAGAATCAAAACTTTACTGTTACATGGCAACTGCAGGATTCACCAGACTCACACAATTCATGTTATTACCGAAAGCTGTGTATTTACCCAATTACCATATCCACCCCAGAACCCTGATTTAGCACCTTGTTTCCTGTTCAAACAGTGAGAAACAACCTCATGAACATACGCTATAAGAAGGGTCTACTCGCCTGATTGGGGAACTGAAACTCACCATAAACCTTAATTCTTTAAAGCATTAAGGAAAGGTGTCCTGAGTCTAGCTTATGTAACTGTCTTAGAAAGTATGCAAGTTACAACAATTCGCAACCAGTATATATCGCTACTTCAGCACATGCTTTTAAGCTATTTAGTAGTCTTCCAGCAGCACTTGTGCCGATCCTGTAAAAAAGTAATGAAAAGACCATCAGGACAGAGTTTTAGTTAATTTTATGAGTGTACCTTTTATATTCATACATGATTAACCATATATCAGTAGCTCTAATTTTCTTTGTCAGTATGTAGCAAAATAAACGGATAAATAAATTTTTAAAAAATGTCACAATAAAATAGAAAACAATATCAAATCCCTAGCTTCCGTGAAATAATTTTAAAAGCATAATTGTTGCAAAAAGATAATCCAAATGGATAGCATTTCCGTTTTGCCATTACGCTGGAACAGTAGTCACATTTGATATGATCACTTGTTTTTTTTTTGTTTTCATATAGAATAAGCTGATTTAAAACGTAAACCGCTTATGAAAACAAAGAGACTGATAAAATATTACACTATTTTACATGCCTTAGTGATTTAATAAATGGTTGTATTAGACGGATAGTTTAAAATATGTTTGTACATAATGAGCGACCTCTGTCAAGAGAGTATATTTTCGTACTTTACATAAACTGAATAAAAATATCTTTTCAAATGTCCAATGGGATGGGATGACTTGACATTTTGTCGGTTAGTTTCTGACAAAGTTCCAGCCTAAGACTTAAGTTAAGCGATGCGATTGTTAATAATAAGAATTTTGATTTTGAAATTCACACAAAATCACTCCTCTACTCAATTAAATAATCAAAATTTTTATTTCTGTCTTCAAATTGTCAATGTACAATTTTACTGATAAACTTATTAACATTTTCAAGCCATTTGATTTTAAAATTGCTAAAAGGCAAATTAAAACTATTTCTAAACTTTACACCAAAACCAAGACTCTTCTCCTAAAAAATGAAAATTGGAATAAAATTTATAAAATACCTTGTTCAAATTGTAATAAAGTGTACATAGGTCAAACTTCCAGGAATTTGAGCGGTAGGATTACATCACACAAAAGTGACTGCAGACGTAATGTACAATCTTGTGCTCTGGCACAACATGTCATCAATAACGACCATCGAATGAACTGGGATGAAACTGAGGTCCTGGATCGCTCTGATTCTTACTATAAATGGATTTTCTTAGAAATGGCCCATATGTATCGGGATCCTTACGCCATGAATAAAAAGAGTGACACCCAGGAACTCAGTTCCATATACAGTTATATCCTTAAATTAGAATTAAAAGTACCAGACCCTAGCAGAACGTCCTGCACCAGACGAATACCATAAAGGCAAAATATTTTTTCCTTCCAATTATTTTATTGTTCTAAAACATTGTTTATTTCTGTTATCCCCCGTATACATGTTGACACATACGCTTTTGAAATAAAAATCTAAATTCTCAACGACTAATTCTATAATGTTATTCACCACATTACTCTCCATTTAAATAATTATTCAACTGCAAGCATGTTTTAGATCGAAACGATCTAAAACAACGATCGCACAGAGACAAATGATGCTGAACGCTCTGGACGCCCAAATGAGGTGGTTACGCCGGAACACATAAAAAACTCCACAAAATTGGTTTGGATGACCGTAAAGTGAAATTGCCTGAGATAGCTGACACCTTAAAGATAACAAAAGAATGTGTTGGTCATATTTTGCATGAACATCTTCGATCCTTCTCTACTACATAAAATTTATATTAATCTGTCACACCCCATCTTTACCACCAAAAATTAAAATTTTTTTGTCATTTTACTGGTTTACGGGATAAGCAGAGAGAACCAGAGCCAGCCATTTTTTACTTTATTATGTTTTTCCTTTTTAACTAGAATATTATGTAGTCAATAACAGTATATTAGGGAATGTTCCTTAGTGCTAATGATTGCTTGTTTCTTTGTTATAAAAAACCACTTTGGTAAGTCAATCATTTTTCTTCCTTTTCTTGTTTTTCCGTCATTTGAATGTACTAAAAAAATTTTTTTTCACTTAACATTATAAAGAAAGAAGGAAATTTTGTCTTTCCAGATGTCCTGAAGACGAAATAAATATAATTTCGAATGCTCGAATAAAAAAAAGGTTGTTTTGCTACCCAAGGCGATAAATAATTAAATAAAGACTGCATCCCCACTGAATTTAGAGTATATTATATATATATATATATATATATATATATATATATATATATATATATATATATTTATGTTTATATATATATATATATATATATATATATATATATATATATATATATATTTGTAGGTCGCCGTTTATAATATTTTGTTATTGTAGCAATTCAATAAATAAATACAAAATCAAAAGCAACAAATATTGTTTTAAAATTATTTTGTTCAGTATTTTTATTGTAGACTATAATTTTAATAAACATTTTAAATTACTTTTTACAATCATGAATAAACAAGGACAGTTTAATAAACAACAAGTTTAATGTAACGTTGCTTGATTGTATTATAATAAATTCAATCCATTGGCCAAAATTATATTTATTCAAATTATTTATTTAAGTCCATATACTCTGCTTGAGTTTCGATGGTGCGTTTTGCTTTTGGATAATTAAGTCGATAAATGCGTTTCCTAAATCAATATTCCTTTATTCACAACTCATCAAATGGTTGGTCAAAAAATATGCTGTCACTATTACCACTACAGCTACGCATCTAATTGAAAAAAAAGTTACAAAATAGCTGACATGACACTACTTTAGGTTGTCGCCTTGGATAATCAGGAGATATAACGGATGAATTTGTATATTATTCCAGTAGTCAGAAATTTTGCTTCTTTTTGGGCAGCAGATGCCTTGAGGACATAGGAAATATTTGGTAACATTGTCTGAGATATCACATCTATATACTGTTTTGAATCTCACTCAAATTTCCGGTTTCCTAAAATCTTCTTCCTTTCCTTGGGGGCAACATAATTTTTTTTAAACTGCTCTGTACTACATTTATCTCACAATTTGTCCGACATAGTTTCATAGTTACACCACCATATACATAATACATATATATATATATATATATATATATATATATATATATATATATATATATATATATATATATATCTATATATCTATATATCTATATATATATATATATATATATATATATATATATATATATATATATATATACAGTAAAATCTCCTTTGAGAGGATACCAATGAGACCGACTGAAAGTGTCCGTTCAAGAGGGGTGTCCGCTTAAAAGGAATACAAAAAAAATGTTTTTTTTTCTAATGAAAACTGTAATTAAAGAATTTGGGATATTTAAAATGTATACTTGTGTATATACATATTTTTAAAATAAACAAAAAACTTAAAACTTAAGGAAAAAACAAAAATTTGTTACCTTTAGATATATATATATAAAATGTAATAAGATGGAGCTATACATACGAAATGAAAGGTCATTTTAATGACGCAAAAATTCATATATTGTTGATTGTCTCATCTTTTTCTTTAAAATGGCGTCCACAAATCGTATTTCTAATTTGGAAAGAAGCTCTAAAGACTCTGCATCTCCGTGATCTTCGGCAAAATTTTTAAGCTGCTTGGTTAGGGTAATAGTTTCACCATAATTTGGGATAGCATCTGTTGGTACTGGAACCTCATCGACATCAGAATCTTCGGAAAGTCCTTGTATTTCAACTGGATTTTCAATTTCTTTTTCTGAATCTGGATTTTCAACATATAAATTTTTATTTATGTTCAAAAAATCATTAAGGTTTTCATTATCAGTCAACTCCAACAAATTCTTATTTTTGAGGATATCTGCAAGTACGTTAAATGGTAAGTCATCTTCTGGATCAGATGTAACACCCTCAGTTAACTGGTCTTCACTTTGCATATTTTCATGCTTAAATCCCGCTATACGGAAGCAATTTTTAACTGTTTGGTTACTTGTTCCCAAAGCGGTTTTTGCAAAGTAAACTGCTTCCAATAGCGTAATTTTCTTAATTAATTCAAAAGCTGTACCAGCAGTTTCAATGTTTACTAACAGGTGTTTTAGTATTAGACTTCGGTAACAAATTTTAAAATTTTTTATAATTCCCTGGTCAAGTGGTTGCCAAGCTGATTTACAGTTAGGGGGCAGAAAAAAGATTTTTATATTTTTTAAGTGGGCTTCTTTTGGATGAGATCCTGCATTGTCTAAAATGTTTCTTTTTTCATTTGTCATTTTCCAATCAAGATCTTGCAACTACTCTGTCATAATTTCTCCTGTCATCTAAACTTTCTTATTATATTTCCAAGTTACAGGCAGGTTGTTTATGTTAATATTTTTAAATGCTCTAGGTTTAGCTGCCTTACCAGTGATTAAGAGTTTTTCTTTTTCTCCCGCCAAGTTTGCACAATGCAAAAATGTAAACCTCTCTTTGGAATATTTACCACCAACACATTTTTCTTTTTTTAATGTTAGCCTTTTGTTGGGTAGAGCTCTAAAATACAGGCCTGTCTCATCGGCATTATAGATGTCTCTCGGTGAATATCCCTTAATTAAAAAAGGGCATTTTTCTCAGAATGATGAAACATCC
The DNA here is from genome assembly GCA_019049505.1 of Pachyrhynchus sulphureomaculatus. Taxonomy (NCBI): domain Eukaryota; kingdom Metazoa; phylum Arthropoda; class Insecta; order Coleoptera; family Curculionidae; genus Pachyrhynchus; species Pachyrhynchus sulphureomaculatus. Next base: position 94,968,549 of record CM032456.1, read on the forward strand.
GAAACACCGAAAACACTGAAGCTCCTCCTGAAATGGCTTTAAAAACTTATGTTGTGGCGGATTCTAAATTTATTAACCAGAAGAAGTACTGAATGTAGAATATCCCAGAGACATTTGTTTGTGTCAGCCTCCATTCAAGAGAATGTCCGACCGAGAGTAAGTTAACACAATGCCAATTATATAAGAGTCGGTCGGGACCATGACAAACTGTCCGTTCAAGGGAGGTGTCCGTATAAGAGGGGTGTCCGCGACGAGGAATTATATATATATATATATATATATATATATATATATATATATATATATATATATATATATATATATATATATATATATATATATATATATATATATATATATATATATATATATGTATATATATATATATATATATATATATATATATACATATATATATATATATATATATATATATATATATATATTTATATATAAACTTGGTTATTCTTTCTTGGGTAAATGCCTTAAAAAATAAGGCGAAACCTCAATAAACAACTAGCATAGTATTTTTTTTCTAAAGAACCTAAGTACCCAAGAAAATACAACACGTTTATGTAAATAATATATATATATATATATATATATATATATATATATATATATATATATATATATATATATATATATATATATACAAGTTGATGAAAAATTGGATAGTTAGCGTTAGCTTTTAATAGTGGTTATGTATTTTATATATTTTTTTAGATTATCTCAAGGTATCTGTTTTTAACCTTTTGGAGAATTTATTTTAATAGTCTAGAATACAACAATTTTTGTATAACTGTTAAAGTTCTAAAAGTATAAAATTAATTGGTTTTATATACAAAAAGTGTTCCGAAAAAATAAAATCGATACACACTACCAATATCCTACTCTCTCACAGCCCGAATAAACAAAAAATACAATTTAATAATTAATCAGGATTCCTCGATCCCAATAACCTAAAAATAACTTATCACACGATATTTTTTTAACCCTCTTTGAACTTAAATTGGAGTAAATAATTGATTCCATGATTAAAAAATTAACTTTCCTAATATCTACGAAGAGCATTGAACATTACAAATTAAACATGGTTTAAAAGATATATGGTAAGTACAGACTTAAACTGCTGGAAAAATTTAAAAGATATTTAACTGATGTCAAACATGTTCAAAACAGGGAATATATTTTCAAAAAATTATTTTTATAATTGAATCCCTGTCGTTCAAACTTCGAAAGACAGATAATAATTAAAACTTAAGAACATGACCCTTTTTTTGGTATTTTCAATTGTTAGTACAGAAATTTGGTTTGTAATTTGTAATTCTCAGCAAAATCCGAGTGGAACCTTGTTCAGAACTTCGTGGAATCTGCACTGGAACTGAAAATTTAGTTAGTCGAATCACCAATGCAACTGTTGAGTTGATCTGCTGGTACTCTGGTCAAACCGGGAGTAGCCTTGGAGTTCAGACTAGTTTTTCTAACGTAAACTGCCCTAGTAGCTCCCTTAAGTTAAATTGCTGATGGTGAATTGTTTTCTGCCTCTTTAATTAATCCTAGAATCATCTTTAAGTTAAATCTCTGTAAAAATTACATTGCAGTGACCTAATTTTTAACATGGCGTGGCAACTAATTACATACAGTAATATTCTTCTATCTTCCTCCTAATAACTCATCCACATTTTGTGAATGCTTCCATAAACAAGCAGCACTGTATAGATATATTATTTACTTATATTTTCTTTGCTTGTGGGAGAAACTTCAACAAAATCTCACAAATGATCAACTTCTCAGCTAACCCGCTAAAGACAGAACTCGTGCCTGTTCTCCTCTTTCTCGTTGCCGTTGTTTGTCCAAAAAATACTTGGTTTTCGAAGATAAATTGATTACATTATGATGGATCCTCTTCTCGAAGTGCGATATCCGACACATACATAGGCGACCCTCTGGTGTGCGACCTGTGGTGCCTTTTTCGGTGGTTCATAGACAAAGAGGACCTATAGTTTAACGTCGATTCCGAACGGCCTAGTAAGAGCGTCTTACTAGGCATGATACTACGGGTGGCTTGCCATTGCCTTCCCGACAGAGGCGACCGTCACGTTGTAAAGTTTTTTTATTATTATTTTATGATTTTCCCACATGCGAACTCGGGTCTCCGATGTAGCAAGCCTACATCTTATCCACTACGCTATGACCGCCTGACGTATAATTAACCCCAATTCATTATAAAACCTTTATTTCTCGAAAATGAACTGTAGTTTTAGATAACCAGATCTGTGATCTTGTGACAACAGATATTTAAATTGTGATGTCAGAATAAACAAAGAAATTCAAAAACTATCTAGGAAAATTGATATTTTCTACATCTTCTTCTTCTTCTTCTTCTTCTTCTTCTTCTTCTTCTTCACGGCCTTCTTATATCCAGTGTATAATATAGGCCTCCTCTTTTGTTCTCCACTTATTTCGGTCCTGTGCTTCTCTTGTCCACGCAAGGCCAGGTGTAAGTTTTAGATCGTGTTTCCCTGTCTGAGGTCTGCCCCTTGATCTCTTTCCCAATCAGGGTCTCCAATCCGGCATCTTCTTATTCCAACGATTGTCCGGTTATCGCATTGTATGTCCAGCTCATCTCCATTTTAGGCTTGCTATATATTCTTTTACATCTATTAGTTTAGTTTTTTCTCTAATATATTCGTTCCGTATCTTATCCTTTATCCTTATATTCGACATCTGACGCTCTATTGCACGTTGTGTTTTGGCCAATCCATCCATTATATTCCTAGTCAGTCTCCAAGTTTGTGCTGCGTAAGTAAAAACTGGTAAGACACACTGTTACATACATTTCTTCTTAGTCTTAGAGGAATTTTCTTATTATTCAGGATGTATCTTTGGTAAGCCAAAGCAGCCCATGCCAGCCTGATTCTTCTTTCTATTTCTACGGTTTGATTGGGTTTTCCGCATTGTATCGTTTGTCCCAGATATATATATTCTTCTACATAATCAAGTGTTTCGTGGTCTATCCTTATGTCTTGCGGATTATGGTCATTTGTCATGGCTTTTGTTTTCTTTTTATTTAATTTTACTCCCGCTTTTTCTGATTTTTCCTTAAAATCATTCAACATCTTTTGTATCTCTTCTGCATTGTTAGATATTATTACCACATCGTCGGCATATCTCAAGTGATGTAGCCTCTCTCCATTTACATTTATTCCCATCTTATCCTACTCAAGATCTCGAAAAGTATCCTCCAATGCTGCATTAAACAGTTTGGGGTTCATTGGGTCTTCCTGTAGCAGGTCCACATTTTGTTTTTTTCGTGTGTCATCTTCGTATTATTATATATCGATCTTATTAGTTGTGTATATCTATATAATTCTATTATTATTCAGAGCTTTTTTTACCGCCCAGGTTTCAATACAAACGAATGCCTTTTGATAGTCAATAAATATTGGGTAACTTTGAATTGTTGTGGCTGTTACTTGATGGAAATTCATAACGAATGTAATGAAAGACTAATCTTGTCAAATTTCCACTTTATTTAGTTTCACTGAAACTGTATGAAGCGTTTCGCTATACTATAGCTTCTTCTGATACAAAATGATATATATATTATTTTGTATCAGAAGAAGCTATAGTATAGCGAAACGCGTCATACAGTTTCAGTGAAACTAAATAAAGTGGAAATTTGACAATATTAGTCTTTCATTACATTCATTAATATTGGGTAAATTGTTATATTCTGTCGCTTTTTCAATGTGTGTTCGGATAGTTAGCAAGTGATCACTGGTGCTGAAGTTTTTTCTGAAACCTGCCTGTTCAATTGTTTGGTTCTATTCCAGTTTGTTTTTTAGCCTATTGATGATGATTCTAGTAAAAAACTTGTAGGTCTGCGACAATAGGATATTGGACAGTAATTACCCAATATTTTCGTGTTGCCTTTTTTTAAGAGTAATATTGTTGAGGAAGTATTCCAATTAGTTGGTATTTGTCCTTCACTTAGGCATTTCTTGAACAGTATTTTCAATGTTTGTACCATCAGTTCATCTCCTTCCTTCATTAATTTAATCATCATTTTGTCTTTACCTGGTGCTTTATTGTTTTTCATGTCTCTCAAAGTTGATATAATCTCTTCTTCTGTTATTTCCGGTATTTCCTGAGAGTTGACTTTGAGTACTTTTCTCTTTGTCTTTTTTAAATTCCATTGGTGGATCATTTTTTTATTCGTACAGTTCACTATAATAGCTTTCAATTATTGTAATATTTCGTGTCGATCTTTTGTTTCTTGTCCATTTTCATCTTTTAGACTGTTAATTGAAACTTTTCCCAAATTTCCTCTGATTGCCTTCATGTTTTTACTTTTTTCGATGATTTTTTTATCTGGTATTCCAATTGCTTTCGTTTGTCTTCTCTGAATAATTTTTTTAGCGTTTTGTTAGTTTCTATGTATTGGATGGTGTTTCTTTTTTTCTGTCTGAGTAGGTTTCTTCTTTCTTCAAACAGCTGTTCTGTTTTATTACTCCATATTTTTTTCTTCTTGTATTGCATTCTCTTAGCTATCTTCTGTCTCGCGTCGACTAGGGCTTTTATCAGTATTTCATTAATGCTATGCTTCTGAGACTTAGATCTTTGTGACTTTCTATGACTTTCTTTATTTCATTTTGATATTGTGTTTTATTCTCTCTTAAGATTTGTGTGTCTATTTGTCTTACTTTTTGTCATGAATCTTTTTCTTTCCATTTTTCATTTATTTCTCTTCTTGTCCTTACGATTCTATGGTCACTTCCGGTATTGACATTGTTTATCACTGTGACATCTTTTAGAATTCTTCTGTCTGTGGATACTATAACTCCGCCAGTTGGACTAACCCATGTCCATTTTCTATGTGGTTTTTTGTAGATGAAAGTATTCATAGCGTAACTCTGCTGCTGTTCTAAATAATTTACTAATGTGGCAGCTCGTTCATTTCTTGTACCTAAGCCAATTTTTCCGGTCTTATTTTCATTAGGGTCTAATTGGCTTCCTATTTTGGCATTAAAATCTCCCATCACTAGCGTATATTGGCAATGACTTTCATTTATTGCGTTGGTTACCTCTTCGTAAAAGGTGTCTATAACTTCTTGTTCATATGTTGATGTTGGGACGTAAACCTGGATAATTTTTAGTTTACAATGTTTTGTAATTTAAATAATATATGCTACTCTATCTGATTTTGCATTATATGTTAGTATATTATTGATTATCTTTCTGTTTATTATAAAACCGACTCCTCCGATATTTTCCTGAAACTTTTCTTCAACTCCTTTATAATATAATGCATTGTTTTATCGTAGTGTGATACATTGTTCTCCTTTTCTTCTGACCTCACATAACCCCATTATGTCCCATCGCATTCGTTCCAGTTCTTCCTCCAACTCGTCCACTTTATCATCTGTACTCATTGTTCTTATATTGTACGTCATTATTGCCAGGTTCGTCTTTCTATGGCAGCCTTTCCTAACAAAGATATTCTTAGTACCCTCTGTCCTTTCCCCCACTTGATTGCTGCGGTAACCACGGGTTCCAGGACTGCTGCGGACTGAGGACCTTGTATTTCCTTGTCTATCCATTAATTAATTGGGAGGGGGGGTTGGCATTAAAATGCCACGCTTGTCAGGCGTGTTGGCGAGTCGGTAAAGGATTTGAAAAGGATTAAAGTATCATATAGATAGGATTTGGACATGGTTCCCCTTCGTATTAGGACTTAGAGAAGAACCGTGGCTCACGTGGGCAGGGTCGCTTCTCTGAAGTAGGCTTGTATCTGTCGGGATCACAGAGAGTACCTACTCGCTACCGGAATTTTCTTTATCACAACTCTCGAACATATCTCAAAATTGCTAAATACAAATTGCTACGGTAAGTCTCCAATTATATTTATAATTTTTAAGTTTATATTTATATTTATTTGTTGTTGTTTTAATTACCATACTGTATGGTAAATGTCAAAAAATATATCAACACTATACAATACTATGGACTAAGATATACAAAACATATTTCTCGCTATTGGAACTATCCATTCCACTAGTATTCGTAAACTCACGTACAGGACTTTATAAGCTTCGCATTTTCGTACTCTGTTACCTTCGACCTTAACACTACACTAAGATTGACATTTACCGTTTTATTGTTTTAGGTTCTTCTCTGACAGACGAGAATACGAAAGAAAAAAAAAAGAATAAGAAATCTTGAAAGTGGTTATTAATAAAACAGTTAATATAGGAAATAAAATAAAAATAAGTGTATTTCATATAACCAAACTAGTATTTTTTAAATGCTAAAAAACAAGCAAACTTCCATATCATGTTTTACCCAATAACCAATAAATAAAAACAAAAAAATGTATAGCAGAAAAACGGAAACGAATTATTAAGTTTATTCTTATTATATTTCGTTATTTCATACTGTGTCTCACTTTTTCTGATTATGTTTATTTATAACCTTATTTGTTATGCCAGCTCCTCGTAAATAATAAAATACTGCAGGGCGCGGTTGGTAAATGTAGGCGAAAATATGAGATCATGGTTTTAGCATTTTTTTGCTTAATAAAGCAAAAAAGTTATAGTAGTCCAAATAATTTATTACTTTTTAAGAAGGGTGGTTACAGTAACTCAACAGATAAACCGAAATATTGGGTTGTCGAAAAAGTATTGTGCCTTTTTCTTTTTAGTTAGCTTTAGTCACATATCAGTAGTGAGGCTATAAGGTTCCCACATTAATGGCCAATCACAGCCCAGCATTTGGGCGTGGCTCTGACGTCATAGAAATTTAGACCAATGAGAGCGTTGTATGAAGTGGCAACATTGTGTGTGTGTTAGGTGTGGCAACACTGTGTGACAGTTGTTGCCACGTGTAATGGTCCAGGGAGGGCTGCAGGAGGGGGGTTCCAGGAGGCCGGCCGGGGGCCCCCCTTTCAGCATCCTGCGCGTGGGGATTGCGTATGATATTGGTTGCATAACCTAAAATAGGGGGGCGTAGTCTTAGCTGTAGGAACTGGGGCCTCATTTGGGTGCATGGGGGTAGGGCTCAGGGAGCCCTATCGGTGTCCTACATGTAGGAGTTGGTACCCCATTTGGGTGTGGTTGTTGTTACATGCGCAGGTGCATGTGAGTGGGGTTCAGTGGGCCCCCTGAGCCCCTCCCCCATGCACCTGCGAATGTGACGTAGTCCTAGCTGCATGAACTGGGGCCCCATTTGGGTGCATGGGGGTGGGGCTCAGGGAGCCCTATCGGTGTCCTACATGTAGGAATTGGTGTCCCATTTCGGTATGGTTGTTGTTATATGCGCTGGTGCATGGGGGAGGGGCTCAGGGGTTCACTGAGCCACCACTCCATGCATCAGCGTATATGACAAGAACAACATGGAGCCCTACCTGTAGGAACTGGAGCCCCATTTTTGTGATTAGTTGGTTAAATTGTCATCATAATGGTGAACATAAAATAAAAAATTTCAGTATATAGGTTAGATTTGCAGCATGTGTAAACCTAACCTATATACTGAAATATTAATTTTACGTCACGTTCAAATAATCTAAGTGAAGGAAAGTAAAAGACGCATACACAAATTTTCAAAAAATACATATATTTATTTTAAAAATAAAATAATGTTGTTACAAACTTATCTAAATTTATATTTCAAGTTTATGCCGCTTCCTTGAAATTCTGGGGTGTCGTCTGACATATTTTCTTTTTATTTAAGTATTCTTGGATAATTCTTTTAATAAACCCAACACTGATATTAGAAATAAATCGTCTTTAGTTTCTAGATAACTGTCACAATCTTGCACCACTTTTCCAATTTTCTCTGTGAGTTCATGAAGCCATTCTGGATAATTTTCGACTTTTTCTTTCTTAACACAGACTACATACATATATCCCATTGGGGCTGATATCACATCACAAGCACAAAGATTACGTAGTTGTATTATTAGAGATTCCATGATGTTGACACACTGAGTAGCAATTTGGTACTAAAAACGTCAGAATTGTCATATTTTGGGTTGTGTGATAGCTGTCATTTACGCGCGCGGGGAATTTGAATGTAGCTCCCCCTGGCGCATTCGTCCATATTTGTGCTTGATTGATTAGTCGGTTAAATTATTGATATAATGGTGAATGTAAAATAAAAAATTGTAAGTAGGATATGGCTCGCATGCGCAAATCTAACCTGTCATATATAAATAAAACACATGAATATTCAAAATGTTATATATTTATGTTTATTATAGTCATTTAACATCTTTTCCTTATTGTATAAGAAACATTCCAATAAAATATAATTACTTACACTACTATGCGAGTTACATAAAAATTTAATCATGTCCACTAAAGTCCATATTACGACTATCATGTTTACTGAAATTTTCAAATACCCTATAATAATATATACCAAAATTGAGGGTACTTAACACGGATATTCTGCAAGCAAGTAAATATTTGAATTGGATGAGTTCGCATAGATCAATTTCATGCATAAATATTAACACTTCCTTCTTCGTTAGACAAACAGTTTTTTCACTGAGTACTGTGTGTATTGAAACTGAGATATCAGGCCAAATATTTCGAGGTGTGCATTCTCCATTTGAAACGTTACAGAATTCATTTTCAAGGAGGTCCTCTAAAATGGCTAGCAATTCATGCCATTCGTTTAGAGTTTAATGTAAGTTGTTGTTTGTTAGCGCTTGGACGTACAGCAGGAGTAAAGTCTCGGGCGACACTTATACCGCAATCTATTGAAAGATGATATGTCTAATAAAAAGGTTTTTTCCTCTTCAATGGCTAAATCATAACTTGATGATGAAGTGAGAGGATTATAAACTTCATTACTGCTACTGGTGGTGTCGCTGCTATCACACATCTTATTCACACAAATTTCAAACCTAAACTGACTTGTTAGAATCATGTAGATATTCACCCTCCCCCACTATTCCTCAGATAGATACCATATAGTTATGCGGGTGCATTTTGGACAAAAGTCCATTATTTTCATTTTTAGTTCAAGGGTACGTGGTGTTCGACCTCTTATGTTTAGTTGCAGTGGTACTGGCGAAGCAGATTTCGTTACCCTCCAACATACGCTATATAAATATGATCTCATGGGTGATGGTGGACTGCCCATTAAACTAGTGCTTAACTTAATATGCATTATCTTTGGCAATCCAACTGTTATGGGACTTGTCTAGATCGAGCCACTTTACGAAAACTTTATCACCCTTTCGACGTAAAACCTTTTCCACTAAATATATATCAGGTTGCGTTGTGCGTTGTAGTTCTTGTTCATAGAAAGTTCCACTTGTAGGTCTTCCATTCATGTCCTCCAAGAGATAGGTTGTGGGATTTGTAATCCTAACTTTGATAATTTTAAATAATTCCGTGGTCCAATTAGGTGTATATCCTTTGGCAAAGATATGCTTAGCCTTACTGATGCGAACGACATCTCCTAATTTATATTTGTGTTCTATAGCGAGTTTAATAAAATTATATGCCGATTTTAGGAGTCGACTTTCATTCTCCTTGGTAACATTTACGGGTTTCATTTTAATAGTACGATGTTTCGTATTATTATAATCATCAACTATTTGTGGTAGTATATCAATCCACTTGTAAGTTCCGTGAGCTGTAAAGTACTTGAACAGCCGTTCCTTAATTGTTCGAATAACCCGTTCAGCTATTGAAGCCTTCATATTTCATTGAAGGTACTATAATGGGTTATGTTGTGCTTCTTCATTAAAGCCTTGAACTTTTCATTATGGAATTCTAACCCCCTATCTGAGGATAAATTCTTAGGATGCCTCCTTGCTTGTAATATGGAACCGAACGCATTAGTCGTTTCGGACGCATGTTTGGATTTTAGCGGTCTAGCCCAAACAAACTTTGAAAAACAGTCAATAACAACCAAAATGTATTTGAAATTTCTGTTTGATTTTGCGTACATGTCCATCTGCGCAAGATCCATTTGCCAGTACTCGTCTAATCCTTTAATGATGGTCCTACGTCGCCTAAAATTTCTTTTAATTGGCTTATGCAGTTCGTTTACAAGCTGAAGTTTTTCCTTTGATGTCTGTTTTTGTTGTTTACGCATTATTTACGTCTTGTTCGTTGTCGTTGCAATATTTTGCGATGTTTCATACGCAGCAAGTGACTTGAATATGCGTGGGTCAGTTATTCTTTCCAGCTTTTCTATACGTGACATTAAATTCTTTATATTAAGTTCTATAGTGTCATTATGTACTTCTTTATATGCGTCAATATCCTTCTTTAGTTTTTCAGTTTTTTGATTAATGTTAGCAAGTTGCTCACCATTACTCTTAATTAGCTTGGTAATCTTATGATTTGTATAAGAAAACCGCTCATTGAGTTTTTGCTCTATCTTAGTAAGTTCGTCTTTAATATTTTGGACTTTCACGTTGAACTGTGAAATTTCAGTGTCTAGGTATTCCTTATTAACAACATCATGGTTTAAAGTAGGTGCCTTAACATTAGTAATTTTTTTATTTTCCATATCAACATCTCCAGTGATTGTATACTGCAATCCATTTACAGCTATAGAACTGGACTCTGAGCGTGTAGAATGCTTAGCTGAAGAGGTGCCAAATTTATTGAGCGTCATTATGAACTGAAGAGATTATGGGTAAACACAGGTTAATATATAATTCCAGTCTCCTTGAGTAATATAAATTAAATCCGGTCGTACTTAGGGTCAATTGATATTTGACGGAAGTAGATGTGCAAAACCTGTTGGAATTCGTTTATTCCGACTTAAGGGGTTACATACACCTGGAATTTTCAAAAATTCGACTTTTTTTACGGATTTTTATTCTCCATACTTCTAAGAATTATCCAGAAAACATTTTTAAGAAAACTCCATTCCATTACAAAGTTATAGCATTAGATATGTCCTGGCGTCGGATTAGGACTGCTACAATAAAGTGTCTGCAATTTACTCAGTCAAGTTTTAATATTTTTTTAACTTTTTTTTGTTAATATTTGCTTTTTCTACAACCTATTGAGAGGTTTTTTAATAAACAATTTTTTATAAATAATTAAACATACATTTTTTGGTCGAAAATTGCATACCAAAGTTTTTTTTATTTAAAAAAAAAACCCTTCGACAGTTTTTAACTACTACATTATTTTACAAGATTAATTTTTATTTTTGCAGATTAGATCATTTTTTTGAAGTTATCCTGCAAACAAGGAGATGCCATAGGTAAATCGTTTTAACGAAACGAAAAATGTCGACGACTTGCCAAAACGTGGTTCGGTAGTCAAAGTCACTCCGAAAGTCGAAAAATGAATTGTGTTTTTGAAAGACCCGAAGTGACGCTGCGTCAAGGAGCGGCAAAATTAAGAAAATCGGGCTTAAATGTGTCCCATGCTTCGTGCTTATGATGTGAAATTCCGAAACAAGTTGAAGAAAATCACGTCGTGAAATGGCTCGCTTGGGCCCACGATAAAATACTAGAGTGGCCATTACTGAAAACGTTTAGTTTCTTGTAGAAAGAAAGCTTAGAGGAAAGACTCTGAGGACTTTGACTCAGTTGTCTCGAGAGATTCGAAACATTTGCAGAGTATGCAGAAACTCTCATCGACAGCATGCCTCGAAAATACCAGGCGATTAATGACGCAGGAAGCGATTGGATAACTTACTAAGGTAATTGCACCGTTGTTAGCACACCAAAGAACACTGATGGCAAAAAATGTTCTCGAAACACATTTTTTTTAAGAACACGAGCGGTCACGTTCTTATTTGACAGACTGCATTTGGTTTAATAAAGTTCCTTCAAAATATAAAAAACAATTATCTCAATTTTAACTTTAAAAGGCTCATTACTTTTTCAACAACCCTTTATTATAGACAAAAGTTATGAGCGAAATAAAAAGATTCTTTAGAAAGAGTTGTTTTTTTTTTATGGGTCTAGCATACGTGTTGCAGGGAAGTCCCTAAAGCGTTCCAGGAGCGGCACGTGTGCGGAAAAAGCGATTCGCGTTGTTCTTGAATCGCTGTAAATTGTACTCGGTGGGAAACACAGCGCTGGGCAAATTATTCCAAAGGGATGATGTTCTCCATATAAAAGACTGCTTGAAAAGCGTTGTACGCGGAGTAACAAGCTGAACCTCATACGGATGTGAAGCACCAGCGCGACGTGTATTTCTAACATGCACCGCTTTGAGAGGAATTAAGCGGGCTACATTCTTCGAACACTTTCCATGAAAATACTTGTAGAACAGACTCAAGTCGCCAACCGTTCTTCGATGTTCCAGCGAATCAAGGCCGCCGGTCAGTTTCGGGTCTCCAATCAGACGAACAGCTCTTCTCTGAACAGAATCCAACAAATGCAGTGTATGTTTGGAAGCGGAGCCCCAAACGTGGGAGCAGTATTCCATAGTTGGTCGAATTTGAGCTTTGTAAAGAATTAACAGTTGTTGTGGAGTGTAAAGCTTTCTGATTCGAAATAGTATTCCCAACTTTTGAGTGCTTGCTATGCCTGCAACATATTCATGCGAGGACATATTTGCTCCCAAATTAACGCCCAACAAATTGAGCGACGATGTTAGGGGAATGGAGTGACCTGACATAACTATGTCGGGTTCAGCAACGTTAACTTTTTTAGAAAAAACTGCAGCCTGAGTGTTTGTAGCGTTAAATTCCACTTGATTACTGTCACCCCAAGATCGAATTTCTTCCAGGTCTTTGTTAAGTTGAACGACTTCCTGCTGTCTGCGGATATTCGCCTGAGCAGCCGATGTCCGAGCGTTCAAAGTGAACTGTCATCTGCAAAGCTGTAGATTAGATTCCCGGTCTTTTCCAGCAGATCGTTAATGTAAATGAGAAAGAGAGTAGGAGACAGTATGGAGCCTTGGGGCACACCGACGTTGATAGTAAAGGTGTTACAAAGAAATCCGTCGACCGCTACTCGTAAAGAACGCTCTCTGAGGAAACATGAGAGCCACAAACAGAACTTTTCAGACATACCACAAGACCGCCAACAGTCCGTCGTGCCAAACACGGTCGATTGCCTTGGATATGTCAAGAGCAACCGCTCGAGATTCTCCAAAGTGTTCAATTGCGTTGTTCCAAACATGTGTTACATAAGTCAGAAGATCTCCTGTTGATCTATGTTTACCATATTGGTGATCGATAATAATATTGAATCGTTCAAGATATTTTAGAAGATGCTGATTGATAACCTTTTCCATGACTTTCGATATTATTGAAAGCAGTGCGACTGGTCGGTAATTATTTGGCAAGGTCTTCTTGCCTTTTTTAGGTATCGGCTGAACTGTGGCACATTTCCAGCAGGACGGAAATATTCCCTTTCTGTAGGATAGGTTGAAAAGTCTACAGAAAGTGGTGTTAGTTCCCTTCCACAGTTTTTGAGAACTATGGCAGGTATTCCGTCAGCGCCAGAAGCCCTTTTTGTGTCTAGCGTCATTAAAATACGCTTTATGATACGCTGTCTGAAGACAACATCGGGCATCTTTGACTGCAATATGGGAATAGTAGGTGGTGTTTTTCCTTGGAAATCGACAATAGAATGTGAAGCAAAGAGTTCAGCCAACAAGTTCGCTCTCTCAACAGGTGTGATTGCAATAGAATTATCTGGCCGTGCGAGTGGTGGTATGTTGGATTTGGTGAAATTTTGACTAATTGCCTTAGCGACTGCCCAAAAGGACCTGGAATCATTGAAACAAGCGAGAAGTTTGTTTCCAATTCGTTGATTGTGTGCCTCCTTGGTTTCGTCGATAATTCCTTTGCATCTGTTCCGGGCATAAACAAAGGTATTACGATTTATGGTTTTAGGATTTTCACGCCATTGTCGGTAGGCAATATGTGTAGAAACAGCTTCTTTGCATTTTCGGTCAAACCAAGGCTTGCCGTTGGAGGGGCATTTCTTCGAAAAAGGGATGTAAGGTTCCATACCAGCCAAAATAACATTGGAGACCTCTCTGGCGCAGTCAGATGGGTTGTCGGATCGAATGTAGAAATGTCATCACATTTTGAAACATTGTAACACACAGAAACTGGTTAACAATAAAATTTTAATATATATTTTGCTTACCTTGTAGTTTTGAAAAAGGACACTCAAATCTTTAAAGCTGTAATTACCCATTCTGGAACAGCTCAGGAAAGCGCGGCGTTTTATATTCATTTACCTACGGTCAATTAGAACGATCTAGGCTAATCCAAGAGCTAAAAGCTTACTAGCTCGCACAACATTTTACTTTTATTGGAATAACCAAAAGAATTTTCTTTATGAATATGTCCCACATAAAGTGTACGACATATGGGATTTTTCTTTATTACTAAGTATAGAAAAAGTGAATTTATAGGTGGATTCTGCATCACTTAAAACCCAAAAAATGATTTTGCAGCGCCGATTGTCATTTGTCGTTTGGCAAAAAACTTGAAATCTATAAAGTTTAGAGTCCAAAAGTCAGTCTGTTAAAATATTAAAAACAATTATCAGAAAAAAGTATTTAAAATTGTGTTTTATGGTAGTATATAAAATTTTAGTTTAATTGTTTAAAAATCATATTTTGTCGGTTTTTTGATAGCTAGGATATCTTTATTTCTTGAATTTAGAGTTTTTTTTTATGGGTCTAGCACACGTGCTACAGGGAAGTCCCTTAAGCGCTATAGGAGCGACACGTGTGCGGAAAAAGCGATTCACGTTGTTCTTGAATCGTTGCAAATTGTACTCGGTGGGAAACACAGCGCTGGGAAATTATTCCAAAGGGATGATGTTCTCCATATAAAAGACTGCTTGAAAAGCGTTGTACGAGGAGTAACAAGCTAAACCTCATACGGATGTGAAGTATTAGCGCGACGTGTACTTCTAACATGCACCGCTCTGGGAGCAATTAAGCAGGCCACAACCTTCGAACACTTTCCATGAAAATACTTGTAGAATAGGCTCAAGTCGCCAACCGTTCTTCGATGTTCCAGCGAATCAAGGCCGCCGGTCAGTTCCGGGTCTCCAATCAGACGAAGAGCGCTTCTCTGAATATAATCCAACAAATGCAGTGTATGTTTGGGAGCGGAGCTCCAGACATGGGAGCAGTATTCCATAGTTGGTCGAATTTGAGCTTTATAAAGAATTAACAGTTGTTGTGGAGTGTAAAACTTTCTGGTTCGAAATAATATTCCCAACTTTTGAGAAGCTCTCCTTGCTATACCTGCAACATGTTCATGCCAGGACATATTTCCTCCCAAATTAACACTCAACAAATTGAGTGACGATCTTAGAAGAATGGAGTGCCTCGACATAACTATGTCAGGTTCAGCAACGTTAACTGTTTTACAAAAAACTGCCGCCTGGGTTTTTGTAGCCTTAAATTCCACTTGGTTACTGTCACCCCAAGATAGAATTTCTTCCAGGTCTTTGTTAAGTTGGATGACTTCCTGCTGTCTGCGGATATTCGTCTGAGTAGCCGATGTCCGAGCATTCGAAGTGAATGAAGAGATAAGTGTACTGTCATCTGCAAAGCTGTAGATTGGATTCTCGATCTTTTTCAGCAGATCGTTAATATAAATGAGAAAGAGAGTAGGAGACAGTATGGAGCCTTGGGGTACACCGGCGTTGATAGTGAAGGTGTTGGAAAGAAATCCGTCGACTGCCACTCGTAAAGAACGCTCTCTGAGGAAACATGAGAGCCACAAACAGAACTTTTCAGACATACCATAAGAACGTAGCTTAGCCAACAGCCTATCGTGCCAAACACGGTCGAATGCCTTGGATATGTCAAGAGCAACTGCTCGAGATTCTCCAAAGTGTTCAATTGCGTTGTTCCAGACATGTGTTACATAAGTCAGAAGATCTCCTGTTCATCTATTTTTACGAAAGCCGTATTGGTGATCGCTAATAATGTTGAATCCTTCAAGATATTTTAGAAAATGCTGATTGATAGCTTTTTCCATGACTTTCTATATTATTAGAAGCAGTGCGATTGGTCGGTAGTTATTTGGCAAGGTCTTCTTGCCTTTCTTAGGTATCGGTTGAACTGTGGCACATTTCCAGCAAGAAGGAAATATTCCCTTTCTGTCTGTCTACAGAAAACCGGTGTTAGTTCCCTCGCACAGTTTTTGAGAACTATGGCAGGTATTCCGTCAGCGCCAGAAGCCTTTTTGGTGTCTAGCTTCATCAAAATACGTTTTATAATACGCTGTCTGAAGACAATATCGGGCATTCTTGACTGCACTATGGGAAGAGTAGGTGGTGTTTTTCCTTGGAAATCAACAGTAGAATGTGAACCAAAGAGTTCAGCTAACAAGTTCGCTTTCTCAATTGGTGTCGTTGCAATAGAATTATCTGGCCGTGTGAGTGGTGGTATGGTGGATTTGGTGAAATTCTGACTAACTGCCTTAGCGACTGACCAAAAGGACCTGAGTACATTGGTTAGTCTAACAGAAGAATTTCAAAATTTATTTGTGGATTCCAAGCCAAATGGTGATTTTCTTAAAACCGCATCTATCGCCTGGACAATTATCGACGGAATTTAATTATATAGCATTTGAGATTTTTGTTTTTTAAGGATACTCTAGCGTTACAATTTTATTGCAAAAAAGGAACTAGTAAATGAATATTAACTACAGTTAACAAGGACATTGACTATACAGCACACACAAAAAAAATAAGTTACAGACACTTCACAAATTAAATAAACTAAAAACCATATATTTAAAAAAATTATATTTCTCGATGTGCCGACCACCCAATTTTTGCACGGAATTATTCGCAAAAGTAATTGTTTTAAAATATTTCTTAACATGTGCAAGTAATTTTTTTAATGCACTGCTTTATTGTATTTGCATTGCATTCCCAAATGTTTAATATTTCTGAAAGGCCTCTGAGCATATTCTTCATTTTGGAGACAGCCCCATACAAAAAATCGGTGTTAAGTCTGGAGAGCTCATTGTCCAAGGATTAGCAGAATTACGTTAAATCCACCGGTCTTTAAATCGTTCATCCAGCCTTTCTCCACCATGCACCATCATGTTGAAAATGAGATCTAAAACGATTTTACATTTTTGAATGGGTTGTATGTTTTGAGTAATTGTATACATAACATGTCAATATATATCAATAGTAATTTGAACTGTAAGAAAAGTCTCGAAAATACTCAGAGTATTGAAATAAATTTATCAATCGCTAATAAATACTAATGTACTCCTGTTTTCCTTTTTTGTTTTTTGCAATAAACAGGTTACATACACCTCGATTTTTCAAAAATTGGATTTTTTTACGGATTTTTTTTTTACTTCTAAGAATTATTTCATTACAAAATTCGGATTCGGACCACTACCTGTCTTCAGACACTGTCTGCAATATTACTCAATCGATTTGTAATATATTTAATTTTTTTTTTAGTTCTTAATAACCTCTCTTTTCTACAAACTAACCAGAGGTTCTTCAAATTTTTTTAATAGACAATTTTCTATAAATCATTGACTACAAATTTTTTGGTTGAAAATTGCATACTAAAGTTTGAATTTCGAATTATGGGTCATGCGCAGAATATTGAAGATCTCTTGGAGCGCGTCTTACTAATGAAGATGTACTTCGTCGAATGGGTAGAGAAAGAGAACTATTGTTATTTATTAAAAGACAAAAAACTCATTACTTGGGACATATTTATAGGGGTCCACGTTACTCACTGCTCCGGTTGTTGATGGAAGGGAAGATTGAAGGGAAAAGAGATGTGGGGCGTCGAAAATGTTCCCGGCTGAAAAATATACGAGATTGGATAGGTCTGGATATCCACACTTTATTAAGAATTGCCCAGGATAGGGAAGAATTCGGCATGATTACAGTAATGAAGATGACGCTATAAAAAGAAGAAAGTTTGAAACACCGTAAATTTTTAATTTTTGAAAAAAAAAAAACCTTCACAATTTGTAACTACCACAATATTTTGGTAGATTAATTTTTATTTTTGCATATTGGATTATTTTTTGTAAAGTTATCCTGCAAACAAGGAGGCGCCAGTTTTCATCAGTGGTCCCTTTAACCCGATAAAAAATAATGTTAACATTGAAAACATATTTAAAAAAATTTCCTATAACGTAAGTTAAGTACAATAAAAATATATAATTGTCATTCTAAATATATAATAAAAGACTGTTTTTAGTCAATTTCCACTGGTTAATTTAAATTACGATGACGCGTTTCGCTGTCGATGCAGCTTCTTCAGGTCTACATTTTGCACTTTCAAGTTAGGTTTAATGTTCACAATTTTATACAATTTCTTAATTATATTATTACACCTAATTAAATTACATTGATAGTATTGGAAAACCCACACAGATTTGGAATTAGGAGAATAAATTCAACAATGGTGAATTGCTTAAATCTACCTGGTCGTTGAGTAAAGTACCGGTAATCGATTTATTTACATTGTCTCTAAAAGGTCTAATTTTAAACCTTTTTGTTTGGTGTGTAAAATTTTGAAATTCTTGTTAAATGTGTGATTTTCTGTTAAAAGATGATTAGCATATGTTGAATTAGATTTTCTATGGATGAAACTTTTTTCGTGTTCTGTAATTCTTTGTATAAATGTACGTCCAGTTTGTCCTATGTATGTTTTAGGACATGACCCACATGTTAATTAATAAACCCCTGATTTGTTGCCTTTATTGATTTGTGGTTTGTAGTTTTTAAGATATTTCCCTATAGTATTGTTAGTCTAGTAAGCTATGTTGATATTTTTTTGATTTAAAAATTTCCCCAGTTTTTCCGTTGGTTTGCCGAAATAGGTTAAGCATTTAAATGTGGCATTTCTGTCCTTAAAACGTGGGTATATTTCTGAGATTACCTTGTTTCCAAATTTTTTCCTAACGATGTTATTGATTAAAGTAACCGAATGACCGTTGTTAACGGCTACTTGTTTTATGTAGTTTAATTCTTTAGTAAAATTTTCCTCTGATAAGGGGATATTAGTTAGTCTATATATAAAACTACGATAAGCTGCTAGTTTATGATGGTTAGGGTGGTGAGAACTATTGTGAATTGTGGTATCTGTATAACAAGGTTTGTGGTATATTGCAAATTCATATTTTTTTCATGGTTTTACTGATTGTTAAGTCTAGGAAGTTGATTTTTTTTTATTTCTCCCTTCGACTTCTTCCATTTTAAAACTGATATTTCTATGTAAAGATTTAATATACTGTAAAAAGTGAGTTAATTGTCTGTCCGTACCTGTAAAGCATACAAATATATCGTCTACGTATCGATACCAGTATAGACAATTATTACTATTGTTATTATGGTTGTTAAATATCACTGTTTTAATTCTGTCCATGAAAATTTCGGCAAGTAATGGACGTAATGGATTCCCCATAATTAACCCTTCCTTACTATTGTAAAATGTATTGTTAAATGATTTTGTTTTAGGCAAGTTCTTAATAAATTAATTATGTCCATTTTTTTACTTCATTTACTTTGTTTTTGTTAATAGGTTCTCTACTAAAATTATTGTTTCGTCTGGAGGATCACTTGGAAATAAGTTTTTGACATCGAAAGAGACTAATTAAGAATTATCTGGTATTGTTATATTCTTAACTTTATTCACGAGTTCGTATGAGTTTTTGACACTATATTTAGGTTCAAATTTGGTATGATATTTGATTAAATCAATTAAAAAGGATAACGTCTTATATGCTGGAGCAGACATATAGAAAACAACTGGTCTGATTGGGTGGTCAAGTTTTTGTAGTTTTATGAGTGAATAAAGTTGTGGGATTTGGGGATTCATATTTATCAATTTAAATTTATCTTTATCGTGAATGATACTTTTAGCCTGTTCAATTTGTTGTTTTATTTCTTTTTGAAAAATATATGTTGAATCTTTATTTAAAATTTCGTACTTTCCTGTTTTGAAAAAATCTAACGTTTTATTAATATAGTCGATTTTGTCTAGTGCTATTACTGTGTTACCTTTATGTGCTTTGGTAAAGATTACATCATTTTTATTTGCTTTACTCTGAATGGTTTTTATTGTCCTTAAGTCTTGATTGATGTTGTTATTGTTAGATATGAATTCTTCTTTAATAATTTTGGCTGTTTCTGCAATCTCAATATCGATACGTAGACGATATAATTGTATGCTTTACAGGTACGGACAGACAATTAACTCACTTTTTACAGTATATTAATTCTTTACATAGAAATGTCAGTTTTATAATGGAAGAAGAAGTCGAAGGGAAAATCAACTTCCTAGACTTAACAATCAGTTATACCATGAAAAAACATGAATTTGCAATATATTACAAACCTTGTCATACAGATACCACAATTCAAAATAGTTCTCACCACCCTAACCATCATAAACTCGCAGCTTATCATAGTGTTTATACATAGACTACCTAATATTCCCTTATCAGAGGAAATTTTTACTAAAGAATTAAAATACATAAAACAAGTAGCCGTTAACAACGGTTATTCGGTTACTTTAACCAATAATATCGTTAGGAAAAAACTTAGAAACAAGGCAATCTCAGAAATATACCCACGTTTTAAGGACAGAAATACCACATTCCACCCCACACCTATTTCGGCAAACCAACGGAAAAAAAACTGGGAAAAATTTTTAAATCAAAAAAAAATATCAACATAGCTTACAAGACTAACAATACTCTAGAGAAATGTCTTAAAAAACTACAAACCAGAAATCAATAAAGACAATAATTCAGGGGTTTATCAATTAACATGTGGGTCATGTCCTAAAACATACATAGGACAAACTGGACGTACATTTATACAAAGAATTACAGAACACGAAAAAAGTTTCATCCATAGAAAATCTAATTCAACATATGCTAATCATCTTTTAACAGAAAATCACATATTTAACAAGAATTTCAAAATTTTACACACCCAACAAAAAGGTTTAAAACCAAACCTTTTAGAGACAATGCAAATAAATCGATTAAGGACTACAGGTACTTTACTCAACGACCAGGTAGATATAAGCAATTCACGATTATTGAATTTATTCTCCTAATTCCAAATCTGTGTAGGTTTTCCAATACTATCAATGTAATATTATAATTAAGAAATTATATAAAATTGTGAACATTAAACCTGTCTTGACAGTGTAAAATGTAGATCTGAAGAAGCTGCATCGACAGCGAAACGCGTCATCGCAATTTGAATAAACCAGTGGAAATTGACTAAAAACAATCTTTTATTATATATTTATAATGAATTTCGATCAAGCTACAACCATCCAAAATTGTCATTCTTTTGTATTACTCACTTAATAACATTTAATTTATATACATACCTTTTGTAGCGCCCAGAATGTTTTTTAGAAAAATCAAAAACCTCTAACTGCAAGTAATAGGGTAAAAATATTCGATTATTATCCGTGCGGCAGTGGCGGTTTCATGAACATCCAAATTTTTTAATTATTCTTTGTGAACCAAGTAAAACATATCTTAAAATCAAAAAATAAATGTTTAAATTTTTGTACCAATATAACAAATATATTTCAAATTCAAAATATAAAAATTTCCTTGTGATCATATTTTTATTGGTCAAAAACTGACAAAATACGATTTTTGTACAATCTATCTAAAATTTTGCGTTCGACCATAAACTAAAATTTCAAATACTTTTCTCTAATAAATGTTTTCAATATTTTAACAAAGTGACTTTTAAACTTTACACTTTAAAAAATTCTTCCTCCCAAACGACAAATGACAATTGGCACCATTTTTAGTGATCCGTACGGAACACCTATAAGATTACTTCGGGTCTGCCCGTCTGTCGGTCTGTCCATCTATCCGTCTGTCTGTCTGTCCGTCTGCCCGAATGTCCGTCTGCCCGAATGTCCGTCCGTCCGCCTGTCTGCCACACCCAATTTTCTCCGAAACTATTTGACATAGGAAGTTGAAATTTGGTACTAATATAGAAATTGATAGCCTCATCAGAGCCGTGTAGTTTTGACTTAAGGGATTAGTTTTGGGGAGTAAAATCGGAAGAAAAAAAAAATGTTTGCTATTTTTGCTAGATCCTCGAGTGGTGTGTCAAATGAAAGCTTGTAAAAACAATAATATATATAACGTAATACTTGCGCACACTTTCCTTTTTATTATTTTTAAAAAATGGCAAAAAATCGCTGCCCCCCCCTCTGCCTCAAAAAGTACTGATCAAAAAATTTTGAAAAAATTCTGTAATATTCTCCACGGGGTGTATAATTTATCTGGTATATAAAAAAAACATTTCAAGGTCATTAATTTTCAGTAAAGATCGGAAAAAAACTTTGTTGAAAACTCATTTGGAGTGCGTTTTGTGAAGTAATTGATCATTATGACTTCCGTACCAATTTATTTTATTTTAAAAGTAATCAACATACGGAATACTAACTGCGCAAGTTCAAATTGAGCCAGTTATTTAGGTTTTAAGTGATGCAAAATCTACCTATAAATTCACTTTTCTTCTAAATATAGAGAAAAATCCCATATGTCGCAGACTTTATGTCTGTATATGTTAGATACTCTGATGATTCTTGGAATCGATACATTATATCTTCGAACCGTTTGTGATAACAATTTGTGTTATTTTTATGTTAAAAGTAGCTAGATATAACTGTGTCAAAAACAATCTGAAAAATAGAATATTAATAAATTTTTCGATCGAATTGTCGACTCTTCGGACCTTTTAAAAGAAAATAAAATTTCCAAAACTCTAATTACTCAGGATAAGGTTTGTAAGCCTGGATTGATTGTTTCATACCCATCCATGTAAAGCAAATAAGAGTGATCTTGGCCAATTTACCTGCCGAAATTCTGGCAGAGATAACTTGTTTTGCGGTCGTTGTGATTCAGACGGGCCACAAGTTTAGTTTCCGCAACATTTTATTTCTTTCGAAATTACCAAAATAAAATTTTATTTATCCACGTGGAATATTTATCTCATGTGATTTTGCTTTCAAAGATATTAGGAACGTGTTAGAATAGAGAATAGCAGAATTCGAAATTTGAGACCTGATATACTTTGAAACACTTTACCAAATAAGTCAGAGCACCAGCGTATGTTGGCCTGATATCTTAAATTCCTTGACTTCACGCACATTAGCATCGTTAGCAATTAAGCCGAACCTTAGAGCTACCATTTTTACTATTTCTTCCCTTCGTGGATCGCTCAAAGGTTGGGTTTATTTACTACGATGTTAATCAGACAGACAGACATCAAGGGAATGAGGATTGATATTCGAATAAGGTGGTGAAATCGGCGAAACAGATCTCTGGCTAGCAAACCAAGGTAAGCTAGTGCTGCAGCTTAATTGGTAAAGGGCAGAAGCGTATACCTTCAGACGGTGAGTTCGAATCCCACCAGCACGGAGACATTTTTTAAATCTCTGTTGGTTGTGTCTTTACCTTCAAGAATTTTCGTGATTGTTCATGGTTTAGGTACCTTAAACCGAAATAGTTTTCTTTCAATAAAGAATATATGTATATATATATATATATATATATATATATATATATATATATATATATATATATATGTATATATATATATATATATATATATATATATATATATATATATATATATATATGTATGTATATATATATACATATATATATATATATATATATATATATATATATATATATATATATATATATATATGTATGTATATATATATATATATATATATATATATATATATATATATATATATAAATATATATATATATATATATATATATATATATAAATATATATATATATATATATATATATATATATATATATATATATATATATTCAACTGATAAACCTAACATAATTAACAAAAGAGATGTCGAGTGCAAAAATAAAGTGTTTGGTGCAGTTTTGTAGTACCGAAGTTTCCAAAATCGAGACGTAGTTTATTTAAATTATTATACACCGAAGGTTGTTCTCGTGGTTACTGTAATAAATTTTTAAATATTAAAAATATGGTTAAAACAGTTTGAAATTTCTTTACAAAGGTAAATATTCACATTACACGATGTTAATTAAAAACCCCGGGGCGACAGATTTAATTAGTCAGTTGGAGAAATTTAATTTCATTCAATTTTTTTTATAACTGCCTATATAAATGGTATTAGAGAATAAAATATACTTTAAAATTAAACAGATAATATTTATTTATGAATTATTAAATGAATTTTAAATGGTTTCTCATTTAGTTTAATAATATCCAAAAAAATCTTTCTTGCGGAAACTATCTTTTTCGCCCTATTTCGGTACGCCAAGAGATTAAGAAGTTAATATAACTGAAGTATATATATATATATATATATATATATATATATATATATATATATATATATATATATATATATATTGTAACATTCTTTTTTTCCTAGATCTTAAGATCATGTTACGACACCGATTTTTCTCCTTATAATTTATACTTTATTACATTTTTATATTTATTACAGTGATTTCAATTTTTGAGCAGTGTAGCTTAAAACAGTGTTTAAAATTTTTGAGCAGTTTAATTTAAACCGGCAGTGTGTAACGCGTGTTACCGACGTGATTTATTTAGTTTGCATCAATTTTGCGCTCGGAAGTGAGCCATTTTAAAGACTTTGAAGAAGGGACAAAAGATATATAAACGGCCAAATGGAATTTTTAAAGGCTTTTTCCACCATGAAGCAGTGACGGGCTTTTTCTACCATGAAGCAGTAGTGGGCTTTTTCCACTATGAAGCCGTAACGGCTTTGTTCTGCCAATAGGCCGTAGTGGCTTTCTTCTCCAGCACGCAAGAGTGTTTTTTTTTCTCAGTGATGTAGTAGTGCAGTAACGGTTTATAGCCCTCAAGTTTAAGGCCGTTTTCCTTTCTTGAAATATCCTGCTCATCCTCAGGCATTTCGGGTCAAAAAGTATTTAGCTACCCAAATGAAACTAGGATGGTAGTGGCTGAGACAATATTTTTATGAGGATCTCACCAGGAGAGGCCAAGTAACTTATGGAAAACCCACGAGGAGAAACCAATACATGTTGTGTGTGTTTATAGGCAATAGTTAATTTAAAAATTCAGTAATGCTCGGGATAGCACTACCTTGTTTTACTAAAAGTGATGCTAAATACAAATGTACATATGTTTCGGCAACTGGGCAACGTTGACGAATATCATGACATCCCCGTCAATATATCTCCATAGAAATACAGGAAAAGGGGTAAAAATTTCACTCCAAAAATAATGTAATTTATCCTGTGAACTGTAAAGTCAAATATTAAAATTTTCAGTTTATTGTTATAATATTCTGTTATTGTTACAGAATTTAATATAGATACGCCCAAAACAGACCTAGAACAGAAATCGTCAGATACTGCTACTTTTAAAAAAAAAAAAAACTCGTCTCGACAAGTTCATTAAGGAAAAAATATTGCTACAGCTCAAAAATTGGGGCAATACCCTGAAAAATGGGAAAATTTGCCCATTTTGGGTTTTTTAGCGTATTTTTGCTATTTTATCATAAATTTATGAAAGATAAACTAAAAATTCTGACAGATTTTGATTGTAGATAAAAAAAAAATAAAAATTTGAGGAGCTATGGATGTCATTTGAACCTTCTGTTAGAGAGAAATTGGCCGTTTTTGTGTTTTTTTCTTTTGTCATTTTTTATGATTAAATAGGTGGACTTGCAAACTGTAAGCATTTTTTTTTAGTTAACTCTGGAAATATGTTCCATGGACATCACTTTAATTGATCCAAACACAATTTTAGCCATTCTTTACATATTATATATATTTTTCCCTCCTTATAATATTCATAAATTTTACCGATTCACGTTTTTTTCTTCTGACGAATTTTTTAAACAACTTTTTTTCAGTATACTACTACCTTATCTAAAATATCAGAAAAAGCTTTCATTTGAGGTACTTAATAACTCATTTAAACCATTTAGGCCCGAGGAATTGGCCATTTTGTTCTCAATTTTTTTTTAATGCACATTTATGATTCCTTTTTAAAAAATATTTGTTCTTAAGTTTTATAATATTTTCAATAATCAAAGTTATTTTTAATGATTAAACACGGATTACTGTACATGTTGAGTGGCTGAGGAAGTCCTTTGGTCCATTTAGGCTGAAAAAACTGGCCAGTATGAATCTTATATTTGTACGTCATATTTTTTATGTAGTGTTATTTAATACAATTTTAATACAAATAAAAAATAAATTAACCAATAATGTTGTTGAAAAGTTTACTTTTTTATTGATAATTTGATATAAAGATATTATAATTAAATAATTAAATTAATAAAAATTATAAAGTTACTGTGCAAAATTAATAATTTTAATGACTTTTAATGAGTTAAATAAAATAATCAATTTTATTTAAATGTTGTAGTAATGTATTTTTTATTTAATAGAAATATTACTACTTTTTGAAAACATTATAAAGCCAAATAAAATTATTTTCTTTAAAACAAATCCTATGAAATAAAGCATAAAACGGTTTTCTTAATATATCGGTGAAAACTGACTTTCCACCAAGTTTCGTCCAAATCTGTGAGCCAAATGCTCTGACCTTTCCGTGTAAGACATATAATAATCATTTTATAACTAATAAAAATGATCCTAATTACGGCAAATATGATAAAATCCAAGAAAAATTTATTTTTTAAAAGTAACTGTAAATTTAAAACAAAAAAAGCATAAAATTGAATGTAAAATATCCAATTTTTTAGCCTAAATGGACCAAATGACTTCCTCAGCCGCGTTTTGCTAACCATGTTAGCTTCATCAGGAGTGTGCAAAAATAAAGTGTTTGGTGTAGTGGTGATATATACTGAGTATTATAAAGAGTGAAAAATATATCTAATATGTAAAAAATGGCTAAAACTTTGTTTGGATCAATTAAAGTAACGTCCATGCAACATATTTCCAGAGTTAGCAAAAAAAAAATTAGCTTTCAATTTGCAAGTATACATATTTAACCATAAAAAATGACAAAAGAAAAAGACGACAAAAACGGCGAATTTCTCTCTACCAAAAGGTTCAAATGACATCCATAGCCTCTTAATTTTTTTTTTTTATTTAGAATCAAAATCTGTCCGAATTTTTATTTTATTTTCCGTAAATTTATAATGAAATTGCAAAAATAACCTAAAAACCCAAAAACGGGCCAACTCTCCGATTTTTGTAGGGGTTGCTCCAATTTTTCAGCAGTCGCAATATTTTTTCGTTAATGTATAGGTCGAGACGAGTATTTAAAAAAAAAGAAGTAGCAGCATCCGACCAATTCACCTCAAAATCGTATTCTGACTGGGCTAAAAGAGTTACTGAGTAATAAAAACCTATTAACCCCAACTAATTAAAATATCTGGATAATTTTATAAATCAATTGACTTTATTACTTGAAAACCTTTTGGACTAATAAAATATTTAAAAGTGTTCTGAAAGTTAAGTTTCAAAACAATTTTATTTCTAACTTGTAAATCGATGAAGGGAAAAGTTTTCAGACAATTTACAAATACACCTTAAGCATTTTCTTTCAGCCCAGACCTATTTTGAAATTAAGATTTCTCGTATTCGAAATAGAGAAAAAGATGTTTAGAATTTATCGTTGAGCCTCTTTCCAAGAAATATTTAGTTCGTTCGTTTACATAAAGTTTTAACTTCGTTTTAACGTTCGTCCGGAGGATACACGTTTTCAGTTTGTTTCTGGTTATTTTAAAGGTTTTCGTGGAAAATTCCGATTCTAGAGTTTGTATAATTTTATAACGATGGAAACACTTTTAGGTTTCTCCAATAGAACCGTCAAGGTATCTACAATTGGGAACTTGTAACAATAACAAGTTTTATAAGTTTACAAATAAATTACTTGTTAGCAACTATCGATTTACCTGTGCGCGGCTTCAGCTGCATTTTTGTACATTTAAAATGCAGTGAATATATTTTCAGGTTGTATGCAGCAACGCGTGAAGTTACGATTTCACTTCTTTAGGATTAGGACTGCTACACATAGCCCAGTCTTCAGGGGTTTTGAGCTCTCATTAAATGTTAACAGGCTGCATTTTGGCACACAGGTAGTTTTTTGGAAGTAAAAAACTTTGCTAAAGTTTGATGTACGCTAAGCCCACAAAATCCAAAATAAAATGAAAAATTCAGTTTTACAAAAAACTTTTTTTATTTGCGTGAAAATTTATTAAAAATTCGAATAGGTGATTAAAAAGATGTAGAGCGCCAAAGAGGTTAATTTGAAAGTCTACGCGTATCGCTTGAAGGTTAATCGATATTACTCGTTTTCAGAGTGTAAAAAAAAAATTAAAAAACAGCTTTTTAAAGAGGAGACTTTCAGGTTTCCGATGGTACTAATAGTTTTTCCTTTTGTTGCTTTATAATTTGTAAAATTTAAATGTTCGCATGATTTTAACGGACATACAGCAAATTACAAATATTTAATAAAATATAGTATTGAAAAAAAATCCTTGTACATATATCATTATTATACCTTAAGTTTAAATATAAGAAAAACTAAAAATACCGACATCGTCTGTGTTATTTAAAAATTGAGTTTTAAAATATGAAAATTTTCTTGCTGTAGTGCGCCGTCAGCAATTTTACGTTCAAAGATGTACGAAATGGTCAAAAAAGTCGAACATTTTTTTTTAGTTACAATTAAACGTATACTTGATATTAGAAAAGCATTAAAAACTTTCTTTTTTTTTAATTTTCCTTTTAGAAAGTTTTCATGACAAAGGTATTTTTTGCTTATTATTAATCTTCTTCTTCTTCCAACGTTAGGACCATGTCCTGTGTTCACTTCAAAGGTTTCCCAGAAACAATTGCGATGATGAAAACCAGCTTTCATACCATCTTATTGGTGGTCTTCCAAGCGGTCGAGGTGTGTTTGGTCGCTTCTCTTTTGCAACCTTAGCCAACCGGTCATTTAGCATTCTGTCCACATGGTCTCTCCATTCTCTTCTCCTATTCCTTGCCCATCTCACCACATCCTGTATTTCGCACATTTCCCTTATTTCTTCACATCTCTTCCGGTCAAATAAGGTATGTCCGATTATCGATCTAAGTGTTCGCATTTCTGTTGTTCTTAGGAGTCGTTTTGTTATTGTGTTCTCCGCTCTGGTTTCTATCGCGTACGTCATGATCGGCCTTACGCATGATTTGTATATTCTTACTTTGCTCCTGGTGCTCATACATTTGTTTCTCCAAATTATATCTCTTAAGTATCCTGATATTAATGATGCGTTTGTTGTTTGAGTTTTTACTTCCTCCTTAAGGTTCCTGGTACTTGTTATGTTTGCCCCTAGATATTTGAAGGATATCACTTGTTCTACACTCTGATCATAAATCGCGAGTTTACATCTTTTCGGTTCTTTAGATATTGTAAGGGATTTTGTTTTCTTTACAGATATTTGCATATTAAACACTTTTGCTGTTTGTTGGAACTTATGTAGGAGTCTCTGAAAGTTATCTTCGTCTTCTGATATGATTACTGCATCATCGACGTAGCATATTATTTTTATTTCTTTGTCTCCCAATCGATATCCTCTCCCAGTTCTCTTTATTTCGTTTATAATTTCATCCATTATGATGTTAAATAAGATTGGGCTTAGGCTATCTCCTTGTCTGATTCCGGTTGTCATAGGTATTGTATTACTTAATTTATTTGTCACTCTTACATATGTGTGGTTGTTGATGTTCAACTCTTCGATAGTTTTTATTATATTCGGGTGAATTTCCCTTTTTTGTAGTAGGGTTATAACATCAGTTAACTGTACCCTATCGAATGCCTGGGTGAGATCAATGAAACACATAAAGGCTATCTTATTAAACTATATGGCTTTTTCGGTAATTTGGCGGATTATAAATATGGCATCTATAGTTGACCTGTTCTTTCTGAACCCTTGCTGTTCTTCACAGATTTCGGTTAACATTATTTCTTCTGCTAAAATTTTAGTGAACAATTTTAGTACTGCACTTATTAAGCTGATACCTCGATAGTTTTTTGGATCTGTCCTTTCTCCTTTTTTGAAAATCGGTATCAAGATGCTGTCTTTCCATTCGGATGGTATAATCTTGGCTGAGAGTATTTTGTTAAAGAAAATCTGTAATTCTTCTAGTAATTTATTACCTCCATATTTGATCATTTCGTTCTTAATTTCGTCCATGCCCGGGGCTTTTCTGTTTTTTAGTTTCGTTGCCCTGTGCTGTATTTGATTCAAGGAAATGGTCCTATTTGGTTGGGCAACATTTTCATCTTCATGCTGTATTTCCTGTGTTAATGAATTGGTTTCTGATAGATTAAACACTTTTTCGAAATATCTTTCCCAATCTTCCAACGTAATTTTTGTATTTTGTATATACTCCTTTATTGTTTTTTTTTTTCCATTTCTCAGTAGATTCCATATTTTTTTTTGTCCTCCGTACAGATCATGTTCCATATCGTTCGAAAATTTCTCCCAATGCTCTCTTTTGATTCTCTGGATATTCTCGTTGATCCTGTTTCTTAAATTTTTATAATCATTGTATGTTATAGCATTGGATCTGTATTGTAGGTACGATTTTCTTTTTTCTTCAGCTAATGTCTTAACTTTTTGTTTGAACAAAGGCTTTGTGTTTGGTTTTCCCCCTTTCTTTATAGTCCTTCTTCCCAATGCTTCTTCTGATGGTTCTAGCATATTAGTTTTTAGTTTTGTCCATGCCGTTTCTATATCCTCGGACTCTCGAATATCATTTGTGGCTATTTTTTCTGTTAACCTTTGTTGATATAGATATTTGGTTGAGTCGTCGGATAGAGATTTTATATTGATTTTGCTTATTTGTTCGACTGGTTCGCTACGAAGTCGTTGCATGGTTGTTCGTATTTTTGCTATTACAAGATGGTGATTCGTTCCAGCATTGACGGAAGATAAAGTTCTCACGTCCTGTATTCTTGTTGGATGAATATTTCTATTTGTGATTACGTAATCAATTGTTGATCTTTGTCCACGTGTATTTTATATGGTGTATTTGTGTTGTGGTTTATGTGGATAAAAGGTGTTGTTAATTCTAAGTTCATTTTGTATGCATAGTTGTATAATTTGTTCACCACTATCGTTTATAGTTTCTTCGTTTAATCGATTTTTGATGCCAGGTATAACTTGATCACCAATTCTCGCATTAAAATCCCCTAGAA
Organism: Pachyrhynchus sulphureomaculatus; assembly: GCA_019049505.1. Lineage (NCBI taxonomy): Eukaryota > Metazoa > Arthropoda > Insecta > Coleoptera > Curculionidae > Pachyrhynchus > Pachyrhynchus sulphureomaculatus. The sequence goes on from CM032456.1 coordinate 94,999,733, forward strand.
CTATTATTTCATCATCACTAGGTATATCGTCTAAAACTGTCTGTAGGTTCTGGTAAAACAGGTCTATCTCCGTTTGAGGTTTGCTGGTATCGGGGCATATATACTTATTATGTGTGTTGATCTTGACTTTTGTAGTTCGATCGTCACTTGTAGTAATCTGTCGTTAATATATTTCGTTTTGCTGACTTGGTTTTCAAATCTTTCATGTAGCAGTATGCCAACCCCTGATGCAGCTCTTTCATTTTTTTCTTTGCCACTATATATCAGTATGTAGTTTTCATATTTGTTAATATATTGGTTATTATTAATCATACAAGTTAAACTTAAAACAAAAAAAAATATTAAAAGTGGGAAATGAAAAATAAAAGCCTAAGTATAAGTACTTTAAGTATAAAGTATTTATATTTATATTTAAGCATCCAATACAAAGAAAACAGTTAATGAAAACATAAACATTCTAAGTTACTAGAAGGAGTTTTGTTAATGGCGTTAATATTGGATCCGCCATTCTGAATTTTTCAAATCTCTCATCGAATTCCTAATTCGCATCACGAGAAACCCCTTAATAGCCAATTTCAAAACATTTAACGGTATACAGAAACGTTAATTTAATCATAAATAAGGTTGGAAGCTTAATTCCCACAATTTTATTTTAAATAGTTTGTTGTGAAACTAAAAAAAAAATAATCTATATACTATTCTTTTGAAAAATTTGCCGTTCTTTCATGTGGTGCTATTAGTTTTTCGATATCTTTTTATTCGATATCGAGATATATGCGAAAAAAACGAATTTTTCATTTTATTTTCGATTTTGTAGGCTTAACGTACACTTTAGAGCAACACACTTTTTTTATCGTATTCTACGTCCAAAAAACTATTTGTACACCAAAATGCAGTCCATTAACATTTAATGAGAGCTTTTCGTCAAAATTTACCTCTGACTACCGAGCTAACATAAAAGTAGTAGAAAATTATTTCAATTTGAAACTGAATTTTGAAAAATTTATTTCAAAGATACCGAAAGGTCATTTTTTTACTTTTCTCATATATAAAAAAAAAAAACAAGAAAATTTTGTATTAAATTATTTAATTTCCATGGCTTATCCGTTCAATCATTAAAAGATTTAATTTGTAAAATAAGTCGTAAAAGTTAATAACAATAAGCCCACATAGTCAAAATAATTTTATAGTGCGACCTTCAGATCTAATTATTAAACTACAAACTCTGTGCAATACAATATAATAATGTACATTTAACCAACAGCTTATGCATCTTATAATTTTATTTAACTAGTATAACAGAGATCAGCTAACATGAAGAAACTAAATATATTAACTAAAATTTCCGACTTTAAATTCCTTTGTGCTTCAGCGTACTTACCAAATTTATTAAGAGTTATTATTATTCAAGAGTTAGAAGGAATCCTATGTAGTCACCAATATTTCAAATACCACAGGAAATGACGTTAAAACTGCTAATTAAATTAAACAGTTAAAGATGAACAAGAAAACTTTACTCTTCTCTGTTTAAGATAAAGTTTTCTAAAACTTCTTTGTATTTAAGTTTAAAATTAGTTTTTCAAAATAATTAATATTTAAAATTATCTTGTACGCTACTAACAATGTATTTAACATTTTACAATATTTTTCTGTAGAATTAACTGGTTCTCTATATGAACCGCCAAGCAGAAAGCTTCTACAATTCTAATAAAAAAACTTATCCTGGGTTAAATACTGGCAACTTGGAGAATAATCAGAGATAACCCCATACCCGAACCTACCACAATTTAGCTATTTTGAACTATGGTATTTAACTCTTCTCTTGCTATCACGTTGACAGTGACCCCTACTGATTTAAATTTATCCACCTGCTCTAGTGCCACATTCTTGTTGATCAGGGTGAGTCAACGATATAGTAAAGTTCTTTATCTCATTTGTTTCGGGAATGACGAAAAAATGGTAAATACAATAGTTTTAGGGAATGTTAAGATGCACAGTTTAAAATTATTTTTGAGTATACACGGTACTTCAAAAAAGTGTAGCCGATATAACATATGTTTTTTTAAATAGAATATCCTATTTTCTAATTAATTTTTAAATTCTGCGTAAAAACTTTTTTATTAATAATGTTATATACCTAAACCTAGTAGTTTTTCTATAATTTCATTTTTTTTTTTAAACCCTAGTTTTCAGTTTTGTAAAAAATTGCCAGTTGTTTCTGAAGATGGAATACTCATAATTGGTATGAGTGTTCTATAGAGATGAAAAAAAGAAATGTAAAGAAATTTGAGTTAGATGCTACAGGGTGTTCAAAATAAATTTAAATATTTCGACTATTTTAAATTGAAAAATCTCTCTCTTGTTCTTAATACACAAAGTGACGTATAAAGATAATAGTTATGGATTTTTCTAAAAATGAATTAACATATTTAGGTTTATATAGTGAGTGAAGCGGGAAAAAAATTGTCTTTTGCCAGTAAGCTTTACGGAGCGAAGTACTCTAATAGACGTATACCATTTAGAAAATCTTTTCAGTGCTGAAACGGAAAGTAGTAAATCAGAATGCTGCCAATGAAGAAAAAGAAATGGAGATTTTACTTCATGTAGAAGATAATCCCCAGGTCAGCAGCCATCAACTATCTGACTTATTTGACACATCCCAATCTACGGCTAATCGCACAACGAGAAAATACAAGTATCATCCCTTTCATATGGAACTACACCAAGAATTTCAAGACCGTGATTTTAAACGACAAGTAAACTTTTGTACCACTATCAATGGAGCAATAGAGGCCGATCCAAATTTTTTATCCGAAATAATGTTTTCTGATGAAGCTACTTTTCGCAGTAATGGAGCAGTTAACAGCCATAACATGCATTATTATTCAACAGTTAATCCATTTTGGGTCCGGGAAGTTCAAAACTAAAACCAGTGGTCGCTTAATATATGGTGTGGAATCTTAAATTTTCGAATTATTTGTCCATATTTTTTCCGCAAACCGCTTAACGGGCCTAGATATCTAAATTTTTTCAAAACGAATTACCCCAGCTTCTTGAATAAGTTGATAACTTTGAAAGGGAACAAATGTGGATTCAACACGACGGAGCTCCTCCTCATTACCACCGGGAAGTTCGGGAATTTTTAAACGATCGTTACCCACAAAAATGGACCAGTAGGGATGGATTCATTCAGTGGCCCCCTCGATCATGTGACTTAACACATTTAGACTTCTTTTTGTGGGGCTACATTAAAGATCTTGTTTATGTAAATACCCCTACAACACCAGTAGATATGGAAAATAGGACACGGGATGCGTGCAGGACAATAACGCCCTTTGTGCTTAGGAAAGTGAAGGAAAATATAGTAAAACGACTAAACATGCGTATTCAAGTAGGCGGGCATATTTTTGAACATTAGTACGTCATAATAATTAATCATTAGATAAGTTAAACTATATTAAAATTATTATTAACTATTTGTTTATGTTTTCACAACGGCGTGTATTAAAAACAAGGGTAAAAATTGAAAAATTCAAAATATATCGAAAACTATTAGAAATAGGTATATGACATCCTTAACAAAATTTGGAGGGTTATGTAAAATCTATCAGAAAAAATAATAATACAAAGGCTGTGCCATTTAAAAAATTTGAGATTTTTCAATTTAAAATAGTCGAAATGTTTAAATTTATTTTGAACACCCTGTAGCATCAAACTCAAATTTCTTTACATATATTTTTTTTTCTCATCTCTATAGAAACCTCGTACCAATTATGAGTATTCCACCTTCAGAAACAATAGCGCTACTGGCAATTTTTTACAAAACTGAAAACTAGTATTTTTTAAAAAAAATTGAAATATTAGAAAAACTACTAGGTTTTGGTATATAACATAATTAATAAAAAAGTTATAAAATTTTACGCAAAATTTAAAAATAAATTAGAAAATAGTTCTATTTAAAAAAAATATGTTATATCGGCCACACTTTTTTGAAGTACCCTGTATACTCAAAAATAATTTTAAACTGTGCACCTTAACATTCCCTAAAACTGTTGTATTTAACATTTTTTCGTCATTCCCAAAACAAATGAGTTAATGAACTTTACTTTATCGTTGACTCACCCTGTACATTTGTATATTATCCAACTAAAAACTAAAAAATATTTCTATAATGTTATTTCTTCCACCTCCGCAATCCTGAAGAGATATTCCTCAAAAACTATGGGTTTCTTCTCGGTCAAATAATATATGTGAACTGAAATTTAATTAAATTTTTTATTTTTTCCGACACTTACCGTACGAATAGACAGACAGACGAAAATTATAAATTATGTAACCTTGGGTCACTGAGACGTAAAGAAGTGCAAATAACTCGAAGGGTAATTTTTTAAAAATACGAGAATTTCATTCGCAAAAGGAGCAAAAATAAATAAAACCTTCTTTTCTTGAAACTAATTTAACTTTTTGAGTTATGTTAAGCATCTCTGTGAATCCATTCGTTAAAAATAAATATCGGAAATAAACGACACACTATAAAAACCAATATAGGACCCAATTTGAGAAGGAAAGTGTAAACATTATAGGTAAAAAGTGCCAGGGTAAGGATAAAGTAAACAGTCACCAAAGGAAAATCTTCAAATGCTTTTTAGATGTAAAGACAACATAGTTTGATGTTGAACCCCTACAACGAAATTTTAGATTTTCTTTTAGTACGAGAAGCAGGTTAAATTTTATACTTGGATGCGCAAGAAAAGTAAATATCATTAGAAGCAAAAATATGGAGACGATATAAAAACCAAATATATATATATATATATATATATATATATATATATATATATATATATATATATATATATGTTATATATAAATCTATCTATATATATATATATATATATATATATATATATATATATATATATATATATATATATATATATATATATATATATGTATATATATGTATTACTGTTGAGAAATTCTAACCTGGCACACCTCAGAATCAGTCAGGTCTCTGATACTCATAGAACTTAATATATTACATGTTCTTAAAGCCTCTAAAGTGCGATTATAAACTTATATTTTTAAAATATGTTTAACTTTTTAATGGAAAGACCTCATCTCCTAAAAAGGCTGATCCAATATGGCGGCTACAAGTGAGGTAAGCGTTAATCCTTTTTCAGGTTGAAGATTTTAAGTAATTCTGATATGAAATTTTTTGTAGTTCAAAGGTTATCAATGGTTACCGATAACGAATCTAAAGTCAGATTTTAAAAATTCAAGTTGCCGGATCCAAAAAAAATTAGAAATTTTGAAATAAAGAAAATACGTCGGTCATACGTTTCATATAAGATTTGTAACAAAAAAGGTCTCTTGTAATTTTTCACTAAAATGGATAGATTCCGAGAAAAAAAATCCTAAACTATCCGTAATTTCATATTTTGGATAATCAAGGTCCATGTTTATAAACGTATTTCCGAAAAAAGCTCTTTACGTTTAACAGGATTGTAATTTTAAATCCTGCAT
>CM032456.1:95010258-95103859 GCA_019049505.1 Pachyrhynchus sulphureomaculatus
TTCATTGTACTTCATTTTCATATATAATTTTTCTTTTGTATTAAGGTACTTTTACCATTTACACATAAAACTCGTTTTTTTTGACACTTTTTCTTACATTGTTAAAAGTTTATTAATCTACCCTATTTTTTGCAATTTATTTTAAAAATCTACTTGAAATACCTGAGTTTTGCTGTTCTTTTAAAAAAAGATACTAATATAAGATACACAACGTAAAAAGGAATGACAATCATATCTTGAAAAATTGCAAGAAACACCTGGTAGTCATAAGATATTGCATTAAGATTTGTTTTAATTTAATTAAAGAGAAATACGCATACGCAATATTGTGAAAGCAACAACAAACGAAAGACCATAATTAATACATTAACACGGATTACTGCCAACATCGTTTTCAGAGATAGATTTTCGAAACGAATTGAAATTGATTGGAAATTTTATCATGTGCCAACTATCAACTGTAACCTGTCGCCGAGATTTAATTATTGTTTGTTTTTAAATTTAAAAATTTACCATTTTTGTTTTTAATTCTGATAAAATTACATTATTCGATCAAATATTATACCGTTTTACCACGTAAATATTCACATTCAAAAGCGCAAAGTGCATGTGCTTCAATAGAGAACGATTACTGTTTTGATATATCATCATTTTGATGTGATCCCAAATAATGACCCTTGCTACACACAACCAACTCAATACTCGTTTTTATTTTATTTTCAACTCAAAAAGATTATTCAAATTAATTTGTTTATTCCATGTCAACTTATTAAATGAGTTAAGTAGTAATTAATTTGTATACATGTGTATAGTACTAGAGGAATTCGAATTATTAAATGATCGCTTGAATAAATTCAGAGTAGTTTGTTATTTTTAGCTGCAACTACCGAGGAAAGCTTATATATCTACATTATTATCTATTAATTAAGACTAATACGAATCAATTCCAAACATGACGAACAGCGATATTTTGCAACAGAGCCACGACTTTAGCGGAAAATAGCTGCAGCCTTTGTCGGTGAACTGATAAATACAGGTACTTGATTCAACAATCGTGTGATCGTTTATTTCAATAATCAAATATTCGAGAGCTTTGTCATTCCAATGATCCCAACATTAACACAGCTGAAGATGAAATATTTATAAGCATATATATAAAAAAGTGTTTTTTTCACTGTAATGCAATAAATGGGCTTATAATTTATTTTGCCAGATGGGATAAAACCTTACTCTGTCTAGAATATAACAGTTTGATTCCTTTATTAATTATAAGAGTTTTAGCCTACAAGCACCGAGAAACATCAAAGAAAGGTTAGTGAGTTAAATCAATTCTATAAATACTTGTATAGGAACTGTTAGATAATTGTGTTGATTTCTCTTAGAGAGGTGCTTGCTATGAATATACATCTCTCGAATTGCATATGACCTACGTCTCTCTTTAAAAACTCTTTTATATAGTATAAGGACCTCATTCCTTAGCGATTTAAGGATTTTCCTGCAGTACGTGTGATGACCTGTTAAAAAAATTCAAAGGAAAGAAGTATCCTTCCTACAATTTTTAAATAACTGTTCAACTGTAATAAACTTTGACATACATTAGTATTTTAAAAATATGAAACTGCTTTCACGGTTATGACGAGTGAAAAACTATCTTTTACAATTTCGATTGTCAGTTTCAACGAACTAACCCGGCTTATATATAAAGTGCAGCATTCTAAGAGATACGTCTAAGTTGAACTGTTACTTTAGTAATTTCACCTTCGCACCTTGCTTTAAAATTTATTTTATTTTTTAGAATATAATAATTATCAGTTCAAGACCGCCAAGTAAATTTTGGCCCTTGTATTAAAAGTAAGGACGCCCAAGAAAAATGAAAAGTCGGGCGTGCTGTCTATGAACTTCCAAACTAGAATGTACCATATTTCTCTTCATATCAAACGACATCAGCTAGCCTAGATGAAGATGCAATCACAACATAACCGTAACAGCAGGAAAGATTTTGAAAGCATACACTCATAGGCGAGAGTAGCCAACAAACTATAAGGTCATTCACTGTGAACCCCCAAAGCTTCAGTCTAAAAACGACGCGTAGGAAAAAAATAAGAACTCGTGCTTTTGTCCTCAAAAACGAATAGAGCCCTAATAATGCTACTAAATGCACAACAATAACGGTAAAAATAAAGTGCTATTACGATTATTTGGTCTTTAGCAGTAACTATACATATAAAAAGCAATTTAAACTCATTTTGGCGGTTCACACCGACAGGCGCTCAGGTTTGTTGGTAATGACACCTTTGGGTATATGCTTTTCAAAACTCTTTTGCTATTACGATTATGTTACAGTTGCCTCTTCACCTACCCTGGACACGAGTTGTCTATTATTCCCTCTGTCAGAGGCTGTTTAAGGCCACAGACAAATAGATAAATTGTTCGGAGAGTTACTAATAATTACCGCTTACACAGTGTTTTATGGAGTTCAAGCCCAAGTATACAAAATCAATATAATCCACCAAAGGTCAATTTTTCATAAGGTTTTTGTATGTTTGTTGATCTGTCAATCCATCTTAGAAATGTGTTTCGCAGTACTGCGGTACTTTAGCCAAGCTAGAATCGACGAAGAAAGAGAATAAAGCTCAAAGTACTGTCGCAAAGAATAAGTAAGATATAATAATTTGCACGTCTGGATGATGCAAGCCCAGTTTTGAAGGCGTACCTGCCTACCAGGTACAGCATTTCTTCACAAGGCTATTATTAAACGATCAAAAATGTTAATTTTTGGTAAACTTAATATTTGACACAATATTTTGTACAGGGTGAGTCAACGATAGCGTAAAGTTCATTATCTCGTTTGTTTCGGGAATGACGAAAAAATGTTAAATACAATAGTTTTAGGGAATGTTAAGGTGCACAGTTTAAAATTATTTTTGAGTATACTTCAAAAAAGTATGGCCGATATAACATGTTTTTTTTAACATGAAACATCTTATTTTCTAATTTATTTTTAAATTCTGCGTAAAATTATATAACTTTTATATATATATATATATATATATATATATATATATATATATATATATATATATATATATATATATATATATACCTAAACCTAGTAGTTTTTCTAATATTTCAATTTTTTTAAAAAAAATACTAGTTTTCAGTTTTGTAAAAAATTACCAGTAGCGCCATTGCTTTTGAAGGTGGAATACTCATAATTAGTACGACTATAGAGATGAAAAATAGATATATGTAAAGAAATTTGAGTTAGGGTGTTCAAAATAAATGTGTATTAAAAACAAGGGTAAAAATTGAAAAATTCAAAATAAATCGAAAACTATTAGAAATAGGTATATGACATACTTAATAAAAATTTTTTTTCATCTTTTTTCAAAACTGAAAACTAAGTATTTTTTTTTAATTGAAATATTAGAAAAACTACTAAGTTTAGGTATGTAACATTATTAATAAAAAAGTTATAAAATTTTACGCACAATTTAAAAATAAATTAGAAACTAGGATATTCCATTTAAAAAAAACATATTTTATATCTACCACACTTTTTCGAAGTACCCTGTATACTCAAAAATAATTTTAAACAGTACACCTTAACATTCCCTAAAACTATTGTATTTACCATTTTTTCGTTATTCCCGAAACAAATGAGATACTGAACTTTACGCTATCGTTGACTCACCCTATACATGGGTCGAATTCCTTCACGATCTTGGTTAGATAGGTATTAGAGCAGGTAAAATTATAGCAAAATGTCAACGTTTCGTTTACTAGGTATCTTCAGAGTTTTTTATTTTTTCAAAATTAGAACACTGAATAGCTTCAGTGGTCTAATATTGAAGAGTAAAAATCTCTGAGGATACCTCTTGCAATCATAGACAAAACCTCGGAAAATTGCTACAATTTAGCATGGTCCAATACCAAGATTTCTCACAATATTTTATATTAGGACCTAAGATGACTAAATTTATTCACTGTTGCTTTTAAACTATCCTCTTAATACGATTAAAAAGTTTTAATTTGTTAAAAAATATATATAAAAAAAGAGGTAATAATTTAAGCCACTGAAATTGAAAGAAGTCAGCAGTTTTTTACTGTTGTTTCATACGTCTGATTAAGTCATAGATGAGCGAACAGTCGAAAACTGCTGAAAAATGAACTTTGTTCAATTTTAGTCGTTGTTAAGTTACATATTTACATTGTTTATAGATTAACTAAATTTAATCTAATATGATGCTGAATTGATTTAATTAACTCAATTTGTAACATACTAACAACTTTCAAAAACATAATAATTATTATTTATTTTAATTTCTTTCCACAGATTTTTTTACCAATTTGAAAAAAGGAATTGCTTGCTTCTATTTTGTAAGTAAAATATTTTAGGATCATACAAAAATATTTTATTTCGTATTTCTGTATGATGATAAAATCCGGAATCGACAGGGTAAAAAATATTAACCGAACCTGACAAATTAAAAATAAATGTGAGCGAGTTATCATCTATCATATATTAAAATATGGTCGATAATAAGGGTTTTAAACGAAAAGTTTTTGTAACTTATTTGTTGAATATCTCCTAATTATGAGGCTAAACAAATTCTTAGAATTATTTTTAATAATAAGTAGTAATTAGTAACTTTCTGTTCGCTTTAGAAAATATTTCTCAGTCGTGTCACTAAAAAAATTTACTAACTACTACTAATATTTATTTCAGACACAAAGTAGCAGGAGCTCTGTTAAACGAACACCTCCAAATCAACGGAATTTCATCAGGAATAGAAGAGGTATCAGAAATGAGTTCCTTCGGATGCAGAAAATCCAGCTCATTAAAATCCTCCAGGTCTGTTAAATCTCCTTCTTTGAGGTCAACAAAATCTGAGCCACTCAGAGCTAGGCGATCAGGTGGATCGTTTAGGCAAACGCTCAGGCAGACGCCCTCCAATGGATCGTTTAGACAAACACTCGGAAAAACACACATTCCAATGGATCATTTAGACAGACACTACGAAAGATACCTTCCAATGGATCCTTTAAACAAACACTCGGACGAACACCTTCCAATGATTCGATGAAAATCAGGTTCGGATTTATCTGTGGAGTCGTTGGCATAAAATCCTCGATGTTTTATTATGTTAATGTAATTTGGCCCTTCACAGTAATATGTTTGATGATATACCTGTATTTATTTGATCATTACCTGTAATTATCGTAAGCATGATAAATTGAAACCTAAATGTGTTGTTAGTTTAGGCTGTTGCGACTTTACTACAATTTATATATACAGTAGTTATTTCTAGTGATATTACTTAAGGAACGATATACCAACGTATACAAACCGGCCAAGTATAAGTCGAACTTGTGCATTTAGTGTTCCGTACCATGATTGTTTTTAAAATAAAAATTTTTGTTACGGGGGTATAAAATGACCAGTGACTTCACAAAACATACCCCAAATGAGTTTTCAAAAATTAATATCTAGGATTCGGACACAAATTTGTTTGTGATGGCTAAAAAAACCTTCTACAACGTGAACTTCTATGTCAATAAAAAAATTTCAAAACACATTGTCTATCATGGTTATGTCTCTCTCTTTTATCATTTGGATAGGCTCAGTGCTATTCAAATAGGTTGATAGACTATTATTTTTTTATATACCAGATAAATTACACAGGACAACGATCAAAAAACTTTTTTAATAATTTTACCTGAATTACCTGTTTTTTGGTGTGCTGAGTCCGAAAATAATAATAAAAAAGTCGTATCATCCACCAATTTTTTACATTTTAATATTCAAAATGTAAAAAGTTCATCATTCCAATGTTATTAGGTTGGCAATAAAATCAGAATTTTATAAGGTTGGCGGTAAAATCAAATGTTATTAGGTTTGCAGTTCCGATAAAAGTCACAGCTGTTTGTTTTCTTGCAGTTTATATAACCTCGCATTGCAGTGTTTAACCCATGTGCTTTAATTCACACTCAAAGTATGACTAATCGTGGTTGTAAAAACTCTCCCAACACTTCTTGTTATATATGTAGTGAGTTTGTAGTTAAAAAACAACAAAGAAACATTACTGACTTTGTAAGAAAAGTATACTTTGCATATTTTGGTGTAGAAATCGGTAAACAAGAAAAATGTTGAGCTCCTTATAAAATATTTTTTATATTTGTGTCGAGGATTTTAGGAAATGGTATAAGAAAAAAGAAAGCTTTTGGATTTGCAGTACCCATGGTATGGAGAGAGCAAGAAAATCATTCAAATGATTGCTATTTTTGCAGCGTTGAGGTTTCTAGATATAACTCCAAAAATAAGAAATTAATTGTCTATCCTAACTTTACTTCAGCTAATCGGCCGGTAGGACATAGGCCGGGACTTCCTGTCCCTGAGCCACCTCAGCCTATTGATGACGTTTTACAGTCCAGTCCCGAATTTAATGAAAGTCGACCGGATGATGATGACTTTCAATGTTCTCTAGAAAATTTAAAATCAGCTGAGTTAAATGATTTAGTGAGAGATTTAAGTTTGACTAAGGAAAAAGCGGAATTGCTTGGTTCTAGGCTGAAAGAAAAACATTTATTGGAATTTGGAACATCTATTTACCATTATAGAACAAGAGATCAACAGTTTGCTCAGTTTTTCAAGCAGGAAGAGGATTTTTTTTCCCTATTTTGAAATTTAATCAATGTCATATTGTGAGAGAACTGTGGGTGATACAAAAAAACTGATACCAGATACGGTTTCAGCACCCAAAAATATGTAACACTTAGATATATTGGTTTAAAAAATGTTACAAATATTTTTTTTGTTAGCCTGTGTTATCAAAGGAAATGCACTCGTGATAATTATAATTTAATATATAATTAAAATTAAATGATAAAGAATATTTCAGAATTTTTCTTAGAGATAAGGTGGAGGGACAGCGATTTTTGGCAATTTTTTAAAAATAATATAAAAAAAAGGTTGCGGGAGTATTACATCATATATATTTTTGAGCTCGTATTTTCACAAACCTTCATTTGATACACCACGAGACGACCTTGAAAAAAAATTTTCTCATTTCTGATTTCACCCCTTAGTCAAAATTTAACTCTCAAAACCACACGGCTATGATTAGGCCATCAATTTAATTCGTGACAAATTTCAACTTTTTATGTCAAATAGTTTTGGAGTTAATCGGCTATAATAGAGAGACAGACACCGAAGTGATCCCATAAGTGTTCCGTTTTTCAATTTTGGTACGGAACACTAAAAATGTATATAAAATTTGGGTAAATTAGAAACTGGATGGACTTTTTATTGAAGTTAGCATATACTAATCTGCAAGATTACAGAAATATCATAATAAAAACGTTTGTTACTAATTATTCCAAATGTATAACATCTCAACTTACAGGTTGTTTAATAGTAACGAATATTTTTTAATATCTATTTTTAGTCCTCAAAATTTTACTTTTGTATTTATTATATCTGTTAAATAAAACTTTTTTTTAATATGACAACGATTCTTTGGTAGATAGTAACTATATATCCATGTAATTCTTTTACATCAATCATTTAATACCGTTATTATTGTCTGCTCTGTATAATATTTTTTTCCTTTTTATTATCGTTAAATTGTTATCTAGGCACAAATTTATCCTTCATATGAATGAAAGAATTAACACAAAAAACTCAAAACATGACTTGGGAAATTCAATTAGATTAAATAGTTTGGTAATGGTTAAGAAAACAGCCCCACCGCCGGCGGGGGGTGAAGGTGGTAGGGGAGGATGTCTCCTCTATGAATCACCATAAATTTGGCATCCATCATCCCCCCATAAAAAAGATGCACCCACATAAACATTGTGTCTTTGGAGTAACCCTTACGGTAATGATTAAAAAACACCCTCACCCCCAGAGGAGGTGGGGAGTGGGTAGAGGTGATCAAAGTTGATCTTCCCTACCCGGGGATGGAACTTAAACTAACCTAAACTAACCTAAACAAACCTGAATTAACCTAAACTAGTTTAAAATATATATCTGTCTGTTTGTGGCTCTCATGTTTCCTCAGAGAGCGTTCTTTTCGAGTCGCAGTCGACGGATTTCTTTCTAACACCTTTACTGTTAACGCCGGTGTGCCCCAAGGCTCCATACTGCCTCCTACTCTCTTTCTCATTTACATTAACGATCTGCTGTAAAAGACCGGAAATCCAATCTACAGCTTTTCAGATGACAGTACGCTTATCTCTTCATTCACTTTGAACGCTCGGACATCGGCTGTTCAGGCGAATATCCGCAGACAGCAGGAAGTCATTCAACTTAACAAAGACCTGTAAGAAATTCTATCTTGGGGTGACAGTAACCAAGTGGAATTTAATGCTACAAAAACCCAGGCGGCAGTTTTTTTCTAAAAAAGTTAACGTTGCTGAACCCGACATAGTTATGCCGGGCCCTTCATTCCCCTAGCATCGTCACTCAATTTGTTGGGCGTTAATTTGGGATCAAATATGTCCTGGCACGAACATGTTGCAGGCATAGCAAGGAGAGCTTCTCGAAAATTGGGAATATTATTTCGAACCAGAAAGCTTTACACTCCACAACAACTGTTAATTCTTTACAAAGCTCAAATTCAACCAACTATGGGATACTACTCCCATGTTTGGGGCTCCGCTCCCTGCATTTGTTGGATTCTGTTCAGAGAAGGGCTGTTCGTCTGATTGGAGACCCAGAACTGACCGGCGGCCTTGATTCGCTGGAACGGTTGGCTACTTGAGTCTATTCTACAAGTATTTTCATGGAGAGTGTTGGAAGGATGTAGCCCGCTTAATTCCTCCCAGAGCGATGCATGTTAGAAGTACACGTCGCGCTGATACTTCGCATTCGTATGAAGTTCAGCTTGTTACTTCTCGTACAACGCTTTTCAAGCAGCCTTTTATATGGAGAACATCATCCCTTTGGAATGGCTTACCCAGGACTGTGTTTCCCACCGAGTACAATTTACAGCGATTCAAGAACAACGTGAATCGCTTTTTTTCGCATACGTGTCGCTCCTGTAGCGCTTTAGGGACTTCCCTGCAGCACGTGTGCTAGACCCTTAAAAAAAATACATATTTTTCCTCCAAATACACAATGTTTATGGGGATATATCTTTTTTATGGGAGGTGACCGCTGCAAAATCTATGGTGGTTAATAAAGAGGACATTGTCCGCTACCACCTCCACCCACTCTCTACCTCCTCCGAGGGTGGTAGTGTTTTTAAATCATTATCATAATAGTAGTTTTTCTCCAAATACACAATGTTTATGGGTGTGCATCTTTTTTATAGGGAGTGACCGACCCAAATTTATAGTGGTTCGTAGAGGGGACATCCTCCTCTACCACCTTCACCTACCTCTCATCCCCTCCGGGGATGAGGCTATTTTCTTAACCATTACCGATAGTTTGATTATAAGATAATTAAAAATCTCTTAAATAGGACAAACCGTTAAAACTCGAATTATTTTGTTTTCAGTTTCCAATTTTTTTCAGTGAATAAATTCTTTCACATACCTTTTGATAAGAAATAAAAACAATTCTATCGAAACATAAACAAACTTAAAAGGTCGTAAAGTTCTATACAGCCAATTATTTTTCTCATTTTTTTTGTCAAAAAAGTCAAACAAAGGACTGAAGTTTTACACCATATCTGAAATGTATTTTTGTATTTGCACAATAAACCTAAACACCCACACTCCCCTTGCCTTATCTTGACACACCATATAATTACACCGCTTTTACTTACTATTCAAACTACTTAAATCTAGCCTAATTACCCTGTACACCAAAAAATCACTTGTCTTAAACAACTATATAAAGCTGAGACACGGTGTCATGGAGCAACTTTTAAATAAATTTCCTATAATTCTGACATTTTTTTTTTTCAAAATAGCTCTTTAATGTCAGGTTCATATTTTTGCAAAGATCATTAAAAAAAAACTCCGAAATCGGTTAAGAAATGAAGGCTCTAGGGGGTTTTGGGACTACGAAGTGCGAAAAGCGCCAGTGTGAAGCGCTCCAACATGTGGAGGACAAACTCACCCAACATGTTAGTTGATTTGACATATTTAACCAATATCTTGGAGCGTCTATGATTTCAAACCCGTTTGATGGCATATTGGTGGTAGGTACTTGAAATAATCCACAAAAAAAGCTTGATATTCAAATTGAGTAAAATTCACTGCAGTTATCAGCTACTACTTAAATGGGATAAAAAGTCCCGAGGCTTTCCAAGAAATAGCAGCACAAACAAAAAAAAACTATAAAATTTTCAGTTAGTGTCAACTTCGTGTAAACTTTTCATGGTACAGTAGAACCCCGGTTATCCGAGGTAACGTGAGGTGCACCCTCCTCGGATAACTAAAAACTCGGATAATCCGGATTTGTTTTTTATTCATTCAAAAAATAAACACCAATACTTTAAACCGATGTATTAACGTTTTTAACATATAAATAGGTGCATACATTATAAAACAGTAAAATAGGTATCTATGCGCTTCTGTTTCATATTGCATCTTTTTTCTCGCTGCAATGTTTCTCCATCTATTAAGAAGAAACAAATCCGCTGGGGTTGCCTCTGGTTGTTGTTCGATATACCTCAAAGCTTTTTTTAAAGAAGCAAAACCTTGTTGATGAGAGATCTTAGTGGGAGACTGTTCATCCACCGCCGCTTCATCATCGTCATCGTCATCTGATTTTTCGGTTTCCTGAAAGGCATTCGTTATTTCTTCAATACTCATTTCTTCTTCTAAATCATCTGCTGTAATTCATTCAACAACATCTTCTCTTGTCACATTCTCGCAATCTTTTAATTTTTGCATTAATTCAAATAAACTTTTTTTTCTTTTTCTTCTATCTCGCTGTCAAAATTTGAGCAGGATGTTTCTCCATGGCTTCTCAATTTCAAAGCTAATTCATTTAATGGAGTATCATCTTCACTGTCAATATAGTCCTCAAAATCAATAACTTTGACCAAGATTTTTGAATAGTGGTAGTACGCACAAAATCCCAAGCTTGACTTACCCAGTAAATAACATTTTTCAGTGTAACCTTTCTCATCCCATTGATAATATCCTCCTTTTCTGTGTATTCTAACAGATGTTCAAGATATAAACGCCTATAATTTTTTTTAATGTTTTCGAGGATGCCTTGATCCATTGGTTGCATTATGCTGGTTACATTTGGAGGAAAAAATTTTACAATAATTTCGCCCACATGAAGTCCTTCTCCAGGGTGAGAGGGGGCATTATCCATTAACAAAATTGCTTTAATAGGAAAACGGTTTCTGTTCAAAAATTTAGTCACAGATGGCACAAACTCTTCTTCAAACCAGTTAGTAAATAAAGTCGCATCCATCCATGCGCTCTTCTGACTTTTGTAATAGACTGGTAGGGCTTTGGATGAAATGTCTTTTAAGGCTCTTGGACGTGCAGACTTGCTAATCACCATCAGTGGGATTTTGTGCTTGCCAGATGCATTGCATGCATTTAATCTTTCCTTACTTGGTTTGTGCCCAGGAGCTGATTTTTCTTGTCGAGATGTTTTGATGGAAGCATTTTATAATTCAGACCAGTTTCGTCACAGTTGTAAATTTGATCATATGTGTATCCACAATCTTTGATTCGCTTTTTAAAGTTCTGCTTAAACTTCTCAATTGATGACACATTAGCAGAAAGTTTTTCACCATATACAGTCAGTTGTCGTACACCGTATCGTTTTTTCCAGCGGTTAAGCCATCCAGAACTGGCGGTAAACTGATCTATCTCAGGGAATTGCCTACGAATCATTATTGCTTTCTGTTGTAAAATTGGACCTGACAGAGGCACACCTTTTGATCTCTGTTAGTTAAACCACATGAATAAAGCTTCGTCAACCTTTTCATAGTCGCCGGTTTTCATTGATTTTCTTTCTGAAGACGAGGAGGCTTGATTTATACACCACTCTTCTATTTTTGTGCGGTTTCTTTTCCAATCACCAACTGTTACCTCATCTACTCCATAATCTTGTGCAACAACTTTAATTGTCTCTCCTGCTTCAATTCTTCTGATGGCTTTTAAATTTTCTTCAATAGGAACGACGATTCTTGTACACTTGTTTTGCTCCATTATAATACGACAAACAAAAATTCGAAGTAGTTCGTATTAATTACACTTAACTACCAGAACTCCAACCAAATAAATGATGTGAGTATACTCGTACTTCTCCGTAGTAAACGCTATAACGCACTCCATTCACGAAAATTTACATGCTGAGAGAGTCAAAAAACATAAATAGGGGAATCCCTTACACGGACCAGGGGGATTCCCCGAAGTCCCCGACGATTTTAAATGGAAATATGTACATACATATTTTAGAAGCTCCGTTAATACGCAGCATAGACGCTCGTACCTCGAATAATCAGGTTCTTAGATTGGCTCGGTTAATCCGGAGCTCGGATAATCACGACTCGGTTAAACGGCGTTCTACTGTATTTTGTCTATTAGTTTGCGAGATATAGCTGTTTGAGTGACGATACTTTTGATTTTTGCAAAACGTTGGAACAGATTTTGCGTGTTGATTAAACATTACTTTTTGATGGGAAAAAATACAACCAGAACCCACGAGTGGCTTTTGTTTTGAATGACCTTAAAGTCAAAATGAGAGAGATAGCTTACATCGTGAAGATATCAATAGAACGCGTGAGGCATATTTTGCATGAATATTTGCATATGAAAAAGCTATGTGCTCTATGGCTGCTGCGCACTCTCACGATTGTTCAAAAACAGAAACGTGTCAGAGATTCAGAATTCTGTTTGACACTATTTCGGCGTAATCCCAGGGAGCTCTTGCGTCGATTCGTAACAATAGACGAAAAACACAGACAACAGCTGGAAAGGTTTTGGCAAGTATTTTTTGGGATGCTCGTGGAATAATATAATCAACTGTCTTGAGAAGGGGCGAAAACCGGAGACTATTACGTTGGTTTATTGGACCGTTTAAATCATAAAATCAACAAAAACAGGCCGCATTTGGAGAAAAGAGAAGTGTTGTTTCGCCAAGATAATGCACAACTCACAACTCCATTATATCGAAGGTGAAATTGGACCGATTTGGCTATGAATTGCTTTCTCATGCGCCACATTCTCCAGATCTGGCCCGCAGCGATTATTTTTTCTTTCCAAATTTGAATAGATGGCTCTAGAGAAAGAGATTTGGTTCAAATCAAGAGCTCGAATGGCAAACTATAGTTTATTTTAAAGAGCTCGACAAATCGTACGATATGAGAGGTATCCAGATGTTGGAAGTACGCTGGAATAAGTGTATTGCTCTTAAAGGAAATAATTTAAAAGAATAAAATCAGTTTTTGGCAAAAACATTGTTTTTTATTGCCTGGGAACTTTTTACCTCTTGGCTTATTATGTTGACAGGAATAAAGGAAAAACCGAACTACTATGCAAAGAGTTATAGTCAAACTACACATCGTCATACTACACTATGTCACAAGTAAATATGGCCAGTATTGTTCTATTTGCCTAAGTTAACACTGTAAATAACAAGAAATCTTGCCTAACTTCTAGTTAAAATATTAAGCCACATTTTCTTCCATCAAAAGAAGCTTAATTTTGCAGATATATAAAATATTTAACTGTTAATTTAACTGTGATTGCCCATTTCAGCTGAATATAACTGCCGTTATAATAAGAATTATTGCCACTAGAATACCTGATGTCATTCCATTGTTCCTGTTACTTTAATGGGATTATATCAAACATTGTTTCCATTCCATCTTTCTTTATTCAAATAAAATACGTTTTATGTTTTAGTAATGAGATGCAAGCAAGAGATTTCCGGACATAAGAGAAACAAAATGAATTCAGGGCAAACACGACAAATGAAGGCTGGAAGCAGTTGTTTCTCGTTAACATTTGAACGCTTTATTTATTCCCGATCGTAGGTGGCTTCAAAATATATACAATTCAGTTGCTTATTCAATTGCTTCTTGCTTGTATGTTCGATCAATTCGTACTATTTGTATTGGCTGACAAACTGTTTTCCTTAATAAATAAAAATAACGTTTAAGTTTAAAGAAGTTGCAGACAAATTTTATTTACAAATAATAACAATCACTGATAAAGTGATTTAACCTGTACATACATACCTCATAAATACTCCGTTTCACAATAGGTACTAAATGTGACTTTCTCACAATAAAGAATAAGTTAAACCAAGGATTACAGTGAGACTCTTATCAAAGATATATTCGTCTATATACCGTCTCTGATAAAATTAGAAATAATGAAAAAATTTAAATTCCTTGTCTACAAGAATCCCGAAAATGCCATATAACGTCAGATATATGAATCAAATTCCTCCAAATGTATCCTAGAATTCACAAACCACAAACCTTAAAATGAAAAAATTAATAATTTTTCTTAAATACATAGTCAAATATACGGTGGCTCAGTCAATCCGAGTATGCCACCTATTAATTAACAAATCATTTCTCAAAAGATATTAGTAGCGAATCAACTTCAATGCAATCTCATGTGGAACTGCCAAACCTTTAAATACAATAATAAAGCTTACTAGAGAGAACAGAAAAATACTGATCTGACTATTTGAGTACTAAACTCTCTTCTCTTCTCAATCCATGTTTGTCCACTCTTGAACGTGGATCTCTTCCAATCTCTTCCATGCGTCCCTGTCTTTTACCACCTTTAACCACTGCTGGCCCACTACTAGTCCTTTATCATCAACCCATCTTTTTTGTGGACGTCCCACGTGTCTTTCTGTTTCACTGGGTCTCCTCTCTGTGATCTTGTATACCTATCTATCTCCAAATGATATAGCCACATGACCCGCCCATCACCGCTTCGTCCTTGCCGCCTCCAGAATTATATCATTGACTTTGGTTCGTTTCCTTATCTGCTCGTTATGGATTCTATCCTTAAAGGAGATACCAAGCATAGTTTTCTCCATAGCTCTCTGAAAATTTGCGAGCTTTTTACCAAATGCTTTAGTGAGGCACATCGTTTCCAGTCCATATATGCTGACAGGTAGGACACAGAGTACTAATACATACCGAGGTTACCGGTTTAGCGGTAACTGTAAAAATAGTTTAAACGGGAACACTGCAGACAGGTCGCTAGTAAATTTTGCACTCTATTATCTTTACTTTCAATACCAGAGCAAGACACTGCATATTTTTTGCTCATTTTCAGAGATGTCAAACCCATCATTTTTTAATTTTTTTGGAATTTTGGAGAGATAATCAAAAATCTTTTTAAATGATTTTAGTAATCTTTGCCACCTTTTTGCAAAAAACGATAACTGATTTATTGGTCACTCTTTAATAATAGTTTATATAGAAAAACTCGGCTATTTCAATAAAAACTAAGACACAGCTTCTTGTCAATTCCAGAAGTAAAGTAGCAGCAGCTCTCCTGAACAAGCACCTGCAAATCAACGGTATATCAGCAGGAATTACATCTCTTAGACACTCCTTGGATGGAAGCTTCGAGACAGAGAAAAGCAATGCTACTGCTGCATCCGATCCGGGTACCAGCAGTAAGATGAGAAGGGAAAGGAAAGCAGC
This sequence comes from Pachyrhynchus sulphureomaculatus, assembly GCA_019049505.1. Taxonomy (NCBI): domain Eukaryota; kingdom Metazoa; phylum Arthropoda; class Insecta; order Coleoptera; family Curculionidae; genus Pachyrhynchus; species Pachyrhynchus sulphureomaculatus. The sequence continues at coordinate 95,025,861 of CM032456.1, forward strand.
AAGAACGCTTGGAATTATCGTGTCTGCTTTTTTAACATGTTGGTTGCCGTTTTTTCTGTGGTAAGTAATAATAAAATAATAATAACAAAAACTCTAGTTACAAGTGATAAAGGGTTACAGCGACCTTAAAATTTAAATTGCTTAACTTATTATATATAATACATCGTGCGTGCGTCTGGTCTACCATTAAGTGGCAAAGTTCAGAATTTACATTCCTGCCTAATTTTCAGAAAATCTGGCAACATAAATTTGAAACAGCGTTCCTGATTTTTTAAAGTAGTTGTCGGCAATTTAAATCTCAGTAACCCAAGTTTGCCTGACGTGAATGGATGTTTTCTGCGTCTTTTATTATAGACAGGTATTATGATAATCAACCAAATTTATGTTCGATAAAGCAAAGATTGCATTTATTTAACAATATCGCCACGGTATTATGATCTGTCCTTAATATATATATATATATATATATATATATATATATATATATATATATATATATATATATATATATATATATATATATATATATATATATATATAAATATATATATATATATATATATATATATATATATATATATATATATATATATATATATGTATATATATATATATATATATATATATATATATATATATTAAATTGCTATTGATATGCAGTTTTCTTGGTTTCATAATTGGAAGGTGACATCTACGATAATTAAGTTGGAGAAAATTAAAAAATGTAACACAAAATTGTTACTTTCGCCAGTAAAAAATTCTGGAAACCACTGTTCATTTTAGCAGTTGCATGCAGGATATAGAAATTATATTTTTTAAAATATTTTCTAAGTAAAATAATAAAACAAATTTTGGTACACCTCAATTTGTGGGACTTGTAGCTTACTAAGGTTAAAACTATAAACCATAATTTTTTTGTTGAAAACTGAAATATTCTTTAAACCCATTTTTCATTTATAATTTTTATCGAAAAATATGATTTATGGCTCTAACTTTGGTAGACTATAAGCTTCACAAATTGTTGGCAAGTTTTTTTTTCTGTTTAGGAATATAATTTTTGTGCCCTCAGAGCTTGCAAACAGTAAAGTATTTTTATCATGAAAATTTTTAACTGGATTGTCCACTTAAAATTAATTATTATATAAATAACTACTGACACTTGATTAAGCAAATCTCTTCTGCCGTTCCACTTGACAGAAAACCTAGTTTTTTTATCACGATTCAAAATTAAAGTCAAATGGAAAGCACGTCTCCCAAGCGCTTCATAAATAACGTCTCCAAATTGCCTAGGCTTTCCTTAAGTAAGTGCTTTTTTCTTATTTTTATTTTAATATCATCTACATACTAAAGTTATATATCTTAAAGTACTTCATTTACTTGTGGTCAGAGTGCTGTTTGCCTAATTTCTTTTTAAATTTCTTTTTCCCTATTTTTGTAATTGCTTCCTTTTCAACTCTAAACCGCAAATAAGACCCTGCATGACCAAATTTTTATGCTTCATAAAACGGATAGAAAACGCTTATCATGCTAGAAATAAAAGTAGAAAACACGTCACAAAGGATTCCTGTTATGTAAGTCAACTGCGAACGTTTTAATAGTAAAATGTCTAAATGACGTTTTTAAATAAAATATCATATGACATCTGTTAAGATTTCCTGCTAAAATTTAAAATGGAATACAGAAAAGGCGACTCCGCTAGTTCATTATATACATTCTATATAATTTTGCGTCTAGATTTTTAGTGTTCCGTACGGAACACTTATAAGATCACTTTGGTGTCTGTCCGTCCGTCTGTCTGTCTGTCTATCCATCTGTCCGTTTATCCGTTTGTCAGTCTGTCCATCTGTTTGTCACACCTGATTTTCTCCGAAACCTTTTGACATAGAATGTTAAAATTTGGCATTAATATAGGAATTGATGGCCTGATCAGAGCCGTGTAGTTCTGAAAGTTAAATTTTGATTTAAGGGGTAGTCCTGGGGGTGAAATCGGAAATGAAAAAAAAATTACCAATTACCAATCAAGTGGGGTGTCAAAAAAAACGCTTGTAGAAACACGAGTTCAAAAATACGTATAATGTAATACTTACGCACACTTTTCTTGTATTATTTTTACAAAATTGCGAAAAATCGCCCCCCTCTTGTCTCCAAAAGCGTCAAAAAATTTTGAAAAAATTCTGAAATATTCTCTATAGGGTGTAGATTGAATGAAAATTCAAGGTTATCAGTTTTTAGTAAAGATCTGAAAAAAATCTTGTTGAAAACTGTAAAGTCACTAATTATTTTATATCTCCGTAACGGACATTTTTATTTTAAAAGCAATCAACGTACGGAATATTAAATGCGCAAGTCCAACTTGCACTTGGCCGGTTATTAAGAACTTATATGGAAAATTTTTTTATTTAATTTTTTATAAATATTATTGCCTATTATTAATGCGTTAAACTTGTTTCCTAAATTTTATTAACGTGGTTACTAGTCACTATTACCACTCTTTAAACATACTATTTTCCTCTCTTCTTCCTCAAGTCTTCTTTGTTAAACTCACTTTTTAGCTTTTTTCACCGTCTTCTTATAAAAGAAGTTGAATTTTTCAGTTTTTTTTTTCGCGCGCATTAATGAACCGAGAATCGATTTCACGTGTGAACACGTCTTGTTTTACGACTCGTAATTCTATATTGAAAATGGAGAGAACGCCTGGCGACGATTTTTCTCGGACAGCTCAATATGAAAAATCGTAACGGATACTTGGAAATTTCTTATTTGACAGCTTATTGTTTTCTTTGTTTAATTTTCGAGAATTTTAGGTGTGTGTAATTGTAGGCACAATGTCAAAAGAGTAAAACTTAAACTGTTCCGAAATTCAGATAAAGTGTAAAAGTCAGCAATTTAGAAAGATATGTCGTCTCTCTCTTTTGATTCCTGATTGTCTTTATACAGGTCTTAACACTCATGAAATAAAAAAAAGGTTTTTTTTATAAAAAGAAGATCTTTAATTGAAAATGAAACAGGTCTTTAATTCTCCTACTAATATTTTTAGAGAAAAAATATAATGCAAAAATTATATGAGGTGCGATCCAAAAGTTTCCAGCCTAACGCTACGTGGTACCAACGCGATATAGTATCGACTTGCGCTGTTAGGTGGCAGTAAGTACATCCCAAACAACACTGTGTGACAAGTTTCAACTTTCCAGTTCGTTCAATTTGTTCTGTATTCATCGACATCCGAAAAAATGTTCGAGTAGTGGAAGAAACTACTTCAGATTTTATAAGTTAATCCAGTATCTTTTAGGTCGCACTACGTATATATATTATTCGCGAAAATACTATTCCATTTGTACATGTTAGAAGAAAATAGCTTTAATGTTTGTATTTTCAGTTTATATATCTTTAGTATCATTATTTACCCAACCTGACTTTATCGAAACAATAAATCTTTTACCTTCCAGTAACTTTCAATCACGAAATTCATACTTCTGGTCCATATATATAGTTAAAAATGAATCCTTATTTTGACCCGTCGCTTTGATTTACAATATACGGTTATAAAAAAATCAAAAACATTATTTCTATATCAGTACACAGAATTGCTCTTATTGGAGCCTAATAACTCAAAATCTTCTTCTTCTTCTTCTTTTGTAAGGCCTGTAAAATCTGGTTATTGTTCTTATGATGTTGATGGCGAACACAATACCAATTTGTATCGTAACGATTCTCTGGAGATTGTCATTGCTTTAGTTTGTCTTGTGGAAATTTTTATATTGTAATTTTCTGCTGCTGCTAAATGTCTAAAGTTGTCGTTGTAGGTCGTCTTCAGATTCAGCCTTTAAGACTGCATTATCCGCATAACATAGGACACTCATGTGTTGATTCCCAATTCTATATCCCAAACCACGTGATTTCACAGCGGTTTATGATATTCATGATAACATTAAATAATAGTAGACTGATATTATCTCCTTGGCGAATTCCCATTTGCAATTTTATTTCTGGATTTGTCTACTTTTATTTTGGTTGTGTTGTAGGTGTTCAGATCTTTGATTATTTTAATATATTCTCTTTCTCTTCGAGTACACTAACAACGTCCTTCAATTGTATGCAGCCAATGGCTTTAGTAAGTTCTATAAAACAGATGAATGACAATGTGTTTTATCCTATAGCATTTTCCAAAATCAGTCGTAAGATAAAAATAGCATCTATAATTGATCTGTTTCTGCGAGAACCCTGTTGTTCCTAGCTCATGGTTATAACATTAGATGTTTCTGTTACTAGTATACTTGTGAGAAGTTTTTTAAGGAGCTTAATAGGATTAAACCTCTATAGTTTGATAGTTCCTTTTTGTCTCCTTTTTTGAACAGTGGGATAGTGATACTTTTCTTCCCCGCAACCGGTGTTTTGCCCTAGGTTATTATTTTCTTGAATAATTTTGTTATTTCTTGCAGTAGAGCTTGTCCGTCGTGTTAAATGAGTTTATTACTTATTTCGTCCTCGCTAGGAGTTTTCGTGTTTTTTACTTTTGCATCCCTCAGCTGATCTTCTGTTATTGTTATCCCCTCCTCATTCTGTTCTCTAACGGGCGCCACCCTTTCATCGTTTTCGGTATTGTCGTACAATTAAAACTTTATCATAAATAGTATTGATAATCGATGCAAAAAACTTTTTAAAATTCTTTTACAATTAATTGTAAATTAAAATTTCGAATTTTTTTTTAAAAAATCACTTTACTACGAAAGCGCCCGATTGGTTACCACGTTTGTGACGTCATTATGTTAAAGTGTTTTCACGTAAGTACTGTCAACAGCTTTTACCTGTGTATATACTATCAAACTTATTGAAATTATTGCAAAAAAAATTATTGTTAGTTACTAATTTAAGTTAATCTAATTTAATTCAGCTATGTGTGACAATTTATGCTGTCCATTTGGTCCAGTGTATAACCTAGCTGCATATATAAATTTTGAAAAACTAAATAAAACAAAAATCATTCGATAACATTATTCCGATATGAATGATTATTAAATATATTATTATATTAAAATGATCGAAGTGATCTTCACAACAGAAAAAATTTGATGTTGTTTTAGGATTAATTCGTCGTAACATCTTGTGGCACATTTAAAAATATTTTTTCGGAAGTTGTTTTTATAGTATTCGTATAAAATGGTACGAAACAGGCACGTTAACTTTTTAGATTAGACATCTTCAGTAAATTCACCAATACACTTATGATAATAACAATAATAAACCTAAAACACTCGTATTAGCTGTCTGTGTTGTTGAGGACTATTGTACTTTCCTTTTATGACAATTTTTTTTCTCAAATTCGAATTGTTTGAAGTATTGTATCCACATTCCTTTACTTGTATGTCTTCGTTCGTTGTTTTCCTTAAACCCCTTAAGATTTTCCAGACACGTTTTTGACATCCATACATGCCATACTCCATATCTGTGCTAAATTTCTGCCAGCACTGCCAATGATTGTGTCTCTATATCAGCACGTAGATAAATCGGCCATTACTTCTTTTAAAATGACAGAGGTCTGAAAATAAATGTTAATTACGAGCGATATGTGTAGATGTGTACTGTGGTGCCTGTGATTGTAATAAGCAGAGAAGCTAGTTTCAGCAAGACGCCATCATTCAAGAAAGTGTTTTCCCGAAGATTTGACATAAGTTTATTGTGGATCTACCTCAAAACTAAGATTTATAGTTACATTTTTGCTCCATTAAACAATAAGAAGAAAACATCCTGCAAGAAATGACAGCGATGACATGAACGACGTGCCGAAGAAAAATCAAATATTTCGCTAAGGAGAGTTCCAGGGACGCAACGGTTCACATTCAGATAAAACTATTACAATAATTTTACGAGTTACTTTCTGTCTTGTGTATTCAATTCTATTTTTTAATCAAGAAATTAATAACGAACAACTTACAAATGTAGTTTCTTTATTTTATAACGAATGTATAAGTGCAATAATAAAATTCCCTCGTGTATTCCTAATACTTTCGCAAGGCCCTTATGGGGAAGTGTTCCAGCAATTTTAGGGGTCTCTTAAGCCAACAAACCCTTGAATCCCTCGTGTAACCAATTAAATTTCTGATTTTACAAGAGCCGTAATGTTTCTTGAATTTATTGGATATAGCGGGTAATGTTAAGTTTAAACTATTTGCAATATAGAATGATTTGCATTCTAAGGAAATCGCCCAAAAGAGATTTTGTTATACGTTTTTATGCTCGAAATTTAATATACTGATTAATTAATGACGACCTAAACATAGAAGTCTGAATCAGGATGATTAGATTATGTTATGTTTGTCCTGTACTGTGGCAGTCCGTAGCTCAGTGGCGTAGTTACTTGATTGCGGTGCAGAAGATCTCGGATTCCAATCCCGGCAAGTCGTGATACTTATTTATTAATTTATTTAAGTTTTATTTCGCCTAACCATGTACATAGGTGGTAGTTGGTTGCAAAAATACAATATCGTCAGTGGCAGCATTACCGCGTTGTCTAAAAGGTGCTGTGTGATACAAAAATGTATGTTTCGGCATTTGGACAACGTTGACCGGTATTACGATATCCTCGCCGATATTTTTAAGATATGTAAAAAATGGCAAAGTCCCTACTCAGGCGGGGAGGTGAACAATAAAAAAAACTGTTGTACAGAGTAGACGCGTGGACAGTCGCGAACAGGCTTGGAAGCCTTTGAAATGTGGACTTATCGACGGATGTTAGGCATCAAATGTACTGACCGAATAACGAAAGAATCTGTTTTACAGCGCTTAAATAAAAAAAATCAGAAAGAGTAAATACAATCAAGAGCAGAAAACTGGAATACCTAATACATGTAATGAGAAACCCCAAAAAGGCTGCTACCTTACACCTAATAATTCATTGCAAAATACAAAGAAAAAGAAGTGTCAAAAGAAGGACGATTTCATGGTTCAAAAGCCTTTTTTTTTATGGGTCTAGCACACGTACTGCAGGGAAGTCCCTATAGCGCTGCAGGAGCGACACGTGTGTGGAAAAAATGATTCACGTTGTTCTTGAATCGCTGTAAATTGTACTCGGTGGGATACCTGGGTAAGCCATTCCAAAGGGATGATGTTCTTCATATAAAAGACTGCTTGAAAAGTGTTTTACGAGGAGTAATAAGCTGAACCTCATACGGACGTGAAGTATCAGCGCGACGTGTACTTCTAACAAGCACCGCTCTGGGAGGAATTAAGCGGGCTACATCCTTCGAACACTCTCCATGAAAATACTTGTAGAATAAACTCAGAGATAAGCGTACTGTCATCTACAAAGCTCTAGATTGGATTCCCGGTCTCCCCCAGCAGATTGTTAATGTAAATAAGAAAGAGGAGACAGTATGGAGCCTTGGGGCACACCGGCGTTAACAGTAAAGGTTTTAGAAAGAAATCCGTCGACTGCGACTCGTAAAAAACGCTCTCTGAGGAAACATGAGAGCCACAGACATACCATAAGAGCGTAGCTTAGCCAACAGTCCATCGTGCCAAACACGGTCGAATGCCTTGGATATGTCCAGAGCAACCGCTCGAGATTCTCCGAAGTGTTCAATTGCGTTGTTCCAAACATGTGTTACATAGGTCAGAAGATCTCCTGTTGATCTATGTTTCCGAAAGCCATATTGGTTATCGGTAATAATGTTTGTAATTTTAGAAGATGCTGATTGACAACCTTTTCCTTGACTTTCGATATTATTGAAAGCAGTGCGACTGGTCGGTAGTTGTTTGGCAAGGTCTTCTTGCCTTTTTTAGGTATCGGCTGAGCTGTGGCACATTTCCAGCAGGAAGGAAATATTCCCTTTCTGTAAGATAGGTTGAAAAGTCTCCAAAAAACTGGTATTAGTTCCCTTGCACAGTTTTTGAGAACTATGGCAGGTATTCCGTCAACGCCAGAAGCTTTTTTGGGGTCTAGCTTCATTAAAATACGTTTTATGATACGCTGTCTGAAGACAACATCGGACATCCTTGACTGCACTATGGGAATAGTAGGTGGTGTTTTTTCCTTGGAAATCGGCAGTAGAATGTGAAGCAAACAATTCGGAAAAACAAGTTTGCTTTCTCAACAGATGTCGTTGCAATAGAACTATCTGTGAGTGGTGGTATGGTGGACTTGGTGAAATTTTGACCAACTGCCTTAGCGACTGACCAAAAGGACCTGGAATTGTTGGGACAAGTGAGAAGTTTGTTTCTAATTCGCTGATTGTGTGCCTCCTTGGTTTCTTTGGTTTCCTGAGGCCTGAGGAAATGGTTTGGAAAAACAAGTCATCAACTGTTCCGAACAGCTGTAAATAAAACCATGATAGTCAATATGTTAACCAACATGAAAGCCAACGATCGGTAGCGGTCATGGAACTAGAAGAAAAAGAAGAAGAAGAACAATGATATTGTGAAATGAGCAAGTAATGCTATTAAATCGATGCCAAGTTAAAACAAGCTTATATTGGTAGCTTAGCATGTTGCCTGTCAAATGAAAATTATAAAAACATTTCTGATGCCACCAAACTTTTTTCTTACCCCGCTTACAAACGTATTGTATTTATAAACAAATTCCTTTTAAAGATTTTGCAGTCCCTGTCCCTAGATAAAATACATAGTTTTCAATTTATCTAGTTTAACTTTCAGCTACATATAATAAAATAACTGGCTTCTAACTCCGCATTAAAGTAACACGATACCAAATTATGTTATAAGATGTAGTACTGCCACGGCGTGTTTTAAAATAGTTAGATATGTGGGTATTGGGACAAGTTGAGAAACAATCCTTGGCTGATATGTATTACTGTTTGATATTATATATTTATAGTTCAAATTTGTCCATTATCCCCACCAAAAACCAGAAAAATTCCTAATAATACTGCTATAAACTATATAATATCTATATTATATGTATATATTTATTATATTGAAACTAGATACTATTTTTTTAATATTTTCAAATTTAACACAAGAAGAGGGTAACTTAAATAACTCTGAAAAACACCTGGAACACGATAAATACGAAGCTACTCTTCTCTCTATCTTTCTCATCCTTTCAACACCTTCTATGTTTTACTATAAATAAGTATGCTTAATTTGCCTATTATCTCAACCAAAACCCTGGAAAAATTCTCATAAAACTACCCTATCACCCTCTAACTTTGTTAAATCTAAAAGTAATGAAAAAATTATTTAATTTTCAAAATTCTCGACTTTAAAGGATATATAACACGATATATACAGTAATCCTCTAACCTCCTTTCCCGCCCCTAAAAATAATTCTAAATAAAGTTTATCTTTCATCTCAACAAAAAAAATTAACCCCTTTCCTATTAAGCAATATCGGTCTTTATCCCTATTTAAGGTATATATGAGATATCTAATTTGAAATTGATATCTCGTTTCTATCAAAAGCTATCGTCGCAATAGATCGGTAGAACGACATACCGATAGACCAACAAGTAAACTGCCTAAATAGAAAACTATGTTTCTAGAAACCTTAAAACTTTCACGACTACAAGATCCACTCTTTACCAAAAGGAAAGCAAATAAATCTTATTATCAAAATTAGAGTGAATTATTTTCGAAATGTCTATTTACTATAACCATTAGCGTACATGCTGAAGAAACAAGATTTCAAGAATAATTGTCTCATTAGGTATGAAGGTTCACAATTTATCATTATTCTTCTGTGGCATTTTAATAAATTAAACGACTTTCAACAACCTATATAATAGAGTAAGTGCCTGAAACAACAAACACTGATGACATAATTACAATCAAAGTATATTATGGGATAAATAATGGGCAATAGGTATTTTAATCAAAAATTCCTTGTGTTTTTAAGTTTATTTTACAGTGTTCAATTTAAAATATTTATATAACTAAGTTTGGATTTTAGAGAGCCTTAGAATTCTAAAAAATATGTCTATTTTATAATTTATTTATTTGTTTGGTTACTTCACGATTTATTTCGCGAGATATTTAGCAGAAGTATTTAATTAAATTAATTAAAATTTATTGCTGTCATCCCCGTAACTATTCGAGTTTTCCATTTAACAAGAAAACATTTTAATAACTAAATCGACCAGTTTTCCATTAATGAAATAGCTTCTAGACTTTTAATGTTTTACTGTGTGTTCTATCTGATTAATGTTAAAATGAATAATTTACCATGGAAATGTTTCGAATTCCACTTCAAAATTTTAAATTTTGAGGAGTTTAATTATATATATATATATATATATATATATATATATATATATATATATATATATATATATATATATATGTATATATATATATATATATATACTATATATATATATATATATATATATATATATATATATGATCAAAAAATAGTAAGACTTTTAAATTTAAATCGCTCGGGCATTTCCAAATCGGAATTAATTTTTTTTGTTAGGTAGGACCTTAACTGCCATCTGTGTCAAATTTTAAGACCATAGCGTCAGTAGTTAATAAGATTCGCTTGCATTCGTTCAACAACAAAAGTGCGTTTTTCGATTTTTAACATGAGTGAAAAAATTCAGCAAAGGAGTTGCATTAAATTTTGTTTTAAAAGTGGTTTTCGGCTTCCCAAACGGTAGAAATGATAAAAAAAAGTCATTTAGTGACTGAAGAAACCACGCCAAAGCAAGTCGAAAATAAAGGTGATGTTAACAGTTTTCTTCGATTATCGTGGTGTTGTTCATTATGAATTCCTTCCGCTGGACCAAACTGTCAACAAGGAATATTATTTGAGTGTTATGCGTCGTTTGCCTGAAGCTATTCGTCTCAAGAGGCCTGAATTATGGGCCGATAACTCTTGGTTTTTTCATCACGATAATGCGCCTTCTCATACCCCATTGGTTTTTCGAGCCTTTTCATCAAAAATTCAACTCATATCATTCCGCAATCGCCCTATTCGCCTGATTTAGCTCCGCTGGACTTCTGGCTATTCCCTAAACTCAAAAAACCGCTTCGAGGACATCATTTTGAGTCGATTGAGGAGATTAAAACCGAATCGAAGAAGGCTTTAAAGACCATTCCAGAAATCGAATTTAACAACTGTTTCGAAGACTGGAAAAAACGTTGGCATAAATGCATTGTATCCAAGGGGGATTACTTTGAAGGGGACGAAATAAATTTGGAAAAATATATATATAACCCGTTTGTGTTTTATTTCAAAAGTCTTACTATTTTTTGATCACAGTAGTATATATATATATATATATATATATATATATATATATATATATATATATAATCCTCGTTAAATCACGCTACCTGCGGTGAATATTGACAATCTGCTGACTTCCGGTTACTTCCGATAGAAGGCAGCTATACTTTTCAATTCTAGGCACAATTTATTCAATCTATTGTATCTTACCATCATATTACCACAGTGCGGGATAAATACTCGAAGTCCTGTTCTCTGGCTTATCAATCCTACCACGACTAATGAGCTGTGATATAACGAAACGAGGCTTGAGATGGATTGACAAATATATATATATATATATATATATATATATATATATATATATATATATATATATATATATATATATATATATATACTAGCCGTGCCCGCGGCTCCGCTCGCGTGGTCTTGATTTACTATTATCGTCACTGCATATTTCTTATGTTACCTTACGTAAATAAATACATCCTATAACTTGGCCAGAAAACATATGTATTTTATAAAAAAACACGTATATCGGGTAAGTGGTTCTTGAGTGCTAAACGCACTAACGGACAGACAGACGTGGCGTTTTATATATATTATAGATTTTTTTTTGATAAATATTAAGTTAAGAATTAAAAAAAACATGTAAATCGGATAAGTGGTTCTCGAAGCATACTAACGGACAAACAGAGAGACCTTGCATTTTATATATATTATATAGATTGTTATTAATATTATATAACCTAGCCAAAGAACATATGGATGAATTACAAAAAAGAACAGTGATACGCGCACTAACAGAGAGACAGACAGACAGAGAGACGTTGTATTTTATATATATTGTATTATTTGTTACATGATGTTGTTCCATATTTAGCGGTTTAGGTAGCGTATTGCAAGAGCGCTATCGGCAAACTTTTTTCCAACTTGAATCACTATTATCGTTACTGCTTATTCTTTACATTACCTAACGTAATAAAATATATAACCTGGCCAGAGAACATATGTATAAATCTAAAAAAAAAACATATATCGGATAAGTTGTTCTTGAGTGATACGCGCACTAACAGACAGACAGACGGAGAGACGTTGCATTTTATATATAGACTATTTTTATTATACTCATGTAACCCGGAAAGAGAACATATGTATGAATTCAAAAAAAAACACGTAAATCGGATAAGTAGTTCTTGAGTGATAAGCGCACTAACGGACAGACAGACAGATAGACAGAGAGACGTTGCATTTTATATATATTATTGAACATTATAGATAGCCTGGCCAGAGAACAAATATATGAAATTAAAAAAAAAAACATGTAAATCGGATAAGTGGTTCTCAAGTCATAAGCGCACTAACTGACAGACAGACATAGAGATGTTGCATTTTATATATATTATATTTTTTGCTACATGATATTGTTCCATATTTAATGGTTTAGGCAGTGTATTGCAAGAGAATGCGTTAGCGGCAAACTTTTTTCCGACTTGATTCATTATTATCGTCACAGCTTATTCCTTATGTTACCTAACGTAATAAAATATATCCTATAACCTGGCCAGAAAACATATGTATGTTTTAAAGAAAAAGCATGTAAATTGGATAAGTGGTTCTAGAGTGATAAGTACGCTAACGGACAGACAGACAGACAGACAGATAGACAGACAGAGAAACTTATTTTATATATATTATAGATAACCTGGCCAGAGAACATATGCATGTTTAAAAAAAAAGCACGTAATTAGCATAAGTGGTTCTCGAGTGATAAGCGCATTAACGGACAGACAGACAGACAAACGTTGTATTTTATATATTATAGAAGATTATAAATAACCTGGCCAGAGAACAAATGTATGAATTAAAAAAAAAAAAAACATGTAAACCGGATAAGTGGTTCGCAATTCATAAGAGCACTAACGGACAAACAAACAGACATAAAGACGTTGCATTTTATATATTTTTTTTTGTTACATGATATTGTTGCATATTTAATGGTTTAGGCAGTGTACTGCAAGAGAACGCGCTAGCGGCAAACTTTTTTCAGAGTTGATTCACCTTATTGTCACTGCTTGTTCCCTATGTTACCTAACGTAGTAAAATATATCCTATAACCTGGCCAAAGAACATATGTATGTATATATATATATATATATATATATATATATATATATATATATATATATATATATATATATATATATATATATACTATATATATATATATATATATATATATATATATATATATATATATATATATATATATATATATATATATATATATTTATTTATATTTATATATATATATATATATATATATATATATATATATATATATATATATATATATATATATATATATATATATATATATATATATATATATATATATATATATATATATATATATATATATATATATATATATATATATATACAGTCGACACTGTTTATAGTGAAACTCTATATAGTGAAAAACTCTTTATAGTGCAATTTTTTCAAGACCTAGAATATCTTACATACATAGCAATATATACGGATTTTTTTTTTATATAGTGAAAAACTCTCTATAGTGAAATTTCGGTCAACATTTTGGTCTTTCACTATATAGAGAGTCGACTGTATATATATATATATATATATATATATATATATATATATATATATATATATATATATATATATATATATGTATATATATATGTACACTCTATATAGTGAAAGACCAAAATGTTGACCGAAATTTCACTATAGAAAGTTTTTCACTATATAGAGTTTCACTATAAACAGTGTCGACTGTACTATATATATATATATATATATATATATATATATATATATATATATATATATATATATATGAGGCGTTTCACGTCAACCGGGACAAAGTTCTGCCCAAAATTGTAGGCAACGGAAAATAATGTTTGATGGCTTAAATTATTCGGAATACAAAGCACTTTCGAATGCTGAATGGCAAAACATGATCATTCAAAATGATGGGTCCACTATGGCGGCTACAAACAAGGGATGAGTCGAAAAAGTTGTTAAAACAATAAGAACAGCTATAAAATATTCGAAAAAGCATTCAGATTCGTGCATTTGCATCACTTTTGAGAAAATCAAAATGGTAGATCCAACATGGCCGACCTCAAACTCGATCATATCTAGGATTCTTATAGAACTTGATATATTACGTGTTATTGAGGCCTCTAAAGTGTGATTATAAACTTATATTTTTAAAATATATTTAACTTTTGAATGATAATTGTGATATAAAATGGTTGGTAGTTTAAAGGTTGCCAATGGTTACTGATCACAAATTTAAAGTCAGATTTTAAAAATTCAAGATGTCGGATGGCAGACGTCAATCCAAAAAATTAAACTAACTCAGTTAACAACAGTTAGTTTCCAGCGGCAGCAAGATCACAGTATCAAGTAGCAGCAATTGCAAGAGAACTTGAAAATGTCAAATAAGATTTTGGCGAAACTTCTTGCAAATTCATTGTTAGACGAACGGATTGAAACCAGAAATTTTAATATATATATATATATATATATATATATATATATATATATATATATATATATATATATATATATATATATACGTATGTTTCTATTTATATAAATATGACTGAACTAATAAATGTTAATATGTTTTTTGCTCTGACAGAAAAATCAAAAGCTATTACATTTAGATGTCTGTAAAGAAACACTCTGATTGCCTGATACCTGTGGGACATGAATTTATATTTCACGAACTCGAAGGATATGAAAATACGTCTAAATCTGCAATCGATTTATCATAATTTGCAAAGATTTTCTTAGCAAAAAAAAAGAAATCATATTACATATGTTAGCTATTTTTTATTGGCTTTTAAACCTCTGCACATAGTACTCAATAGGAACTATAGTCCTGAACAATTTTCAAAGGAATAAGATTCTACAGAGACAAGGAGTCTTTAGCAAGTATAATAAGAGACACAAGTAAAATCTCATACAATAAACCTTATCCATGAAGATATTTATAGAATTTACTTAAAACTTCAACTTTTGTGCAATTTTTGTCATATTAATCCCAAGCTAACACCTAGCAAGTTTAACAACGCTGCAAATGTAAGTGAATGTAATAGATACGAGGATGGATTGAAGTTTTTTGCAAAGAACAAAAATATCTGTCTGTCAACTAAGAACGTGACCGCTCGTATTCTTGAAAAAATGTGTTTCGATAACATTTTTTACCATCAATGTATTCTTTGGTGTGCTAACAATGGCGCAATTATCTTAGTAAATTGTCCAATCGCCTCCTGTATCATTAATCGACTGGCATCTTTGAGGCCTACTGTCGACAAGATTTTCTGCATACTCTGCAAATTTTTCGAATCTCGGTAGACAACTGAGTCAAAGTCCTCAGAGTGTTTCCTCTGAACTTCCTCTTTACAAAGGACCCAACGTTTTCGATAGGGTTGGCGTTCGGCAATTATGAGGGCCACTCTAGTATCTAATCTTTTTCCCAAGCAAGCCGCTTCGTGACTTGATTTTCCCCCAGCAAAGGTTTATTCAACGTACTTCGGAATTTGACATCATGAGCACGAAGATGTTGTCGAATGGTCTAACAGAACACATTCAAACTCAATTTTCTTAATTTTACCGCTTCTTGACGCAGCGTCAATTTCAGTCCCGTAAGAACAAAGACACGATTCGTTTTTCAACTTTTGGAGTGACTTCGCCTACCGAGCCACGTTTTGGCAAGTCTTCGGCATTTTTCGTCTCGTTAAAATGATTTACCCACTTCTTCATAAACGAT
This sequence comes from Pachyrhynchus sulphureomaculatus, assembly GCA_019049505.1. Taxonomy (NCBI): domain Eukaryota; kingdom Metazoa; phylum Arthropoda; class Insecta; order Coleoptera; family Curculionidae; genus Pachyrhynchus; species Pachyrhynchus sulphureomaculatus. The sequence goes on from CM032456.1 coordinate 95,041,862, forward strand.
ACCGACTTTTCAATATATTTAGTGGCTGCGGAATATGCCATTTTAGGCCCCTTTCGACGGAAACAAAGAAAAACTTCCTCGAGCCGACGCAAAAACAAATGACTCATTTTGGATTTTACTTAATTTCTACGAAAGTTCCGATTACACTGATACTTTTACTAAAATGCGTCGTAGCCACAGAGTCCTAGCGATTTTTTTGTTGAATCACTATGATCGCATCTACAAAAAATGATTTATGGCGTTCATACTTGACAGACTGTACATTTAGTCTATCGAGTTTTTTATTTCCTCAGAAAAAAAATGTTTTGAACTGTGCTTAGTAGGTATTCGTTAACAGCACAGATAACCTCTTCATTCGGCAAAAAAATTCTTTCCCTCAAGCCATATTTTGAGTTTAAGAATAGGGTGGATGGAGAACTATTTGAAGACAAGCTCGTGCACTTTTGCCATTGCTACGGCCGATGTGCTAGCAGGCCTATTGTTCTGTTGAAGCAGCACATTTTTGCGCGCTAACCTTGGTTGCTTCTGCTTCAAATCACTATTCTAACGTTCCAATAATGTTGTGTCATAAGAGCCAGTCACTGTTTTACCTTTTTCCAAATAGTCAATCATGATGATACCCTCTGAGTCCCCAAAAACAGTTGCTATAACTTTTCTAGCCGATAAAACTGTTTTCACTTTTTTCGGTGCATTTTCACCTCGGCGCCCACTGTTTTGGCTGCTGTTTTATCTCCGTGGTGTAATGGTGGATCCACATTTTGTCTAAAATCATAAAATGATACCAGAGGTCAGTCGAGTTACGCTGTAACTTTTCCAAACAGTATTTTGAGATGTCCTTTCTCCCACTGCGCAATCAGCATAAGATCACTTCGGTGCCTGTCCGTCTGTCCGTTTGTCCATCTGTCCGTCTCACATTGGGACCAAAACCCGAAAAGGTGGCCAAAATATGAAATGTATATAACAAAAAGGCGGGTCCAATATGGCGGACAAAATTGATAAAAATTGTCATATTTTCATGAAATTTCGAGGTTGCTGATGAAGAATCTGAAATTAAAAATGTGAAAAACAAAATGGCGGATCTGATATGCGGACAAAAATGTTACTTTCATGCAATTTCGACTAGAGGGCTTTTCGATGTCGCTGATAAGGATCTGAAATTAAAAAAGTGAAAAATAAAATGCAGGATCCAATATGGCGGTTTGAAAAAAATAAGTTAATGTTTTAAAGTGAAACTGTTTGTTATTAATATATATAATGACAATATAAAGTATATAAAAATGTTATTACAAGAATACATCGATATTTTTCATCTGATGAAAGTGTTGTCTCATCATCACTGCTCTGAATCTCAGAACTGGGAGCTTTTAGCAGTTCTACAGCTTCAGAGTCCAACGTTTTAAATTTTTCGCTGGCAATTTCCGCAAGCTTGATATTAGCGGAACTAATAATACCAAAAGCCTCTGAAATACATCTTCCATATTCTTAACACGATTACATTTTCGCGCAAAGTCCCGACGATATTTTTTTATAAATTTGTTAGAAGATTTTTGGGCCTCTTCAAACATTTGTCCGATTGGTAAAATCGAAACTTGAATAATGCGTCCGCTGTGAATCAAAATCTTGTGAACTGTCGTTGGCATGTAAAACCAGGGATATAAACTTACATATAAACGAGCTGTTTCTAGGCAGTATTCCGCATATTTCGGAACATCAATATCGAAGCCGCAAGTAATAACTTGTAATACAACGTAAAATCTCTTAATTAACGTCTCATCTAGTCTAGTTATTGTGGCCGTAATTGTCGAATTTTTGAAGAAACGACGAGCGGTATTTCCGTCATTTGTACTTCCGTATCCCTGTTTCGGTTGATCTGTTTTACATAAAATTTATTTAAAAAAAATGTGCAAGTGCGGGCAGCTGATTTTGCTTCTATATTATTAAAAAATATTTAGAAAACACGATAAAATTGGTTAGACAGTGGGATGTCGTGGGACTTTTAACTTATGTATATTTTAATTTTGACGTTTGAAACTAAAAGTTCTAAAAAAGTGATATTTTAAACGTTACCATAATTAAATGATAATCAAATTTTAATGTAATCAATTTATATCGTTTAAATGTACTCACTTTTGTTCGGTGAATCCATTTCACGAAATTAAATTGAATCTGCCTGTCTAACTCAAATAGAACAAGCTCAGGATCTCGCCTGCTCGACGCTCTAACAACAATAGGTGTTCAGAGCCACGTGTGCACACTTGATTATTATAACTGGTTGTTTCGAATAGCGCAGGTACCAACCCACATACCTAGAGCCTGAAAAGTCCCTCAATCGAACATTCATTTTAGGGACGTATGGCCACCTTTTCGGCATTCGGTCCCAATGTGCGTCTGTCGGTCTGTCACACCCGATTTTCTCCGAAACTATTTGACATAGAAAGTCGGAATTTGGTAGTAATATAGGAATTGATGGCCTCATAAAAGCTGTGTAGTTTTGAAAATTAAATTTTGACTTATGGGGTTAGTTTTAGGGGATGAAATCGGAGGTGAAATTTTTTTTTTTTTACTAGATCATGGACTGGGATGTCAAATGAAATTATAAAAACACGAGTTCGAACATATATATATATATATATATATATATATATATATATATATATATATATATATATATATATATATATATACTAGCCGTGCCCGCGGCTCCGCTCGCGTAGACTTGATTCACCTTTATCGTCACTGCTTATTCGTTATGTTTATATTATTATATAGCTCAAGGGACCTTAGGGGCCCATGGCTTGGTTCCATACTTGTCTCCACTTCTTTTTGTCTCCTGTTAGCTTTTCCCAGTGCGGGATTCCCATCAACTCCGAATCTTGCTTTACTGCCTGAATCCATGTGGATCGAGGTCTACCCTTGCATCTTCTTCCAACCACTCCTCTTAGTAGGGCTTGCTTTGCCTGTCTTTCTTCCTTCATCCTTGCCATGTGTCCCAACCATCTTAATCTCTGGCTTATTATGATTTGGCTTATAAGGGGTTTCGTATATAGGCATTTTAATTCATAGTTTGTTCTTCTTCTCCACAGTCCCTCTTCTTTCCTTTCTCCGTAGATTCTTTTCAAAGTTTTCCTTTCCCACACCTCCAACGTCTCCTTTTCTCTTGCATTTAGTTTCCACGTTTCGCATCTATATGTCACCGTGGGTCTGCGAACTGTCGTATATATTCTTTCTTTTGCTTTTCTTGATACATTCTTTGATTTCAATATTGGATTCATTGCTCCCAAACATCTCTGTCGTTTCGCTATTCTTTCTTGTATCTCCGTCCTTTCTTGTCCACTCTCTGTTATTGTTACTCCCAGATAATTAAATTTGTCTACTTTTTCAAACATATATCTTTTCCCTAAGTTGTTTATAATATCTAAACTTTTGTTGTTTTTATTATCCTTCTTCTTTGTAATTTCCATGTATTTTGTTTTTTCCTCATTTATCTTTAGTCCTCTCATCCTTCCCCTTTCTTCTATCCTACTTATGGCTTTTTTGAGGTTCTCTTTTGCTCTTGCAACCACTGCTACATCATCCGCATAGGCCAAGTATTGGCAGGTTTGTTGGTATATCGTTCCATTTGTTTTTACTTCTGACCCCCGGATTATCTTCTCTAGTACCCAATTAAATAGACATGTCCACACTGGTTCCCCCTGTCTTAATCCTCTTTTCACCTTAAACTTGTCTGATACTTTGCCCTCAACCAACACTCTATTTTTTGTGTCATTTAGGGTCATTCTCACCATGCGAATCAATTTACTTGGAATTTTTAGTTCTTCTATTATCTTGTAGAGTCCTTCTCTATTTACAGAGTCATATGTTTCTCTGAAATCCACAAAGACCAAGTGTAGTGCCAAATTTTGTTCTAAGCTATTATCTTGGATTTGCTTAATCGAAAATATCTGGTCTGTAACCGATCTATTTTTCCTGAATCCACACTGGTACTCTCCCAGAATAGACTCGGCTTTCTCTGCTAGTCTGTTTTTGATAGTCAACACTACTATCTTGTACACGACATCCAGTAAGGCTATTGGTCTATAATTAGCGCATATAGTTTTTTCTCCTTTTTTGTATATTGAACAAATGAGCGACTCTCTCCAGCTCACTGGCATCTTTTCTGTTTCCCATATTTCTTGCACCAACCGGCATATTTCATTTTCCGGATCTATTCCTCCAGCTTTTATCAGTTCTACAATTTCCACCCGAGGCCTTATTTTTTTTTTTGGTTCTGAGTATTTCTCTTATTTCTTCTTTGAAGGGTTTATTTGTCTCCTCCTGCCCTTCAGTTAATTTTGCTTCCTATTTCTCATTCAACTCATTTTCATCTCCATTTAGTGTTTCTTTAAAGTATTCCCCCCATCTATTTAGTCTTTCGGCGAAGCTTACTGCTATACTCCCATCTTTTTTCCTACATATTAGCATTTTGTCTCTCTTTATTCCCTTTGTATTTTATAAAACAAAAAACACGTAAATCGGATAAGTGGTTCTTGAGTGCTAAGCGCAGTAATGGAGAGACAGACAGACAGAGAGACGTTACGTTTTATATATATTATAGATTTTTTTTGACATATATTAAATTAAGAAGTTTAAAAAATTCACATAAATCGGATGAGTGGTTCTGGAATGATAAGCACACTAACGGACAGACAGACAGACAGAGAGACGTTGCGTTTTATATATATTATATAGATTATTATTATTATATAACCTGGTCAGAGAACATATGTATGACTTTAAAAAATCACGTCAATCGGATAAGTGGTTCTCTAGGGATAAGCGCACTAACGGACAGAGAGACAGACAGACAGAGAGACGTTGCATTTTACATATATTATAGATATAGATTATTATTATTACTATATAACCTGGCCAAAGAATATATGTATGAATTTAAAAAAAGACACGTAAATCGGATAAGTGGTTCTCGCCTGATAAACGCACTAATGGACAGACAGACAGACAGAGAGACATTGCATTTTATATATATTATAGATTATAGATATTCTCTCCTACATAATATTGTTTCAAATTTGATGGTTTAGGCTGTGTACTGCAAAGGAACGCGCTAGCGGCAAACTTTTTTCCGACTTCATTCACTATTATCGTCACTGCTCATTCCTTATGCTACCTAGCGTATTAAAATATAGCCTATAACCTGGCCAGAGAACATATGTATGTTTAAAAAAAAAAAGTACGTAAATCGGATAAGTGGTTCTCCAGTGATAAGCGCACTAACGGACAGACAGACAGACAGACAGAGAGACGTTGCATTTTATATATATTATAGATGTATATATATATATATATATATATATATATATATATATATATATATATATATATATATATATATATAAATGTAATACTTGCGCGCACTTTTTTTAAAAAATTGCGAAAAATCACTATCCTCCCCTTTATGTCGAAAAGTAGTGCTCAAAAAATTTTGAAAAAAATTCTGGAATATTTTCCACGGAGTGTAGATTGAACGAAAATTATCACGAGTGCATTACCTTTAATACTTTATATGATATATAAAAAAAAAAACAAAAATTTTAAAGTATCAGTTTTCATTAAAGATCGGAAACAAACTTTGTCAAAAACTCAGTTGGGGTGTGCTTTCTGCAGTCACTGATCATTTTATACCTCCATTACATTTTTCTTTTTTATTTTAGAAGCAATCAATGTACAAAACACTAATTGTGCAAGTTCAACTTGCACTTGGCCGGTTATTTTAGTTTTAGAACTTCATGCCGAATATTAGGTATCCATTCATATGAGAAGCCTACCATCTCAATCACCTCACGAAACTTAATGTAACGATCTTCTGTCATGATGCCACAAATTTTATCCATCATTTCTTCAGAAGAACCTTAATCGAGCGTCCTGAACGTGCTACATCTACAGTGCTCGTACGGCCACGTTTAAATTCATTTATTCAGTAATAAATGGTCTTAAGTAGTAGAACAAAGTACCCATAACCTTCCTTCAGCTCAGTTTCTATCTGGGCCGTCGCCCACTTTTTTAAATAAAAATATTTTATCAGGGAAATATTATCAAAAGCTATATGATACGAAAATATCGCCACCGCCCGGGAAAGAAGAAGGAAATAGAGCGATAGTAAGAAATATGGGAACTGAAGAACTTCCCGACGTAACAACGGATGAAATAATGAACCTCCTACAACATATGCGCAACAACAAAGGACCAGGGGACGATGAAATAATTATAGAAATGGTAAGGTATGGAGTGGGCTCTTCAAGCTTTATTTAACAGATGCCTTATAGAAAGTAAAATACCAACATCTTGGGTAAATGCCTTGATTGTGCTTATTTTTCAAAAGGGGAACAAATTTAAATTGGAGAATTACAGACCCATCAGCCTGTTATCGGTACTATACAAAATACTCAATAGAATTATAAGATATAGATTAACGAACAAATTAGACAGTTATCAACCACGTGAACAAGCAAGAATTAAACGGGGATACAGCACTATGGACCATCTTCAAACAATTAGATTACTAGTGGAAAAAGCAAATGAATATAAGGTCACCTTGTGGATAGCAATGGTTGACTACGAAAAAACATTTGATTCGGTAGAGATACGGGCAGTCTTTAACGCTTTAAGTAACAGCAAAGTCGATGAAAGATACACAACTCTTCTTGAATACATATACAAAAATACCACTTTACAAATAATGTTTGAGGAAAAAACAAATAAATCAAAATCAAAAGAGGAATTAAACAAGGCGACTCGATATCAGGCGCACTTCGGGACATCATCTGGAACAATGCCTTTATGAATAAAAAGGCAAAAGTAAGGATATACAAAACATGTGTCAGACCCACACTAACATACGCTATGGAAACAAGAGCAGACAATAAAAGAACAAAAAGCATTCTTCGAACATCAGAGATGAAAATACTTAGAAACATTTCAGGATACACACTAAGACATAGGAAAGGAAACACAGACATAAGACATGAATGCGAAGGAGAAGACATAATCAGATGGGGACGTAAACGTAGAAGAGCTTGGAGAGATCACGTGGAGAGAATGACTGAGGAGAGACTAGCGACAATCGCGCGAGATGGTAAACCACGAACACGACGATCCCAGGGAAGACCTCCAAAGAGATGGCTCGAATCATGAACATCAACATCTCAAGAAAACGGATGAGTTGGAAACTACAGGCCTGAGGCCTACAGTACGTGGAACAAGAAGAAGAAGAAGAAGAAGAAGACTCGATATCCTCAAAGCAGTTCACGTTGACTATGACATATTCAAATCGTTAAAGTGAGAAAATAAAGGAATACCAATGAACGGTGAACGATTAAATCACTTAAGGTTCGCAGATTAGATCCCTCTGACACCAACTCCAAAGAAAAATTACAAGAAATGCTGATGGAATTAAATAATAAGTAACGGGAAATAAGTCTAAAAATAAACTTCACCAAAACCAAATATTTGAACAACGAAAGTGAAGATAACAGCCAGGAACTATTAACAGAAGGTGAAAGAATAGGAAAGGTATTCATATATTTAGGACAAAAAATCGAAATATCAAAAAATAATATAAAGGCTGACTTAGATAGAAGAGTCTCGTCAGATTGGTCTGCGTTCGGAAGGTTATATTCTATATTTAAATTGGACATCCCAAATACAATAAAAGCCAGAGGCTTCGGTCAATATGTACTGCCGGTTTAACATGGCACTGAAATGGGCTTTAAATAAAAATATAATAAATAAACTCATGGTAACCCAAAGAGCAATGAAGAGGAGAATGCTCAATATTAGACTCCAAGATCGTATTCCTAATATTGAGATTCGAAGAAGATCAAAAGTGACAGATGTAATACAACGAATTTTTTTTTATGCGTCTAGCACACGTGATGCAGGAAAGTCCCTAAAACGCTATAAGAGCGATACGTGTGCGGAGAAAGCGATTCACGTTGTTCTTGAATCGCTGTAAATTGTACTCGGTGGGAAACACAGTCTTGGGCAAATTATTCCAAAGGGATGATGTTCTCCATATAAAAGATTGCTTCAAAAATGTTGTACGAGGAGTAACAAGCTGAACCTCATACGGATGTGAAGTATTAGCGCGACGTGTACTTCTAACGTGCACCGCTCTGGGAGGAATTAAGCGGGCCACATCCTTCGAACACTTTCCATGAAAATACTTGTAGAATAGGCTCAAGTCGCCAACCGTTCTTCGATGTTCCAGCGAATCAAGGCCGCCTGTCAGTTCCGGATCTCCAGTCAGACGAACAGCTCTTCTCTGAATAGAATCCAACAAATGAAGTGTATGTTTGGGAACGGAGCCCCAAACATGGGAGCAGTATTCCATAGTTGGTCGAATTTGAGCTTTGTAAAGAAATAACAGTTGTTGTGGAGTGTAAAGTTTTCTGATTCGAAATAATATTCCCAACTTTTGAGAAGCTCTCCTTGCTATACCTACAACATGTTCATGCTAGGCCATATTTGCTCCCAAATTAACGCCCAACAAATTGAGTGACGATGTTAAAGGAATGGAGTGCCCCGACATGACTATGTCGGGTTCAGCAACGTTAACTTTTTTAGAAAAAAAACTGCCGCCTGGGTTTTTGTAGCGTTAAATTCCACTTGGTTACTGTCACCTCAAGATAGAATTTCTTCCAGGTCTTTGTTAAGTTGAATGACTTCCTGCTGTCTGCGGATATTCGTCTGAGTAGCCGATGTACAAGCGTTCAAAGTGAATGAAGAGATAAGCGTACTGTCATCTGCAAAGCTGTAGATTGGATTCTCGATCTTTTCCAGTAGATCGTTAATGTAAATAAGAAAGAGAGTAGGAGACAGTATGGAGCCTTGAGGTACACCGGCGTTGATAGTGAAGGTGTTAGAAAGAAATCCGTCGACTGCCACTCGTAAAGAACGCTCTCTGAGGAAACATGAGAGCCACAAATAGAACTTTTCAGACATACCATAAGAGCGTAGCTTAGCTAACACCCCATCGTGCCAAACACGGGCGAATGCCTTGAATAGGTCAAGAGCAACCGCTCGAGATTCTCCAAAGTGTTCAATTGCGTTGTTCCACACTTGTGTTACATAAGTCAGAAGATTTCCTGTTGGTCTATTTTTATGAAAGCCATATTGGTGATCGCTAATAATGTTGAATCCTTCAAGATATTTTAGAAGATGCTGATTGGTAGCCTTTTCCATGACTTTCGATATTATTGTGTGCGATTGGTCGGTAGTTATTTGGCAAGGTCTTCTTGCCTTTTTTAGGTATCGGCTGAATTGTGTCACATTTCCAGCAGGAAGGAAATATTCCCTTTCTATAGGCTAGGTTGAAAAGTGTACAAAAAACTGGTGTTAGTTCCCTCGCACTGTTTTTGAGAACTATGGCAGGTATTTCGTCAGCGCCAGAAGCTTTTTTGATGTCTAGCTTCATTAAAATACGCTTTATGATACGCTGTCTGAAGACAATATCGGGTATCCTTGACTGCACTATAAGAATAGTAGGTGGCATTCTTCCTTGGAAATCGACAGTAGAATGTGAAGCAAAGAGTTCAGCCAACAAGTTCGCTTTCTCAACAGGTGTCGTTGCAATAGATTTATCTGGCCGTGTGTGTGGTGCTATGGTGGATTTGGTGAAATTTTGACTAACTGCCTTAGCGACTAACCAAAAGGACCTGAAATTGTTGGGACAAGCGAGAAGTTTGTTTCTAATTCTTTAATTGTGTGCCTCCTTCGTTTCGTCGATAATTTCTTTGCATCTGTTCCTGACACGAACAAAGATGTTAGGGTTTATGGTGTTAGGATTTGCACGCCATTGTCGGTAGGCAAGAAGTTTAGACGCAACAGCTTCTTTGCATTTTCGGTCGTTTTTTTGAAAAAGGGATATAAGTCTCCATGCCGGCCAAAATAACATCGGAAACCTCCCTGGCGCAGTCAGTTGAGTCGTTGGATCGAAAACAAACGTCTAACCAACAAGTGCATTAAGGTGGAATTGGGCTGGGCAAATCGCAAGGATGAATGATAACAGATGGACACGCCGTATAGTTAGATAGAGGCCTAGAGAACACAAAAGATGCAGAGATAGACCACATGTAAGATGGACGGACGGCATAAAAAGATTAGCAAGAGACGATTGGATCCAAAAAGCAAACAACAAAGCTCGTTGGAGACAACTTGGGGAGGGTTACATCCGCCTATGAATGGAATAAGCTAATGATGATGATGATTATTTTATCACTGCACGATACTCGGTTTTATCTATTTCTACAAAACGTAGAACAGCAATCACGTACACTAACTACCAACAAATAAATGCACATTGCATATGTTTAAAACTTTGAACATTACAAGAATAACGCTTACCACCAGTCATGTCACTTAACAAAATTTCTCCCTATTTCGTAGAAATTCACCAGACTTATCAGTCAACCCTCGTATGTCGGATTCTGTAAAGGTAAGTTTTTATTTAAAGACCGCTGCTTAAATTCTACTTAGATATTTTGCGTGGACAGCTGATGTTGAGGCGTTCAAGAAAAATAAAGAAACAACTTAATGTTATCAATAAATAAAACATAAATTTAATTTTTAGTACTTTCCAGCAACTTATTAACGTGTAAAAAAAAACTTTTTAGACAGTGCGGAACTCTGGGATACACCAGCATTGATAGTAAAAGTGTCGGAAAGAAATCATCAACATCCACTTGCATAGAACGATTTTTGAGGATCTTCGAAAGACACACTAATTGAAATCATGATCTATATACACTCTAATTCTTGAGTTTCGTTTTATATTTCTGTCGGCCGATTCTAATTAAATAAACTCAAATAGTGTGGTTTACATTTTCAAAATACTGCTCACTAGTGAACCTTTTAAACGTGGCCTCTGATCAAAACGGCGGATTCAAACGGCAAATAAGAATAGAAAACAAAATCAACAACATCAGGAGATATCTAGGACACCTTACCCAGTTTATCAACGGGAACGTGTCCAAACGAGTCACACAGAGTATAAACAAGATCAAGTCCGGGTCTCAAAACAGAACACTGCCAGAAATCCTGGATACTCTGAAACAAAAATTATCCGTATATGCCGCAAGACTCCGTAGATACAAAGAACCAAACGAGAGGAAAGATACCAACAACCTCTTCCGAAGAAGCCAAACACAGTTCTACCGGAAAACTATGCACAGCAAACAGACAGCAGTGACCGAACCACCAAACAAACAAGAACTCACAGATCATTGGAAAAGTATCTGGTCAGAACCCAAACTAACCAATAATAACACCCCCTGGATCAAAGCCAAAGAAGGCAAAGATAAACATGTGACAGAACGGAAAAATTCCACATTAACTACTGTGGGACCAAAGAGCATGATGAGGCGCCTGGATGCAAGAAGTTCCGGAGGTAGAATGGCCCCCCCGTTCGGATCTCCGGGTGGGGGCTGGTTCGGAGGCGTCGACTTGCAGACATCATAATTTTAAGATAGATTTTTGCAACATACGAGGTATAAACTCGAACATAAATTCAGTGCATCAACACCTGCAATCAAATAAACCTCAGGTACTCGCTCTATGTGAAACCAAGGTCAGTCCATCGACCAGCACGGTCAACTATCTTTATCCTGGGTACGACTTCTATTCCCGATTTAGGCGTAACTTTGGAATTTGTCTTTTTGTCAGAAGCGACCTCTCTTGTCAACGAGAAGAAGCTCTGGAGCCCCCAAACTTTGATGTTATGTGGTTAAAAATAACGACTCAACAAACCACAAGGTTCATCTGTATCCTGTATCGACCACCAAGTGATACCAATTTTCGAACATTTTTCGCTTCTCTTGCAGACACCATCGATCATTTACAAAGTAACTATCCAAGTGCCGAAATTGCCATCCTGGGCGACTTTAATGTCCACAATATCAACTGGCTTAATTATTCAAATACTACCGACGAACAAGGTCGTGAAGCTGAATCATTCTCAATCAGTTATGGCTTAACTCAGCTTATTGACGAACCAACACGGATCCCTGATCGAGACGGGGAGTTCGCCAGTCTTCTTGATCTGTTTTTAACCACCAATCCGGAGATTTACACGGTCACCGTAAATCCGCCGTTAGGTTCTTCCGACCATAAACTGCTTTCGACATCGAGTATCCTGCCAATCAGTGACAGAGAGGCGCCTAGGCCGCGCAAGATTTGGCACTACAAATCTGCTAAATGGGAAGATCTCATGGAATACTTTCGAACTTTCCCTTGGATGGACATTTGTTTTCGATCCGATAACCCATCTGACTGCGCTAGGGAGGTCTCCGATGTTATTTTGGCTGGTATGGAAGCTTACATCCCTTTTTCGAAGAAATGCTCCTCCAACGGCAAGCCTTGGTTCGACCGAAAATGCAAAGAAGCTATTGCTTCTAAACATATTGCCTACCGACAATGGCGTGAAAATCCTAACACCGTAAATCGTAACATCTTTGTTCATGCCCGGAACAGATGCAAGGGAATTATCGACGAAAACAAGAAGGCACACAATCAACGAATTAGAAACAAACTTCTCGCTTGTCCCAACAATTCCAGGTCCTTTTGGGCAGTCGCTAAGACAGTTAGCCAAAATTTTACCAAATCCACCATACCACCACTCACACGGCCAGATAATTCCATTGCAACCACACCTGTTGAGAGAGCGAACTTGTTGGCTGAACTCTTTGCTTCACATTCTACTGTCGATTTCCAAGGAAAAACACCACCTACTGTTCCCATATTGCAGTCGAGGATGCCCGATGTTGTCTTCAGACAGCGCATCATAAAGCGTATTTTAATGAAGCTAGACACCAAGAAGGCTTCTGGCGCTGACGGAATACCTGCCATAGTTCTCAAAAACTGTGCAAGGGAACTAACACCAGTTTTCTGTAGACTTTTTAACCTATCCTACAGAAAGGGAATATTTCCGTCCTGCTGGAAATGTGCCACGGTTCAGCCGATACCTAAAAAAGGTAAGAAGACCTTGCCAAATAACTACCGACCAGTTGCACTGCTTTCAATAATATCGAAAGTCATGGAAAAGGTTATCAATGAGCATCCTCTAAAATATCTTGAACGATTCAATATTATTAGCGATCACCAATATGGTTTTCGTAAACATAGATCAACAGGAGATCTTCTGACTTATATAACACATGTTTGGAACAACGCAGTTGAACACTTTGGAGAATCTCGAGCGGTTGCTCTTGACATATCCAAGGCATTCGACCGTGTTTGGCACGATGGACTGTTGGCTAAGTTACGCTCTTATGGTATGTCTGAAAGGTTCTGTTTGTGGCTCTCATGTTTCCTCAGAGAGCGTTCTTTACGAGTGGCGGTCAACGGATTTCTTTCTAACACCCTCACTATCAACGCCGGTGTGCCTCAGGGCTCCATACTGTCTCCTACTCTCTTTCTCATTTACATTAACGATCTGCTGGAAAAGACCGGGAATCCAATCTATAGCTTTGCAGATGACAGTACGCTTGTCTCTTCATTCACCTTGAACGCTCGGACATCGGCTGCTCAGGTGAATATCCGCAGACAGCAGGAGGTCGTTCAACTTAACAAAGACCTGGAAGAAATTCTATCTTGGGGTGACAGTAACCAAGTGGAATTTAACGCTACAAAAACCCAAGCGGCAGTTTTTTCTAAAAAAGTTAACGTTGCTGAACCCGACATAGTTATGTCGGAGCACTCCATTCCCCTGGCATCGTCGCTCAATTTGTTGGGCGTTGGTTTGGGAGCAAATATGTCTTGGCATGAACATGTTGCAGGCATAGCAAGGAGAGCTTCTCAAAAGTTGGGAATATTATTTAGAACCAGAAAGCTTTACACCCCACAGCAACTGTTAATTCTTTACAAAGCCCAAATTCGACCAACTATGGAATACTGCTCCCACGTTTGGGGCTCCGCTCCCAAACATACACTACATTTGTTGGATTCTGTTCAGAGAAGAGCGGTCCGTCTGATTGGGGACCCGGAATTGACCGGCGGCCTTGATTCGCTGGAACATCGAAGAACGGTTGGCGACTTGAGTCTGTTCTACAAGTATTTTCATGGAAAGTGTTCGAAGGATGTAGCCCGCTTAATTCCTCCCAAAGCGGTGCATGTTAGAAATACACGTCGCGCTGGTGCTTCGCATCCGTATGAGGTTCAGCTTGTTACTCCGCGTACAATGCTTTTCAAGCAATCTTTTATATGGAGAACGTCATCCCTTTGGAATAATTTGCCCAGCGCTGTGTTTCCCACCGAGTACAATTTACAGCGATTCAAGAACAACGTGAATCGCTTTTTCCGCACTCGTGCCGCTCCTGGAGCGCTTTAGGGACTTCCCTGCAGCACGTGAGCTAGACCCATAAAAAAAAAAAAAAAAAAAAAGATTTTGGTAGAATTAAGTAATGATGAGAACTAAAAATATTTATAGCCCAAAAATATTCACTAGAAAATTAATTTTCATTCATTGAATCCTATTTTCAGCAGCAGAGACTTTTAAAAGCTTACTTAACATAACTATACCAATTTATAAAAAGAAAATGCCAAATCCGTGACAAATCCGCTCAACATAGTATGAGTATCACGACATGACATTCATCATATCCTCCACGGTGATCGCTCATAATTCTATCGTTCATAATAGTTCACTTATTTGTGAAAAATTAAAAGTATTTTGTATTTATTAAATTGCAAAATTTTCCATTTTTCTTATTGGCGAAAACTTCGGGAACCCCTTAAAAGTAATTTTCTGTCTCACACTCTGATACTTACAAAGTAATACTGATGTCATCCAAAGACACCCAAATAAAATATCGATGAGCCTTGCCATTATACCACGATACGTCAAATAATAACAACCAGCGAGACCTTAAGGAAAGAGTCTACCACGAAGGGCATAGACGATACCTACTTTGTGTCATAATATTTTGTTTAGAGAGAGTTATTAATAGAAAAACTATTAAATAAAAAAATATTCATTAAAATGCTGAAGGAAAATCAATACTGACATAAAAATATGTGATGATTTACATCGATCTGAAACAACAAGAGAAAAGCAAACCTATTTGTGGTATTTACATGTTGACAATCAAGAAGACAATCTTTTTTTCTTCGAGTACCATGACCGTTCAACAATCGTTGATTATCATGTTGGCTACCATGTTGATGATGATCATTTTATTGACAGCCACTCGGAAATGTCCATCACGTAGGCTTCCCGTATCACTGTCTCAAATTCTTCAACCACAATGTTCTCTTTCTCCCTGCTTGGGATCGTTCCCTCTATAATCAGTTGCAAGATTTCGTATTTTTCTGGATGTCTCATGATGTGGTCAAAATATTCTAATTATCGTCGCTTAATGGTCGTGACCCCCTCCCATGCGATTGAGAACAGAGAAGATGACGAAGCATAACGTTTCTTTTTTTATATACACTAAGAGACACACACGATATTACTAAAATAATTGACAACACTGTGACGTAATATCAGATGACTGCTAGAGAGAGCATACCCATTATGTTATTTTATTTAACAGGGACAAATAACAAGCTTTTGCTTTTACAAATATGTTTTTTTTTGGGTGTTTTATACCGTTCCCCTTAGGATTCATGAAAACAGAATAAAAGGTAGAAATCATAAAATGTGATGGGAGCAAAAGAATGCCGCCTGCCAGTCAGGAATTTCAGAAATTTATGGTGAAATATAGCAGTGCTATTATTAAAGTATTTATCGATTTTATGGAGTACATAACTGACGGAAAGTCGGAGTATAATTAGACATCCAGTAACAAAATTAGAATACCGAAATAAAGTTAAATGAAATTAAGCAGATAATTTTTTATTACTTTTTTTATTAATGTTTTTTTGATAGTTTACCTCTCTGCCATTATAGCATGGCACTTTTAAGACAACGCGGTGGTGCTACCACGAGCACTATCGCTTCTTAACTCGCTAAGCTACCGAGGCCGGTTTATGTTTCTAATATATATATATAATATATATATATATATATATATATATATATATATATATATATATATATATATATATATATATATATATATATATATATATATGTATATATATATATATATATATATATATATATATATATATATATATATATATATATAATACCAAAGGAACTAAAGACACTTAATAAATGTAGACTTGGAGGATCTTTCAGAAATCACAGAAAAGGAGATAAGTATATTCCAGTAGAATCTCTAATAATTAGAATAACGTCGGCCAAAATCAACTTAGAAAATTATCGGCCCTTCTATCACAAGTGTACAAATATATATATGTTATATTATATATATATATATATATATATATATATATATATATATATATATATATATATATATATATATATATATATATATATATATATATATATATATATATATATATATATATATATATATATATATATATATATATATATATATATATATATACAGGGTGCCTCATATATATGGAATAAAGATTCCACAGCATTTATTAATCAGTGTATCAAAAAAATGTTTAAATAAAAGTTATAGGGTGTTATAAAGTGCACATGCTGACGTTGACAATAAAATATTTTGAACTCTCAGTTCAGCTTGATTTTTTTTTTAAATGGAAAGCCCTGTATATTTTTTTATTTATGAGTCCTACTAAAAATTCTAAATATTATATGTCTAACATACCATGTGTCTAAATTGAACTGTTTTGGAATTTGAAATTTAAAATAAAAAAAGGTTTATTTTTAAGGTAACAATTGTTCAAAATGACTGCCGTTAACAGCGAGGCAGTGACCCAATTTGTTATAAACAGCCTGAACAGAGTTTTGCAGAGAATCCGGGGTCTGTGCTACTTCATATTACATTCTTTGTTGTAAATCTTCTACAGGGTCAGGGTGACCCCATAAAAAAAAAATCGAGGGCTACGACTTTGCGGTTTTTAAATGACCCCTTCTGCCTAAAATCTCGATTAGGAAAAATTACATTCAAATATCAACGAACATTGATTTCATAGTGAGGAGGTGCTCCGTCCTGTGGATACCACAGATTCCTGCTAGGGGTATCCAAATTATTTTCATCGGGAAAAAGACCAGCTTAAGTTGGAATAATTTGCTCTTGGAGTAATTGTAAATACCGCTGTCCTGTAAGATTTCCATCGATAGGAAAGGGACCAATGATATGACTTCCATAAATCCTTGCCGACACGTTTATCTTTTGTGGTCTTTGAGAATGACTGTCGATTATCCAGTGGGGATTCTCAGTAGATTAGTATCGGAAGTTATGCCTGTTAACTCTTCCGTTAAGACGAAATGTGGCGTCGTCAGAAAAAACAATATTATGAATTATTGATTCTTTCCATCATGACCTCGCAAAATTCAACGCGTCTATCGTAGTCATCTTCCGATAATTTTTGCAATAGAATGGGTTTGTATGGATGCCATTTTTTTTCATTTAGTATACGACTTAAGATACCTTTACTTATGTTGTGGTCTAGGCAAAGCTGACGAGTGGCTGTATGGGGATTTTCTGTAATTTTCAATAAAACATCTTACTTTTTATCATCGCTTGTTTTACCTTTAGAGGTCCAGATTTAGAACGATACTTAACATGACCTAATTATCTAAATCGTTTCGATGTTTTGCTAACTACGGATTGGCTAGTAGGTTCTCGATTCGGATATTCTGAGTTAAAAAGATCACATACCTCCTGTTGTGTTCTTCTACGGTCTCCGTAACCAACCATCATTAACAAAGTGATTCTTTCAGTTTCTGTTAAATGTACCATTATAATATTACGCACAAACTGCAGTTTCACAAAATGCAGCTATAAACGTTTTCGTCAATAAATGACGCGTTAAGTCGTTACCTGACAGAAAATGTTTGACACAAACTAGCTTATTTTTTAATTTGATATCCTTAATTTCAAATAACAATAATTCCAAAATAGTTCATTTTAGACATACGGTATGTTAGAAAAATAATATATAGAAATTTTAGAAGGACTCAAAAATAAAATAATATACAGGGCTTTACATTTAAAAAAATTTAAAATGGCATAACTTCTGCCGACAGTTCAAAACATTTTATTGACAACATATAACACCTATAACTTTTATTTAAACATTTTTTTTTGATACACTGATTAATAAATGCAATGGAATCATTATTCCATACATATGGGGCACCCTGTGCACATATATATATATATATATATATATATATATATATATATATATATATATATATATATATATATATATATATATATATATATATATATATATATATATATATATATATATATATATATATATATATATATATATATATATATATACATAGATATATATAACACATAATAAATGCAGGCTCGAAGGATCTTCCAGAAATCACAGAAGATGAGGTAAGTATATCCCGGCAGAATCTCTAATAACTGAAATAACGTCGGCAAAACCACCTTAGAAAATTACTGGCCAATCTCCCTTTTTCACAAGTATAGAAATTACTTGCAATAAACTAGATCAGTACCAGCCAAAGGAACAAGCCTTTAACAATGAGGATTCTTACAGAAAGAGCAATCGAATATAACTTGGACCTCTGCATGACTTCTGTTGATTTTCTTAAAGTATTTGACATCGTAGAGCAACGTGCAATAACGAAATCTCTCCAGAACGCATCTAAACACAAATTTTGAACCACATATAGTAAAACGCCAATACTTAATAAAATCATAAATCTTATTTCGCCAAACTTTTTGCATTGGGAATTGAGGACGTGTTTCCGCAGTTGCTCTGACAAGTTAATAGAATATCAATAAATATAAAGAGGTGCAGCCATCTGAGATATGCAGACGATATTGATCTAATATCTAAAAATAAGAAAGAACTTAGTCAAATGTTAGTGGAAGTGAAAGAAAAGTCAGAAAACCTAGGGAAGACCCACATATAAAAATAAGAAACCAGGTCGTAGGAAACATATCAAACTACGTTTACTTAAGACATATAATATCCTCGAGAAAAGAAAATCAAACTCAAGTGATAACTAGAAAGAGGAGATTAGCATGGTCAGCATTCGGAAAACTGAAGAATGACAATAAAAGTATTCCATTGCGTCTCCGTTCCCGTCTGTTCGATGGATGGATATTCCTTGTAATGACTTGGTGTTTCCAAACGTGGACAATAACAAAGAAATCGATGGAAATGCTCAGAATAACACAAAGAACTATGGATGAGCAGATGCTAGAAGTATCCTTAAGAGAAAGAAGGAGAAATGAAATAATAAGGGTAATAACAAAGATAAAGGACATTGAAGAAGCTATTATCAAACTGAAATTGGGGTTCATGGAACATGTTGGGTCATGAAAATAAATAGAACCAACCGTAGTCAGTGAAGACAATATCTAGGGTACAGATTAGGAGGTCGACCACCAATGCGCTGGATATTTCAAGCGAACCGTGGGCCAATTTCTGTGGCAGTGTTTGAAGTTTAATTTTATTTTATTTCGAAATAATTTTTGGTTTGTGGTCCATATTTTTATATATATATATATATATATATATATATATATATATATATATTTATATATTTATATATATATATATATATATATATATATATATATATATATATATATATATATATATATATATATATATATATATATATATATATATATATATATGTGAACTAGAAACCAAAAATTATTTTGAAATAAAACTTTAAACACTGTCAACAGAAATTGGCGTTAAACTTCTTTATATTAAGCTACAAATTTTCCTAGTAATATAATTAAGTGAACGTTATGAATTTATCTAAACGTCAGCAGTTTAACGTCGACTTATTTAAAATAATAACTCTAAAAGAGCATGAAATGAGGATTTAAATATAGGACTGGCTGAACTAAACTGCCAAGCTGTCTGCGTTTATATTTGCCATTTTTCATTTGAAATTAAGCGATACTATCCTGGTTCTTGGGTTACATTTCCTTGTTTATATATTCTTAGGCAAGTTAATAGCTTAAATGAGGTATAAAAATACTAAAATTAAAGTGAAAAGGTTAGTCATACAAGACTCTAATTATCGTTATTTTATTACCAATTTGAAATAGAAGTCCATAAACAAATTTCGTTGTTCTTAGATTACTTTCCTTCTATATTTTTTTAATAATATACATATATATATATATATATATATATATATATATATATATATATATATATATATATATATATATATATATACATATACATATACATATATATTAATTTAGTGCTATTTTTTTTTTTTATCTACTCGTTAGAAACTTTAGAAATTAGAAGAAATTAAAATTAATGCACTTACATACGTTTACTTAAGACATATAATATCCTCGAGAAAAGAAAATCAAACTCAAGTGATAACTAGAAAGAGGAGATTAGCATGGTCAGCATTCGGAAAACTGAAGAATGACAATAAAAGTATTCCATTGCGTCTCCGTTCCCGTCTGTTCGATGGATGGATATTCCTTGTAATGACTTGGTGTTTCCAAACGTGGACAATAACAAAGAAATCGATGGAAATGCTCAGAATAACACAAAGAACTATGGATGAGCAGATGCTAGAAGTATCTTTAAGAGAAAGAAGGAGAAATGAAATAATAAGGGTAATAACAAAGATAAAGGACGTTGAAGAAGCTATTATCAAACTGAAATTGGGGTTCATGGAACATGTTGGGTCATGAAAATAAATAGAACCGACCGTAGTCAGTGAAGACAATATCTAGGGTAGAGATTAGGAGGTCGACCACCAATGCGCTGGATATTTCAAGCGAACCGTGGGCCAATTTCTGTGGCAGTGTTTGAAGTTTAATTTTATTTTATTTCGAAATAATTTTTGGTTTGTGGTCCATATTTATATATATATATATATATATATATATATATATATATATATATATATATATATATATATATATATCTATATATATGTGAACTAGAAACCAAAAATTATTTTGAAATAAAACTTTAAACACTGTCAACAGAAATTGGCGTTAAACTTCTTTATATTAAGCTACAAATTTTCCTAGTAATATAATTAAGTGAACGTTATGAATTTATCTAAACGTCAGCAGTTTAACGTCGACTTATTTAAAATAATAACTCTAAAAGAGCATGAAATGAGGATTTAAATATAGGACTGGCTGAACTAAACTGCCAAGCTGTCTGCGTTTATATTTGCCATTTTTCATTTGAAATTAAGCGATACTATCCTGGTTCTTGGGTTACATTTCCTTGTTTATATATTCTTAGGCAAGTTATAGCTTAAATGAGGTATAAAAATACTAAAATAAAGTGAAAAGGTTAGTCATACAAGACTCTAATTATCGTTATTTTATTACCATTTTGAAATAGAAGTCCATAAACAAATTTCGTTGTTCTTAATTACTTTCCTTCTATATTTTTTTAATAATATATATATATATATATATATATATATATATATATATATATATATATATATATATATATATATATATATATATATATATAGATATACATATACATATACATATATATTATATATTTAGTTTAGTGCTATTTTTTTACCTACTCGTTAGAAACTTTAGAAATTAGAAGAAATTAAAATTAATGCACTTGCTCATGGATCTACAGACTTGTTCAAACTGAATAAAATGAAAGACTGATTTTGTCAATTTCCACCTTATTTTGTTTTACAAAAACTGTGTGACACGTTTCGTTAACACTGTAGCTTCGTCTGATACAAAACAATATCAGATATCACGAAACAAGTCATACACTTTTTGTAAAACAAAATAAAGTGGACACTGACAAAATCATTTTTCATTACATTCGCTATGAATTTCCATCAAGTAACAGCCAACTTGATGGGCAACAATTCAAAGTTTGTTCAAGCTGTTTTATTAAATAATATATTTCTATAAATTCAAAAATTTATGTTAAAAATTTTAACACTTTGAACACAAGAACACTTCCAAATATTAAACACACTAAATTCGGTTTTAACGTACTTTTACCCGATCATAATTTTAGATTATATGATGCTTCGAATATATGTAATTACATTCTGACTTTTTTCAATTTCTAAACATTTGCCTGGCAAATTCACAAAAAAGGTTTACGGCTAAGCAATCGGGCTCTTATAAAATCCGAAAAATTCTTGCTTAGTTATAAAGCGCTCTATCCTAGGAAAGCAACTGCTGTTCTGGTTAGCTAGAGTGTACAAATGAAAACAACACTCTTTAATTTCTTGTCTTGACATTTCCACCTTAGTCGTGAAATTTGCCGCAGTCACCCACCTAGGACACAGCCATATTAGTAATTATGCGTAAGCACCGTTATTACAAGGACTGTATAAATTTAGCGCTTACTTAATGAAAATCCATTTTTAGGAAATTAAAAGACGAACTGTTGTTCAGATTTTCACTATATTTTATTTAGTAGCAGTAGAAGTTTAACTGCCGTTTGAGAAAGGTGCTGTGTACCGAAACATGTCAGGGCTAACTTAAGGTATTATTTTATTCACTTCATTTTGATATATAAAATAAAGTGAAAATCTGAACAACAGTTAGTCTTTTAATTTCCACCGTTATTTCATTCAAAGACGCTTATACACAAAGGCTGAATAGGCGCCAATAAAAATTATTTAAGTTGAAAAGGAAACCTACACGAAACATAATATTTTTTTCCGAAATTAGTGAACTACAACATATTAATGAAAATTGCTGCACTTCGCTCTCATTCTCTATTCTTACTTCAATGTATCATTCTTAGATTCTTAGTCGTAGGCTGGAAAAGTGCTGCCAATATCTGTCACGAATCGAACCATCAGTTGACAAGTGTTGCTTCCTTGCGCGTCTATCTATTGAATGACAAAACGTTTCATAAAATTTTTTTTCCCATTTTTTATTATACTCTCATTTCCATTACTACACTCTATAATTCAATATACATCATCCTTTATTTTCAGCCGACAACATGAAATTCTAACAATGGGATTTCTACGTGCGGCATGAACTTCATGCCACATAGACTACATCACGTCTGTGTCCTGACATGTAACAGCTTTGTCACACAACTGAAATTAGTTCGATGTAAATTTAAATACTCACGTCGTGTCTCCTAAATTTCGTTTCGATTACGCGAAATATAATTTAACTTTATTTTTGCGCTTAATCAATTATTGCTGAATAATTAATAAACTTAATAATTTTATAAGAACTAAGCTTCGAGCACTGGAACAATTATTATTAGAGTTATTTTATTTAGAAATATTAATATTGCTTAAACATGTTTACAGCACACTGGTACTACCATAACCGAGCACCTAGACAAAACATTGCAACAGTCAGTCGTTTGAAAATGAATCACGGCTGCTCCACCAAAATTCTGAATAAGTACAATTGTAAAGGCAACAAAATTTTAAGTTATTAGAGCATTTTCTAATAGGATATCTATTTTGAATAAGTAAAAGATTTATTCGCTAAACCTGATTTATTTATGGAAGGGTAACAAATTAAATATAAATTGCTTAGTCATTGACCCATACAGTGACAGGTCAACGCCGTGACTAAAGAGGAGTTTAAGTTCCTTTCGTTATTTGTATCGTGCCCACATTTGTTACATTTGTATTATTATTTTTATAATTTACTAATTAGATATATAATTAAAATTATTAGACGTATACAAATATATATTTTTTGGTAATAAAGATCAGTTTTTAACTTAATATTAAAACTAAAATCAATGTTTTAGTGACTTCCACACCTTCAGGGCAAAGTATTTAAAAGGAAATACATGTTGCACGTTTATAACTTTTGCATATACTTTACAATTTTTTGCGAATTTGAAATTTTACTTTCAATGTTACAGCTGTTAATATAACAATCACAGCCCCACAAAAAAAAAGTGGGGTATACTTTTGATGCGATATATCAGATCCGTAGTATTTTTGCCCACTGATCACGAATCTGACGTCAGAATATCGCCATCACATCTCAATTTTTTTCTAACCTCAAAAAATAGGTAAAAATTAGTAAAAATTAGGAAAAAATATACTCCTAAAAAATTTATTCAAGCTTTTTCATGAATCCAAAGATGTATTAATATGTATTCGGACACGCTAAAGCTAATATTCATCGGTTGGATTGAGCCATACAGTTCTGTTTTCTTTCTAACCTCAATAAATCAGACAGATATAGTGCTTCTCGAATGCAAAAAACGAATTCAAATTAAAAATTCAACCGATCCTTACCAAATTTGGTACACGGAGATTTTTTGGGTCGCTGATCTCGAATCTGAGGTTGGATTTGCAAAATTCAAGATGGCAGATGTTTTCGCGCCATTTTGAACGCCGAGAAAGTTCATCGGTCGATTTTTATTCTTCTACCTGCATCCAGGGCACCCCCACGTGGTGACGGTGGGCAACGGTGTTACTCCACTAGCCGGCAAAGTCCCTGGATAACGGCTTAGATGCCGTCATGGCAGGTAGAAGAAAAAGAATTACTATGCAGGGACTCGGAAACCCAGTATCGGCGGTTGGTCAGGGTGGGAAAAGCGGGCCCGCAGCCGTCGTCATCCAGCGACCGTAGCTCTTCATGTGTGGGTGACTTGGCTCATGTAGAGTATAATGCTACAAGAAAACGGTCTCACGGTACAAGGACTTTTCATAAGCGCGATAAAAACAGTGATTCATTTTGTTATATTTGCTGTCAAACACGTATTGAGTAAAATGGGGTCACCGATAACGGATAAGATTAAAACCTTATAAAAGGATTGTTTTAACATTGAAATACAGCACCAGGATACAGATTGGGTTCCCCACATCATTTGCAGTTCTTGCAAAATAATGTTGTACATCAATAAGAAGGCGATTAAATATTCCAGACCAGCAATATGGAATAGACCATACAGTGAAAATGATTGCTACTTTTGTATGAATGTTGTATCTAGGCATAACCGAAAAAATAAAAGCACTATTACTTATAACGATGTTTCGACAGTAACAAGACCAACTAAACTAATTCCGCCTCCTGAACCACTTGATGCTGATGTTATGGAAACAAATGATTTCACCTTATCAGTTCATGCCGAAAACATTGAGACTGTCGAAAAAGATTCAAACACTGTTACTAATGAATGTTCTAGTGACAATCTATCATATACTAGTGACACAGATAAAGAATTTCTACCATACAACCGTAAACCAGAACCAATACTCGTATCACAGTCAGAACTTAGTGATCTAGTCAGAGATTTAGGCTTATCGAAAGATGGTTCAGAGCATCTTGCATCCTTTTTAAAGAAAAGACATTTACTTAAGCCAGAAGCTACGATTTCTTATTATAGAAACAGAGATGAAGAATTTTGAAAATATTTCACAATGGACGAGGAATTGTCACTTTCATATTGTACCGATGTAAAAGGTCTAATGGATGAATTTCAAAATAACTCATACGATCCTGAAGAATGGAGACTGTTCATTGATTCTTCTAAACGGAGCATTAAGGCAGTTTTGCTGCATAATACCAACGTTTACGCTCCCATTCCGATTGCTCATTCCACAGTTATGGAAGAGCAATATGAAAAAATGAAGCAGCTTTGATAAAAATAAAATATGCTAATCATAACTGGAAAATTTGTGGAGATCTGAAAATTGTAACAATATTGCTTGGCCAACAGTCAGGGTTTACACTTTATCCCTGTTATAAATGTCTGTGGAATAGCAGAGACAGGGAACGTCATTATAAGAAAAAAATTTGGCCAACAAGAGAATCGTTCACTCCTGGTGAAAACAATGTATTGTTTCCACCATTGGTAGATCCAGGAAAAGTTCTTATTCCCCCGCTTCACATTAAGCTTGGACTTATGAAGCAATTCACGAGAGCATTAGATACAAACGGCCCATGTTTCAAATATTTGCATAAAAAATTTCCGAAATTTTCTGAAGCTAAAATTAAGGCAGGCGTATTTGACGGCGCCACAAATAAGAAAATTTTTTCAAGATTCATTATTTGTTACTAAAATAAATATAACAAGATACAGCCAAAAAAAGGAAAGTTAGGCGCGGGTCTAACCTTCGCAATTCTAGGGCTTAAGGGTCTACTATTTGAGAGTATATGGTTTAAAAGTCCTGGTTTTGAGTTTATTGGGTCTCATTTTTAAAGTTACAGGGTTATTGAGGTCTATTTTTTGAGGTTACAGGGTGTGGGAGTCTAAGGTTTCAGGGTTTAGGGTTTAAGAGTATCAGATTTGAGGATTCCCCAACTGTATACCAAATTTGGTAGGAATTGGTTGTTTTCAAAAATTTTGTCCGCCATCTTGGATCCGCCATTTTGAATTTTACAAATCCGACCTCAGATTCATGATCAGCAACCCAAAAAACCCCCGTGTACCAAATTTGGTAAGAATCGGTTGAATTTTAATTTGAATTCGTTTTTGCATTCGAGAAGCACTATATCTGTCTGATTTATTGAGGTTAGAAAGAAAACAGAACTCTATGGCTTAATCCAACCAATGAATATTAGCTTAGCGTGTCCGAATACATATTAATACATCTTTGGTTTCATGAAAAAGCTTGAATCAATTTTTTAGGAGTATATTTTTCTTAATTTTTACTAATTTTTACCTATTTTTTGAGGTTAGAAAAAAATTGAGATGTGATGGCGATATTCTGACGTCAGATTCATGATCAGCGGGCAAAAATACTACGGATCTGATATATCGCATCAAAAGTATACCCCACTTTTTTTTTGTGGGGCTGTGAAAATCAACGTGGAGTAGACATCTTTACAATTTATTTAATTCTGTATATATTCTGTAATAGTGTTTCAATATTTATTATACATTTAGTACCGCTATAACCTCAGTCGTCTTTAAAAGAAGTTTGTGGTTGACACGCCACGATCCAGACATTTGAATTAAATCAAGAAAAATAACAAATAAATGTTCACCTTTAACTTTTATAAACTAAGCAGTGCGTTACTACGACTACAACTTGGTATATTTCAACCTTGCCCAATTTGATGTTTCGTATTATTATTTCGCTTTATTAACTTAACTTTTCTTGTTGGTTATTCTCTTTTGATGTGAAAATAGCAATAAATGTTGCCAAAACATAATTAGATGAAGTTGTTTTTGCAGACATCAGTCGAGGTCTGCACAAACATAATTGTAAACTAAAAAAATTTACAAATAAGAATTTTACTTTTAATGGGGAAGCTGTGGCCTTGATGACGACTTTTTAGAAGTCTGCTAGAGTTCTGTAGTCAGCTAACATAGTAGAGGTATTTATTGACGTGTAAAATAAATAAATTACTGTTTCTTCCGCTAAATCTACTAAGAAACAATATGATATTATGTAACTAGTGTTGAAAATATACTTTTTCTAAATTGGAGATTCGAGAGACACCAATTACACCTTATGAAGTCCTCGGCCAGCCACAGAAACCGCACGCTCTGTAGTACGCAAGCAGCTTATATTTATTGAGAGTGGTTTTTCCGCTTTGTCGCAGTTCTGTCAGCGTGGAAAACGTCAAAGCAGATCGTACAAAGAGTTTTCATTAAGTTTTATTTTAAACTTTTTTTTACGGGTCCAGCACACGCGCTACAGGGAAGTCCCTAAAGCGCTACAGGAGCGACACCTGTGCGGAGAAAGCGATTCACGTTGTTCTTGAATCGCTGTAGATTGTACTCGGTGGAAAACACAGTCCTGGGCAAATTATTCCAAAGGGATGATGTTCTTCATATAAAAGACTGCTTGAAAAGCGTTGTACGAGGAGTAACAAGCTGAATCTCATATGGATGTGAAGAATTAGAGCAACGTGTATACTTCTAACATGCACCGCTCTGGAAGGAATTAAGCGGGCCACATCCTTCGAACACTTTCCATGAAAGTACTTGTAGAATAGGCTCAAGTCGCCAACCGTTCTTCGAAGTTCCAGCGACTCAAGGGCGTCGGTTAGTTCAGGTTCCAATCAGACGAACAGCTCTTCTCTGAATAGAATCCAACAAATGCAGTGTATGTTTGGGAGCGGAGCTCCAAACATGGGAGCAGTATTCCATAGTTGGTCGAATTTGAGCTTTGTAAAGAATTAACAGTTGTTGTGGAGTGTAAAGCTTTCTGGTTCGAAATAATATTCCCAACTTTTGAGAAGCTCTCCTCGCTATGCCTGCAACATGTTCATGCCAGGACATATTTGCTCCCAAATTAACGCCCAACAAATTGAGTGACGATGTTAGAGGAATGGAGTGCCCCGACATAACTATGTCGGGTTCAGCAACGTTAACTTTTTAGAAAAAACTGCCGCCTGGGTTTTTTGTACCGTTAAATTCCACTTGGTTACTGTCACCCCAAGATAGAATTTCTTCCAGGACTCTGTTAAGTTGAATGACTTCCTGCTATCTGCGGATATTAGTCTGAGTAGCCGATGTCCGAGCATTCAAAGTGAATGAAGAGATAAGTGTACTGTCATCTGTAAAGCTGTAGATTGGATTCTCGGTCTTTTCCAGCAGATCGTTAATGTAAATGAGAAAGAGAGTAGGAGACAGTATGGAGCCTTGGGTACACCGGCGTTGATAGTGAAGGTGTTAGAAAGAAATCCGTCGACTGCCACTTGTAAAGAACGCTCTCTGAGGAAACAAGAGAGCCACAAACAGAACCTTTCAGACATACCATAAGAACGTAGCTTAGCCAACAGCCCATCGTGCCAAACACGGTCGAATGCCTTGGATATGTCAAGAGCAACAGCTCGAGATTCTCCAAAGTGTTCAATTGCGTTGTTCCAAACATGTGTTACATAAGTCAGAAGATCTCCTGTTGATCTAATTTTACGAAAGCCATATTGGTGATCGCAAATAATGTTGAATCTTTCAAGATATTTTAGAAGATGCTGATTGATAGCCTTTTCCATGACTTTCGATATTATTGAAAGCAGTGCGATTGGTCGGTAGTTATTTGGCGAGGTCTTCTTGCCTTTTTTAGGTATCGGCTGAACTGTTGCACATTTCCAGCAGGAACGAAATATTCCCTTTCTGTAGGATTGGTTGAAAAGTCTACAGAAAACTGGTGTTAGTTCCCTCGCACAGTTTTTACGAACTATGGCAGGTATTCCGTCAGCGCCAGAAGCCTTTTTGGTGTCTAGCCTCATCAGAATACGCTTACGATGTTATATTACTCAGTTATTATACAGTTATTGTGCATTCTTTAAACAATGCAGTGGGGTGATCGAGAAAATAAGATTGCTGTTACAGCTTTATTTAAGTGCGGTATGGAACAAAGCGACAGTTTTATGGCCGGGCGATAAAATTATTTCCTGAGAGGGAAGACGAAAACAGGCAACGTAAAAGCGCGAATTAACCAAAATCTTCTTCGCTACCAAAAAATTTTATCTCGTGAGATGAAAATTTCTCTCGTATTATCAAAGAAGACTTAAGACTTGGCGCTTATAAGAGCAGAGAGCCAGCTCTAATAGGTTACCAGTATACATTTTTGTGAATAAAATGTGAAAACTTCGGCTAAAATATATCAAGACACTATTTTAGAGAAAGTTGTGAAACTCCACAACCATACTCTTTTCAAAAATAAGTATTGGTCCCTACTCCAAGATTCTGCACCAGAACACAAAGCTAAAACACGACAAGCATGGCTTCAACAAAATGTGCTTTCATTTATTACTACTACTACTAGTTTACTTCTTTAGTAATAAATGAAATTTCTGCAAGTCCTGATCTAAATCCTTTAGATTATAAACTATGGTTCCCTTAGAGGCTATGGTTTACTCTAAAAGAAATACCAATCTTGTCTCTAAAAAATATTTTTTTTAAATTTTGATAGAAATTAAATATTTCGGAAATGTTTTCATAGTAACAGTAGTTATGGAAGTACTATTTTATTGCCCTATTTATCTTTATTTTAAAATTAATTGGTAATACATGCCTTTTAGAAATAAATAGGATACGTAGACATGACTTCTAAAGCCATATTTGTAAAAACCTTTTTTTAAAGCAAAAATACTTTTTTTAGCAGGTTTATTAATTTGAACTTTTCCCTTTACTTTGCGGCTTGATCGCGTATTTAGTATTTATCACTCTGATAAGCAAAAATAATTAGTCCTTTCATTTATAATTGAGTGGAAAAAAGCCTCGTCTATTCTACGATAATAATTATGTTTGGAAAAATCAGTTCAGAGAAACAAAAGCCATACAAATAGCTCGTAAATGAAAGAAAATCAATTAGCTTAGTATTAAAAAAGAGGTGTTTGACCAGAAAAGATCGGTAATAAAGCAGCTTCTTGCTTTTTGTAAACGTTTTATTAGGTATAGTCTAGAAAGTTTTATTTCTTTTCAGATTCTCTGAAATATCTCAAGGCAGATTTATAATGATTTTATATTTCACTTTTATTAAAGCTATTTTTAATACATTCAAATATAGTATTTAATAGAAATAATTCTGTGAGAACTTAATTAATAAAAATGTAACGTAAGTCTCGTTTGAAAGTTTTATATTATCATCGTAACTTTAAATAGCGCAAACTCAGACATACAAAAAAAGTTCATTATTACGAACCAAAATACATGGATCTAGTGTATTTTTCGACGCTGAATTCGAATCCGTAGTTAAATAACCGGTCAAGTGCAAGTTGAACTTACACTATTAGTGTTCCGTACGTTAATTGCTTTTAAAATAAAAAATTTTGTTATGGTGATATAAAATGATCAATGACTTCACAAAACACACCCCAAATGAGTTTACAACAAAGTTTGTTTCCAATCTTTACTGAAAACTGATGACCTTAAAATTTTTCTTTTTTTTATATACCAGATAAATTATTAAAGGTAATGCACCCGTGATAATTTTCGTTCAATCTACACCCCGTGGAAAATATTCCAGAATTTTTTCAAAATTTTTTGATCAGTACTTTTCGAGATAAGAAGGGTGGACAGCGATTTTCGCGATTTTTTAAAAATAATACAAAAAAAAGTGAGCGCAAAAATTACCTTATATATATATATTTTTTACTCGTGTTTTCACAAGCTTTCATTTGACACCACACTCGATGATCTAGTAAAAAAAATTTTTTTTTTCACTTCCGATTTCACTCCCAAAACTAACCCCTTAAGTCAAAATTTAACTTTCAAAACTACATGGCTCTGATAAGGCCATCAATTCCTATATTATTACCAAATTTCAACTTTCTATGACAAATAGTTCCGGAGAAAATCGGATGTGACAGACGGATAGACACCGAAGTCATCTTATAAGTGTTCCGTACGGAACTCTAAAAATGATTTAACGTTTCATTTTTTTTTTTACTACAATTATCCTCTTGACATGAGAAAAGTAAAACTATAGAAAACCACCTACTCTACCCTTAGACGCTCTACGCTCTAATGATGCACATGGTTGTTATTGAAATTCGGAAGGGATCAAGTACTTTTACCTCATTGTTCCAAATATTCAAGACAACTAGATCATCTTCCTAATAAGGTCGAAAATCATCCGTAGGAGGGGAGGGAACTACCTCCTGGGATTGATGGATCTTAAAATGTCTAACATCTAAAAATAAAAAAATGCAGGCTTTCTTAGTCTCAGGCAAGATGGACAAATACAGCCTGTATTTTTTTCTCAGATGCTAGAACTTCTAAGATCCATCAATCCCAGGGGGTAGTCTCCTCTCTTCCTATTTACCCTGTTTAAATAATTAAAAAATATATTTAATGATTCTTCTTCTTCGGGTACCATGACCGTTCAACGAGTATTGGTTGTCATGTTGGCTACCATGTTGATGATGATCGTTTTATTGACAGCCGCTCAGAAGAGTTGAACCGTAGACTTTCCGTACCACTGCCTCAAAATTTTTTAACCATGACCACCTAGACCAAGTCTGCCTGGAATGTTTCCCTCTAAAATCAAATGCAAGATTTCGTATTTTTCTGGATGTCTCATAAGGTGGCCAAAATCACCAATCACCAATCTATATATTCTAATTTGCGTCGCTTAATGGTCGTGACCACCTCCAAGTCCTTATCCACGCGAGTGAGAACCCTGTTGTTACTAATTCTGTCCGTCCAACTGATTTTCAGCAGTCGTCCACACACCCACATCTGAAGCAAGACGCTTCAGCATCGCTTTATCGTCCATGCTTCCGTGCCGTACAAGAGAACCGGAAAAACATAGCAGCCTACCATTCTCATCCGTAGTTTCAATGATAGTTCGTGACTAATTTGTTCTTCATAAATGCGGCTCGGGTCTTCTCTATTCGAATTTTGACTTCCACAGTCGGGTCCCAGTGGTCGTTGATATTGCTACCGAGATACATCAATTTATCAACTCTCTCTATCTTTGTGCCACTGACTGACTTTACTTATAATCATATAGTTTTTTTATTTGCATTGAGTGTTGTACAAATTGTGTACAAGTGTAATTATTTTACCAATAAGATTTTGTAGATCTTTTCCGTTATTAGTGATAATTAGTGTATCATCGGGGTATCTGTTGTTATTTATGTTATCACCACTGATGTTGATTTCTTAAATGGTACCAGTGTGTGCTTCATTGAATATGACATCTGAATAGAGGTTCAACAACAAGGGCGATAGAATACAACCCTGACTTCCTCACCGATGATTAAAAAACTACAATTTTCTCTTTTAAAATTAGATCTAACAAAATATATGCTCTCTGACAAACGAAATACAGCCGACACTCTATATAGTGAAAGACCAAAATGTTGACCGAAATTTCACTATAGAGAGTTTTTCACTATATAAAGAAAAAATCCGTATATATTGCTATGTATGTATTTTATATTGGTAATCATTTACTTGTATTTTATAAGGTACAAGCAACAAAAAAAATTGCAAAATTGAATTATTAGAAAAGATTTTATTAACATTTGAAAGTTTAAATAGTACATAGCATGTACAGGGCTAAATACATACATAAAGTCCGTACGTCATAGTTTTCAGGCCATATAACAGACGACTATTATATTATTTGTCTCTTTTCACCAATAAATCGTAGTATTGGTAAAAAGAGACAAAAAATATAATAGTCGACTGGGATATTGCCTGAAAACTCTGACGCACGTGTAAAGATATAACGTACGGACTTTATATATGTATGTACTACATACGAAATAAAAAGAATAATACAAAATCTGTTAATACATATGTACATACTACGTACATACGTACTAGGAAAAATAATCAGTTATTTTCTTTTGAACATGACTTTTAAAAAATAATTGTTGCTCAACAAAAATCTCGCATTTATTCAAATGCATAAAGATTTGATCAGGTACACTTTCCTGGCCCCTGAGAGTAGTTCGCACAATGTCAAATGCATTTCTTATTTCATTTTCACTAAATTTAGCAGGACATTCCCCGGTTTCAGTTTCTTCTTCATGATCTTCTATACTTTTTATATCGTCAATTATGTCTTGGTCAGTTGGGAGATCTGTCGTGTCAACATCATTGTCGATTTCTAAGAAATCTTCAAGTAAAAAATCTGCGTCGACGATAGCAATTTTTTGTAGAATACCCCATTGCCTTTTTAAGGTAGCAAGATCCATTTCGTCTTCTTCTTCCCATTCGTCAATTTTTTCAGTAGAACCTGCTTTAGAAAAGCAGTTTTTGATAGTTTTCTGAGAAACATTTTCACTCCATACTTTAGTGACTTCGGTTATACACTCTTTAAGGGTAATCAATTTTTGGACTGGAAGGTTGTTATCGATCGCATTAACAATTTTGTGAACAATTCTGTTTCGGTAATGATGTTTTATGTTTTTTTTTATAATACCCTGGTCCATAGGTTGCAATTTGGAGGTCATGTTTGGTGGAAAAAAGATCAATTCAATATTCCTTAATTTTTTACTTACAGTAACTGGATGTGCAGGACAATTGTCTATAAACATCACAATCTTTCGCTTTTGGCTTTTCATTTTCGTGTCCAGTTCTTTGATCCATCTTTCGAAAATCTCAGAAGTCATCCATGCCTTTTTATTATTGGCGTAATCTAATTCCTTTTAAACAACAACGAGTATTTTTGCTTTTACCTCTGAGCAGTAATTTCAGTTTTTCTGAGCCATCCATGTTTGCTCCAGCCATAAGTGTCACCCTTTCTTTACTTGTTTTAACACCAAAACATTTATCACTTTTAAAAGCAAAAGTTTTATTTGGCAAACGTTTTAAAAACAAACCGGTTTCATCACAATTGAAAACGTTTTTTGGCTCGTACTTTTTCAATGCACTTTTTAAAACAGTTTCAGTCCAAATGTCACAGTGCTCCTGACTAACGCTTGCACTCTCGCCAGACACCGTCTTGAAAACAATTGAATTGCGAGTCTTCCAGGCACTCAACCACCCTTCACTAGCTTGAAAATTAACGCAGTTCAATTCTTTAGCAAATTGTAGAGCCTTTTGATTTATTAAATTTCCCGATATTGGTACGTCTTGATGCGTCCGGGGCTCTTGAAACCATCGTAAAACTGCTTCATTTACATCCTCGTAAGTACTCACCCGTACTCGTTTTCGACTGCTTGGAACACTAGGTTTCTTGATGATACTGTCGCGACTTTTTATTATCAGAGATACGCAACTTGGAGAAAAACCAAATTTTGCAGCAACATCAATTTTTTTTCAGCCTTTATCAACTTCCTCCAAAACTTTAATTTTCTCAGCTAAACTTAAACACACTCGCTTGGACATCTTACTTGATTCTTAAACAAAAAGAAACTGAACCTGAATTTGCGAATTACTAGGCCTCGACTATAAAATGCGTTTTTCCCCCGGGTTTCTATAAAATGGGTTATTCCCCGGGTTTCTCACAGAAATCTACCTGATTTATTGCCAACCATTAGGCGTTATAAACGCGTTAAGAACCTTTTCAAAAGAATGCGCCATAAAAATGGAATTCGTGCTAATGTTAGATAAAAATGGGAAATCCGAAATGGCCAAGATCTCAATAAATGCATAAAAATTTATACATAAAATTCCGGTAAAAATTTTATTATATAGAGTGTTACTATTTTACAGATTCACTATATGCAGGGCTTTTTACATGGAATTTCATTAAAATATTCTAGGTCTTGAAAAAATTGCACTATAAAGAGTTTTTCACTATATAGAGTTTCACTATAAACAGTGTCGACTGTACTTTAAAAAATAAAATTTAAATGTGTACTATACAGATAAAAAGAATTATAGGTCTGCTAAGAAAAACATCCTGATTGTGTACATAAAAATAAACCTGCTTTGTGACGCGTGGCCGAATTATTATTTTTGCGATATTTAATATTATTTATTATGAAAATGGAAGTAAAAAAATATTTTTTTGTGATCTCAAAATCTAAGACCTAAAAAAAAAGAAAAATGGAAGGAAATTTTTTCAAGAGTACAATATTTTCCGTTAACAGAGAAAGTAAATACAATAATTTACCTACTGTTTGATAAGTATATTTCTGCCAACTTAACCGTATTTCTAAAACTGGTTCCATATATATATATATCGTATATTATATCCTTCTACGATATGGTGTAGAGCAGTTATACATTCTCCTTTTTTTCCTCTCAATATTCACATATAAACTTCTTCCATCCGTCTCTACTCTTTGCCATTTTCACTGCTTTTTTCCAAGATTTTCCCTTTTCCTTAAGTATACCTCCAATACTCCTATTCCAGGTCTGTCTAGGTCTTCCTCGCTTCTGTTTTCCCTGTATTCGGGCTTCATATACTTGTTTCACCTGTCTCTCATCCTTCATTCTCTGTATATGTCCTCACCATCCGAGCTGTTTTTGTTATATATATTCCATAATTGCTTGTACTCTCAGCCTTCTCCTTATTTCTATATTCTTTATTCTGTCCTTCCGTGTAACTCCTTGGGCTGCTCTCAGTATTTCATTTCGACGGCTTGTATCTTGTTTTTTTGCCTGTCTGTTAGGGTCCATGATTCACATCCATGTGTTAGGATTGTCCTATAAATTGCTTTGAACACTTTTATTTTTATTTGTTTCGTCACTTCTTTCTACCTAATGAATTTATTACTTATTGCATAGTAAAGATTGCTCGTTTTTTTCGATTCTTTCATTAATTTCTTTGTCTTGTTTTCCAGTTTCATCCATTATCACTCCCAAATACTTATACTGTTCCACTTGTTGTATTTTATTCCCTTCTATGTAAATGTTCGTTTGTTGGTTTTCCAGTGTCATTACTTTTGTTTTATCTATATTAATTTTCATACCTTCTTCTTTGAACGCTTTATTCCAAATATCGAGATTTCCTTGTAAATGTCTCTCATTTTCCGCCACTAGCACAATATTATCAGCACTTCAGCATAATATTTTTATTTAGCTAGCAGCATTGTCACAAAAAACAGGTTCAGATTCAACTTTCTATTCTTTTTAGCTTTAGCTAGCCTTTAGTATCCGATTGTCACAAAAAAAATCTGGTTCCATATTTAACTTAATATTTCAAGTTTCTGCTCTGTAATCAGATCTCTATCTTTCTATATCCTATTTCTATTAAAATGGAAATAATGAAAAATCAATAACACTAAAATAGAAGTAAATTACGACATGTACGCAATCATCTTTTTAGCACCCTCCCTCATCCCTTTTACCCCGTATATATTTTACTATAGAACAATTATTTTATATTAAATATGCAATTTTGCAACCAAACCTCAGGATAAACACTATTGAAACGATAGAATGACAGCCCCCCCTTCACCCTCTTCCCATGTTAACAATGAAAGTAATGAAAAAAAAATATAAGGTTTCGATTTCTTGACTGAAAGAATTCCGAAAAAGCCCCATAACAAGATAAATACGAATTCACTTTTTTACCTGTCTTCTTCACATTATATGTTTTATTATAAATGATTATGCTCAAAATTTGTCCATTTTCTCATTCAAGAAATTCTCATAATACTATTGAAACTATACAAGGTTCTCTCATTTCTTTTGCCCTCATACAGCCCGATATATAAATGGCAACCTCTCTTACTGCTCACTCCAACCCATTAGCCCCTTATATATGTTACTGTGTCCCCTTACATATGTTACTATAAATAATATAGTTAAAATTTATCAATTACATGAACCAACAAACCATCACCACTTTCGCCTCCTTATTGGATTAAATATAAATAAATAATGAAAAATAATCCAGGTTTTGAACCCTTTGACTTCAAACACCTTGAAAAAAAATTAACCCTGTATACTTGTATACGAAACAACCCCTCTAATCTCTTTCCCCACCCCTTTTATATTTTATCATAAACAAAATATTTGTTTATTATTTCAACAAAGAAAACAAGGACAAGTTACCATATTATTACTAAAATCATACAAAATTTATCGTCAGTATCTCATTTCACGCGAGAGTTATCGTGCTAACATACAGACAGACCGACGGAAATGAGTGACTATATTTTTCGTGGTCTAGGAACCCTAAAACGTCAAAAAAAGCAGAAATCTAGGATTGTGATTACATACTTTCCTTTAGCAAGGAAAGTAAAATACTATTACCCCTCTTTTTCTTTGAGCTATAAAACTCAACTCAAAATTCTGTTTTTTTTCCGTCTATACGAAAACAAAGAAGCTAAAGATATAACCATGATTTTTATGAAAAACTTTGCAAGAGTATAAAATTTGGAATTGAGAAAGCACAGAACCCCCTGGTGCTTATAACTTTGCTTTTATAATTTTTTTAAAAGTATTTATAACCCTTGTATCTTTCGTATTAAAAAAGTTATAATCCGTTTGCTTTTATGCCCTAGGTACCAAACAATAATAATCATGCTACTAGCATATAATATCTTAATTAAATCTATAAATTATCAAAATGCAAAAAAAATCCAAGCAAAAATTACATTGATGTCTATTTCCCCAAAAGACCCGAATATATCATCCACAGATATCCTATAAGGGTTTCTAGAGAAATAAAAGCAATATATCTTAATTAAAAGCAATCTTTAGAAAGTTCCATGCCGACTGTCTCTTGTGGACAATTTATTTCAAGATATCTTATACGGTGTATATGTAAAAGGAGAAAAATTATTTTTAGGTGTGTTTGCTATTATATTAATTATTAAGTTTCTTTATTAATTTTTGATGCTCAATTAACATACTTTCCTTGATATCTAAAATGTTTAGAAATGAATTAAACTTTTATAACTTATAAGTATAATTTTTATAAACCAAGTATCAGAGTGGCTATTTAAATATTTACTTAAAAATAGACACTACTATATATAAAGATTTTTTGAAACTTCATTCCTTAAGTATGTCATCTTAGT
Organism: Pachyrhynchus sulphureomaculatus; assembly: GCA_019049505.1. Classification (NCBI taxonomy): domain Eukaryota; kingdom Metazoa; phylum Arthropoda; class Insecta; order Coleoptera; family Curculionidae; genus Pachyrhynchus; species Pachyrhynchus sulphureomaculatus. The sequence continues at coordinate 95,080,231 of CM032456.1, forward strand.
AACAGAAAAAATTACAATTTCTCTGCTTACCTTAAAGATTATTTAACGTCTCGACCATTAAATACTACTTAGACCAGTAAGAAATATAATTATGGATTTCGAGTATTTGGAGGTCGTAAAAGACCAGGCTTGAACTAAGTAAACTGAAAATCATATACTGCCGATGCTAGCTCGACTAACAAGTTGCGATACGACGTGACCCCGAGATGATTCGATTAAAGAGAGGATTAAAGAGCAATAAATAACTCCTGAAATGTGAACTTTGCTCCGTTTTGGTTAATTACCTCTGTCAAAAAAAAAAAAAATCATGGAATATCTCTAAAATAGTAAAGTTGTATACGTGATCCTAATATACTTTTTTAGCAATGTTATCAGTATTAATATAAAATGAAAATGGTAGCTGAAAGAGTCGATGTATGAGTAGTATTCCTAGTTTTTTTACCTCAAAACGAGAAAGTAATTAGGCTTAATTTTTTGTACTATATACATAAATCATACGTCCCATTAAAAGGGCAAACTTTATAACATTTTCACGAGTTCCTGCTATATTTTCGACTCCTGTGCCATTTGCGGCAGAATCCATTAGTAATCTTCATTACTTCAAATTTAAATTATTTACGTGAATTGATTTAATTTTTTTGTCATTTATTCATTAATGACAGTTTGATATAAAGGAAGATATTAAATATGGCCTGTTATGGATTTTAATATCCTCTTTTTAACGATTTAAAGGTCATAAATTATTTGGCAATAGAGAATTCAAGAACCTTAATGTCAATAAATTTTACCAATGTCGGTATTTTTTTTGGAAATTTGGAGATAAAATCATTTTAAAAGAATGATTTGTGACTTTTGATAATTTTTAATTCTTACTCTAAGGGAAAAATTGTATTCGTACAAAATAAAACAACTTTTGATATTTTTGTATTCCTTCGCCTTTAAGGATCTGTAGATCACGGAAAACATAATTCAAATTTACGTACTGCCTGTCGGTCTGACTCTGATCTTCGTAGATTTTGAGGAAGTGTAAAGTTTCATACAATTTCAAAAGCCCTGCGGGACTGCCATAGAGATACACCAGGATTATTCTTGCTACCTATGGAAATGCAATAACCTCAGTAACACCCCATATCACAAGTGCCAAAAAAAAAGTCATTAAAGTGATTTACTGCATTTCTGGAATATGCGTTTAAAAATCTAAATTTTGAAAAAATGGAATATTCTCTATAGGATGTAGATTGAATGAAAATTATCACGAGTGTATTACCTTTTATAATTTATCTGGTATATAAAAGTTGTTAAAAGAAGTATTTTCATTCCTTTATTCACTGAATATTATATATTTTTTCAACATAAACAACACGTCTCTCAATTAGGAATTTGTGAAATTGAATACATAAGAAGAGCGAGAATGCATCATAGCTATGCGCTAATCATAATCATGTACGAAAACGTACATGCATCACATGCATGTACGGACTTGATCGGCGCGTGGGGCGCTAATGCACGGGGAGCTATTCCTGAAATCATTCGTAACTAAGCGGATACGTAAGTGTTTCATACTGGTAAGTATCGGGGAATTTTTAAACGATGATATTTGTGAAAGTGGTTAGTAAAATAATAATAACGATTACGTTTAAATGAGTGATCGTAGCCGCCGTAGAGTACTGTCCACTTACTTTTTTTTTCAACATGTTGCACTACTTGGATTTTAATGAAACTTGGCACGCTCTTAGGTGACATATAGACAAATATTACGTATTTTTTTCAAAGTGGTCATTCGATTAGATCTGATAGAAATCGATTGATAAAATTTTTATTTGTATTTTTCTAATATTTTTATTTAGGCTAGCCCATCTGAAACTGTTGTAAAATAAATTGTAGAGTGTACCATGACACTGCCATTTAATTTTATTTTCCTAGCTTTAAAAGTTACTTAGATATATCGTTTTGAAAAAAAGTCATCATCGGACACTTTTTTTTTAAATATCTCCACGATTAACCAAGAAGTCAATCATCGCTCCTGATAAAGCTAACATGGTTAGCGAAACGCGCGTCGAGTGCAAAAATAAAGTGTTTGGTGTAGTGGTGATATATACTGAGTAGTATCATTGTGCCAAAGATTCCATATTCCCAACTTAGTTAAGATAGAGAAGTAATATCTTCTGTATCAACCACTATTAGCTTCCTCTACACTATAGCATAGGTTACGATATAGGTTCCTGTCTGGGGCAGTTTTGCCATGGAAGTACGGCTAGACCCTTTCAAGGTCATCAGTTTTCAGTAAAGATCGGAAAAAACTTTGTTGCAAACTCATTTGGGATGTGTTTTGTGAAGTCACTGATCATTTTATACTTCCTTAACAAAAATTTTTTATTTTAAAGGCAATCAACGCACGGAACACTAATTGCACAAGTCCAACTTGCACTTGACCGGTTATTCTTTACTGGCATGGCACATGTGCTGCAAAGAAATCCCTAAAGTGCTACAGGAGCGACGCAAAACCAATTCGCATTGGTCTTGAATCGTTGTAAATGGAAAATACGATCCATGGACACATGGTTCTAAAGGGTTGAGGTTCTCTATACAATGATGCAAAACCTCCTACTCAAATAAGCAGACGAGAAAATCCCCATAAAGTGCTAATAATTAATATTCACCTTTGTCAAAATTTTTATGTTACGGTGGTATAAAATGATCAGTGAACAAAACACATCCCAAATGAGTTTTCAACAAAGTTTGTTTCCAATCTTTACTGAAATCTGATGACCTTGAAATTTTTGTTTTTTTTATATACCATATAAATTATTAAAGGTAATGCACTCGTGATAATTTTCGTTCAATCTACACCCCGTGGAGAGAAATTTCCAGAATTTTTTTCGAAATTTTTTGAGTAGTTTGAAGTAGTTTTCGAGATAAGGCCCGGGACAGCGATTTTTTCGCGAATTATTAAAAATAATACAAAGAAAAGTGCGCATAAGTTTAATATTATATATATATTTTTTAATCGTGTTTTCACAAGCTTTCATTTGACACCATACTCGATGACCTAGTAAAAAAATTTTTTTTTCACTTCCGACTTCACCCCCCAAAACTAACCCCTTAAGTCAAAATTTAATTCTCAAAACTACATGGCTCTGATGAGGCCATCAATTCCTATATTATTACCAAATTTCCCCTTTCTATGTCAAATAGTTTCGGAGAAAATCGGGTGTGACAAACAGACAGACAGACAGATAGACACCGAAGTGATCTTATAAGTGTTCCATACGGAATACTAAAAACGTACAGTTTTAAAGCACTATAGCTGTTCTAAGTATATATATATATATATATATATATATATATATATATATATATATATATATATATATATATTATATATGTATATATATATATATATATATATATATATATATATATATATATATATATATATATATATATATATATATGTATATATATATATATATATATATATATATATATATATATATATATATATATATATATATCTATATATATATAAAAAGAGGGCCCCATATGTATGGAATAGTGACTCCACAGCATTTATTAATCAGTGTATCAAAAAATGTTTAAATAAAAGTTATATGGTGTTGTACGGCGGATATGCTGACGTTGACAATAAAATGTTTTGAACTGTCAGTTCGAAGAAATTACGCCATCTTGACCTTTTTTAAATATAAAGCCCTATATATTATTTTATTTTGGAGTCCTACTAAAAATTCTAAATATTATTTGTCTAAATTGAACTGTTTTGGAATTATTGTCATTGTATCATTTTCTTTTTATAGTGGAATAGAGTGGAGTCAGTGACGTATGTGGTAAAATAATAATACACAAAAATTGTTTGTTTAACAATTTTAATTGGCTTGATAAAATTATCATAATTAAAAGTCATGTTTCCCGTTGCTTGAACCTTGATCTCAATTTTTTACCGATGTTTGTCTCGGTCACTTAGTAGGTTAAGACCCTACATAGTAAACCGATGGTTGTCGATTCCATTTCGGCCAGGTGGGTTGCCTGTGTTTAAAGGGCGGTAGTTAAGGCAGAAGTATAATAATACTCTTGATACCACTACCGCGTTTTTCTTAAAAATTTTGTGAAAAACAAACGTGTGTTCTGGCAGCTGGGAAATGTAGATATTTATTATGATATCCCGTCAACATATCTTAGAGATATAATAAAGAGAGTAAAAATACAGTAGTGGGGGAAAAGTGAACAATTAAAAAAAAGTTCTCTCTTTGTTGCTCTTCAAATAAATTTGCTGATGTCCTGCTGTATCACACTGTTAACATATGATCGTTCCTATCTAAGGATACAACTAAGTGCCAGATCTCAAACCTGTTCATAATTCTCCCAGTAAGAAAGTAATTTACGGGATTGAGAACAACTTTATTCAATTTTAGAGTATTCCTGAAGAAATCAGCCTTCAAAATTTTTGCATTTCAACACGTCTTAAGATCTCTGGAGCAACATAGTTTTTTATTTTCATCTGTCTGTCTATCTGTTGGCATGATAATTCCCGAACGAAATAACATAACAATTTTAAATTTGATACACATGTAACAGACAAGTAAGAAAAAACGTACAGCTTTAAAGCGCTATAGCTGCTCTCTCTCTCTCTCTCTCTCTCTCTCTCTCTCTCTCTCTGTCTATATATATATATATATATATATATATATATATATATATATATATATATATATATATATAAAGAGGGCCCCATATGTACGGAATAGTGACTCCACAGCTTTTATTAATTAATGTATCAAAAAATGTGTAAATAAAAGTTATAGGGTGTTGTACGGCGGATATGCTGACGTTGACAATAAAATGTTTTGAACTGTCAGTTCGAAGAAATTACGCCATCTTGACCTTTTTTAAATAGAAAGCCCTATATAGTATTTTATCTTGGAGTCCTACTAAAAATTCTAAATATTATTTGTCTAAATTGAACTGTTTTGGAATTATTGTCATTTGAAAATTAAAATAAAAAAAAGATAAAAAAAACTATTAATAAAAATTATTTTTAGGGTAAAAATTGCTCAAAATGCCTACCGTTAACAGCAATGCAATCTGTCATAAACAGCTTGAACAGAGTTTTGCAGAGAATCCGGGGTCATCTGTGCTAATTCATATTGAATTCTTTGTTGTAAATCTTCTACAGTTTCAGGTCGACTTCGGTAAACTTTGGTTTTCAAATGGTCCTATAAAAAAATCGAGTGGAGTAAGATCGGTACTCCTGGCAGGCCATTCTACAGCACCTCTTCTTCCTATCCATCGATTAGGAAAAATCACATCCAAATATCTACGAACTTTGATTTCATAGTAAGGAGTTGATATTATAAGATATTATGCTCAAATTGCGGTTTCACAAAATGCATGACACGTTGAGCCATTACCTGTCAGTAAATGTTTGAAACAAGCCAACTTAATTTTTTTTAATTTGATCTCCTTAATTTCGAATATCAATAATTCTAAAACAGTTCAATTAGACGTATGGTATATTAGACATATAATACCTAGAAGTTTTAGTAGGACTCAAAAATAAAATAATATACAGGGCTTTCCATTTAATAAAAATTTAAGATGGCGTAATTTTATTGTCAACGTTAGCATGTGTGCCGTATAATACCCTATAACTTTTATTTAAACATTTTTTTGATCCACTGATTAATAAATGCTTTGGAATTATTATTCCATACATATGGGGCACTCTGTAAATATATATATATATATATATATATATATATATATATATATATATATATATATACGAGGCATGTTTTTTAAGTAAGTACCGTTTTGCGATTCCGCCGCCGCAGCGATACGGTCGGCGTTCCGCGCATGCGCGCTGGTAACCTACATCTCATGTCTACGCACTGACGCCATTACAGTCTGATTCTTCATTGTATACGTTGTTTACTGAGTGTTTAAGATGCCTCCGACAATCGTGAGTCCCGCCAATTGTGAAGTACGGGCTGTTATAAACGATTTCTTAGTGCTAAAGGCGTAAAAAACACAAAAAACCGATCCATATTCATCGTGAGATCTGTGATGTTTACGGACAAAACATTATGAGTGATGGAATGGTAAGGAAATGGGTGAGAGCATTTAAAGATGGCCGCACAAATGTGCATGATGAAGAACGGAGTGGGCGTCCTTCGGTCGTTAATGAAGATTTGGTGCAGAAAGTGGACGAAAAGGTGAGAGAAAACAGACGCTTTACAATTTCATCATTGTGCGACTGCTTTCCTCAATATTCTCGTAGTGTTTTGTATCGCATTGTGACCGAGAAACTTGAATTACCGGAAATTGTGTTCACGTTGGGTTCCAAAAATGTTGACGGATTTGCACAAAACCCAACGTTTAGGCAGTGCATTGACTTTCCTTGAGCGGTACCACAATGAAGGTGAACATTTTTTAGACCAAATTGTTACTGGTGACGAAACATGGGTGGCCTACGTCACACCAGAATCGAAACAACAATCCATGGAATGGCGACATTCATCATCACCCAAAAAAAGTGAAGTTTAAGCAAACAATTTCTGCCCGCAAAATCATGTGCACAGTTTTTTGGGACAGAAAAGGAGTATTGCTAGTGGAGTTTCTGCCTCGTAATGAGACAATCAATGCAGCGTCTTATTGTGAGACATTGAACAATCTGCGTCGTGCAATCCAGAACAAAAGACGTGGCAAGTTGAGTAAGGGTATCGTTTTGCTGCATGACAATGCCCGTCCACATGTGGCTAATCGGACCAAAGATCTCATCAAATCTTTTAAATGGGAAACTCTAGATCATCCTCCATACAGCCCTGATCTGGCGCCCAGCGACTACCATTTGTTCCTGCACTTGAAGAAGCACCTGGGTGGTCGACGTCTTCAAGACGATAACGAAGTCAAAACATTTGTGATACAGTGGTTAACAAGTCAGGCGGCAGAATTTTATGAGGAGGGTATTCAAAAAAACTGGTGCCACGTTATGACAAGTGCCTCAATATTCACGGAAGTCATGTAGAAAAGTAGATTAAGGTACAGGCTTTCATGTAAAAATAAAATTATAGCGATATCTTTGCACGTCTTTTTTTAATTCCAAAACGGTACTTACTTAAAAAACATGCCTCGTATATATATATATATATATATATATATATATATATATATATATATATATATATATATATATATATTGTCTCGAGATTGACTGACAAATGAGAGAATAGTAGGTAGAATGCTGAAATATGGAGGTGGAGACGCATTTCACCATATCACAGCTCATCACTCGAGCTAGAATCAACAATCGAGAGAATAAAACCTCGAGTACTTATACCCGTACTGGCGTAACGTCGTGGTAAAATACAATAATTTTCACCTGAAACTGAATAGCATGCCTGCCCACAATCGGAGGCAGCCTACTGCCACAGGCCGTTAGAGGAGTGGTCAGGAAATTACCAACATTTACCGCCGGCAGCGCGATTTGGCAAGGGTTCCGCATTTTTCATATGTGGTTCAATGTAACACCACTGGAAATGGACAGGGTCCATATTTCAGCAGTCTATCCGCTGTCATCTCATTTGTCAATTGATTTCGAAACACGTTTTGCAGTATCACGGCTCATCAGTTGAGCAAAGATCGACAAACGAAAAAACAATACTTCGAGTACTTATTTCAGTTGGTTGCGTATTGCGGTTGTTATATTTTCTATTTAATTTGTATATATCATACCTGCATATTGAGTTGCTCCTTCAAGAATTAGTAAAATACCCTCATGCTAAAATTTCTTACGTATTTTTACTGATTTTTTCGCATCATAAGAGCTTTAATTGCCTGGAATTTCCAGGCAAAAATATTTCAAATTATTTCAATAAAATATCACATAGCAACTAGTTTGAAGGATAAAAATCTTGTCAGATTTTGCTGTCTCTTGCTTTAATGTTCGCTAAAATTGTATTTTTTACACAATTTTATATGATCTTTTTGGGCAGTGTTTGCTAGTAGCTATATTGAATATTTTTGATTTATAGTGGGTTTTATTTATCACGTTCAAAATATCATACCACAATTTACGAATTATGAACTTAGTCAAAGTTTTCGCTAATTCTGTTAGGACAAAAATAACTATATTCCTTGTAGTAATTTAATCGCTTCATCCAATAACTAAGATTAAACTTATTGGAGAACGGTAATTATTTCTGGTACATTGAATTAGTGTCACACTAATTGAATTTTTATACAGCTTTGTCATCTGAATGAACATTTGTAATCAGGTCTTGTTATATATGTCATCACCTCAAAATGACCGAATCGATTTCTGGAGCAAATAACTGAAATAGTATAAAGTAATTGGGGAAATATAGAACAATTGAATTACCACAGTATAATGGTATTACCGTCTAATAATTGAACTACTATATAATTATAATAATTAAATAATCATAAAATATTCATTGTAAAATGAATTACTTCATCTCCCTAAAGAACAGAATGGTACTTAGCAACCTACAACACAAGAACTTTAGGGTCTACATCCATGAAAATACCTGTAGAATAGAGTAGAATAGACTCAAGTCGGCAACCGATTCTTCGTTGTTCCTGGAGAATCGAGGTTGCTGGTCAGTTCTGAGATTCCAATCAGGTTTAGCAGCTCTCTTCTTAATAGAATCCAATAAGTGCACTGTGTGTTTGGGAGCGGCGCCCAAACATGGAAGCAATATTCCATCGTAGACCGAATTTAAGCTTGTACAGAATCGCTGACGAGTGTAAAGATTTCTAGTTCGAAATAATATTTCTAGCCTTGGAGCTGCTTCCTTTGCTATGCATGCAACATGTTCATGCGATGACATGTTTGCTCCCAAATTAAGGCCCAGAAAATTAAGTGACGATCCTAGAGGAATCGAATGTCCAGACATAACATTGTCCGATTCAGCAACGTTTCAGAAAAAACTTCCACTGGGTTTTTGTAGAGTAAATTTTACTTGGTTACTATCACCTAAAATTAAATTTCTTCTAGGTGTTTACGAAGTTGAACGATTTGGATAAAGTTATTCTTTAGTATGGGAAAGAAACTACAACCATATACAAAAGAATAGACTAAAGATTATGTGAAGAAACTATAAAACTCAATGCAACTTTTAGGTAGACGAATAACGGGCAGCTGGAGGCAGCACAATCATCCATGGGTGCACAGCAGCAGAGAACGTGCGAACATGATGTAATATATAGTATATAGTATTTGCCAGAAGTTGTGCTAATAACATAGCCGCCTTCGGAGTTTTTACGCCTTCTGGGGATTTGTATTTCCTGTTGAATAACGACCATTTGAGTTTTAAGTGTAAATCATACAACATACTCCATTAATCTATTTTTTTTTTGTACATAGGTAGTAATTGTTGCAGAAATGCAAATAGCGTCCGTGGCAGCACTATCGCGTTGTTTAAAAGGTGCCGTGAAATACAAAAATGTATATTTCGGCGCTTGGACAACGTTGATGGGTATTACGACATCCTCTCCAATCCCCTTGGGATATGGAAAAAGGATAAAATCCCCACTGAGGCGGGGAGGTGAGCGATAAAAAAAATACTGTTATATAGACTATAAGGAATAGAGTATTCCTTATAGTCTCCTCTACTGGTTACTTGACCAGAACTGATGGCCTCGCTCATGTAATTAGTTCCGCTTGAGTAATTTAGATGCTAAGTAAAAATAAGGTAGATTTGTAGTTTACCTTTAGTTAATCATCGCTCCTGATAAAGCTAACATGGTTAGCGAAACACGTGTCGAGTGCAAAAGTAAAGTGTTTGGTGAAATGGTGATATATACTGAGTAGTGTCATTGTGCCAAAGATTCCACATTCCCAACATAGTTCTAGATTACACCTTTTACTTAAACTGAAGGCTGAAATACTGAAATGTTTTCGATAATTTAAAAAATATCGCAACAAGTAATAAACATGATAACGTATCTGACTTCTAAGGACGACCATTGAATAATAATATTCGCTTTGTGTAAATTAAAAAAAATTGTAAAAAATTCTCAGGTGTATCATTTGTGGAATATAGTGTTTTGAACTGTCAGTTCGAAGAAATTACGCCATTTGAAAATAGAAAGCCCTATATATTATTTTATTTTGGAGTAAAAAAATTCTAAATATTATTTGTCTAAATTGAACTGTTGTTATTGTCATTGTATCTTTTTCTTTTATAGTGGAATAGAGTGGAGTCAGTGACGTATGAGGTAAAATAATAATACACAAAAATTGTTTGTTTAAGAATTTTAATTGGCTTGATAAAATTATCATAATTAAAAGTCATGTTTCCCGTTGCTTGAACCTTGATCTCAATTTTTTACCCATGTTTGTCTCGGTCACTTAGTAGGTTAAGACCCTACATAGTAAACCGATGGTTGTCGATTCCATTTCGGCCAGGTGGGTTGCCTGTGTTTAAAGGGCGGTAGTTAAGGCAGAAGTATAATAATACTCTTGATACCACTACCGCGTTTTCTTAAAAATTTTGTGAAAAACAAACGTATGTTCTGGCAGCTGGGAAATGTAGATATTTATTATGATATCCCGTCAACATATCTTAGAGATATAATAAAGAGAGTAAAAATACAGTAGTGGGGGAAAAGTGAACAATTAAAAAAAGTCCTCTCTTTGTTGCTCTTCAAATAAATTTGCTGATGTCCTGCTGTATCACACTGTTAACATATGATCGTTCCTATCTAAGGATACAACTAAGTGCCAGATCTCAAACCTGTTCATAATTCTCCCAGTAAGAAAGTAATTTACGGGATTGAGAACAACTTTATTCAATTTTAGAGTATTCCTGAAGAAATCAGCCTTCAAAATTTTTGCATTTCAACACGTCTTAAGATCTCTGGAGCAACATAGTTTTTTATTTTCATCTGTCTGTCTATCTGTTGGCATGATAATTCCCGAACGAAATAACATAACAATTTTAAATTTGATACACATGTAACAGACAAGTAAGAAAAAACGTACAGCTTTAAAGCGCTATAGCTGCTCTCTCTCTCTCTCTCTCTCTCTATATCTCTCTCTCTCTCTCTCTCTCTCTCTCTCTCTCTATATATATATATATATATATATATATATATATATATATATATATATATATAAAGAGGCCCCATATGTATGGAATAGTGACTCCACAGCTTTTATTAATTAATGTATCAAAAAATGTGTAAATAAAAGTTATAGGGTGTTGTACGGCGGATATGCTGACGTTGACAATAAAATGTTTTGAACTGTCAGTTCGAAGAAATTACGCCATCTTGACATTTTTAAATAGAAAGCCCTATATATTATTTTATTTTGGAGTCCTACTAAAAATTCTAAATATTATTTGTCTAAATTGAACTGCTTTGGAATTATTGTCATTTGAAATTTAAAATAAAAAAACCGGTCAAGTGCAAGATAAACTTGCACAATTAGTGTTCCGTACGTTGATTGTTTTTAGAATAAAAATTTTTGTTGGGGTGGTATAAAATGATTAGTGACTTCACAAAACACACCCCAATTGAGTTTTCAACAAAGTTTGTTTCCAATCTTTACTGAAAACTGGTGACCTTGAAAATTTTGTTTTTTTTTTATATACCAAATAAATTATTAAAGGTAATGCACTCGTGATAATTTTCGTTCAATCTATACCTCGTGGAGAATATTCCAGAATTTTTTCAAGATTTTTTGATCAGTACTTTTCGAGATAAGGTAGGGGACAGCGATTTTTTAAAAGTAATACGAAGAAAAGTGTGCGCAAGTATTACATTATATATGTATATATATATTTATTACTCGTGTTTTCACAAGCTTTCATTTGACACCACACTCGATGACCTAGTAAAAAAAATTTTTTTCACTTCCGATTTCACCCCTCAAAACGAACCCCTTAAGTCAAAATTTATGCTACGATGGTATAAAACGATCAGTGACTTCACGAAACACACCCCAAATGAGTTTTCAACAAAGTTTGTTTCCAATCTTTACTGAAAACTGGTGATCTTGAAATATTGTTTTTTTTATATACCAAATAAATTATTAAAGGTAATGCACTCGTGATAATTTTCGTTCAATCTATACCCCTTGGAGAATATTCCAGAATTTTTTCAAAATTTTTTGATCAGTACTTTTCGAGATAAGGTAGGGGACAGCGATTTTTTAAAAGTAATACGAAGAAAAGTGTGCGCAAGTATTACATTATATATATATATATTTTTTACTCGTGTTTTTACAAGCTTTCATTTGACACCACACTCGATTACCTAGTAAAAAAAAATTTTTTCACTTCCGATTTCACCCCTCAAAACGAACCCCTTAAGTCAAAATTTATGTTACGGTGGTTAAAACGATCAGTGACTTCACAAAACACACCCCAAATGAGTTTTCAACAAAGTTTGTTTCCAATCTGAAATCTGATGACCTTGAAATTTTTGTTTTTTTTATATACCATATAAATTATTAAAGGTAATCACTCGTGATAATTTTCGTTCAATCTACACCCTGTGGAGAATATTCCAGAGTTTTTTCGAAATTTTTTGGTAAGTACTTTTCGAGATAACGCCCGGGACAGCGATTTTTCGCGAATTTTTAAAAATAATACAAAGAAAAGTGCGCGTAAGTATAATATTATATATATATTTTTATACTATGTTTATCACAAGCTATAATATGCATTTTACACGTGTTTTCACACAAGCTTTCTATTTGACCTAGTAAAAAATTTTTTTTTTTCACTTCCGACTTCACCCCCCAAAACTAACCCCATAAGTCAAAATTTAATTATCAAAACTACATGGCTCTGATGAGGCCATCAATTCCTATATTATTACCAAATTTCGCCTTTCTACGTCAAATAGTTTCGGAGAAAATCGGGTGTGACAGACAGACAGACAGACAGACAGACACCGAAGTGATCTTATAAGTGTTCCGTACGGAACACTAAAAAAAGACAGAAAAACTATTTATAAAAATTATTTTTAGGGTAACACTTGCTCAGAATGTCTACCCTTAACAGCAAGGCAATAACCCAATCTGTCATAAACAACCTGAAAAGAGTTTTGCAGAGAATCCGGGGTGATCTGTGCTAATTCATATTCAATTCTTTGTTGTAAATCTACTACAGTTTCTGGTCGACTTCGGTAAACTTTGGTTTTCAAATGATCCCATAAAAAAAATCGAGTGGAGTAAGATCGTTACTCCTTGCAGGCCATTCTACAGCACCTCTTCTGCCTATCCATCGATTAGGAAAAATCGCATCCAAATATCTACGAACATTACTATGAAAGTAAGGAGGTGATATTATTATAAGATATTACGCTCAAATTGCGGTTTCCCAAAATGCATGACGCGTTAAGCCATTACCTGACGGTAAATGTTTGACACAAGCCAGCTTAATTTTTTTTTTAAATTTGATCTCCTTAATTTCAAATATCAATAATTCTAAAACAGTTCAATTAGACATATGTATATTAGATATACAATACCTAGAACATTTAGTAGGACTCAAAAATAAAATAATATACAGGGCTTTCCATTTTAAAAAAAAATTAGGATGGCGTAATTTCTTCGAACTAACAGTTCAAGACATTTTATTGTCAACGTCAGCATGTGTGCCGTATAATATATATATATATATATATATATATATATATATATATATATATATATATATATATATATATATGTATATATATATATATATATATATATATATATATATATATATATATATATATAACCTAACCTGAACTAACCTGAAAAATTGACCACCTCATATCTCTGCATTCTACCTACTATTCTCTCATTTGTCAGTCAATCTCACCATATCATGCCTCATCACTCGAGCTAGGATAAACAATCGAGAGAATAAAACCTCGAGTACTTATACCCGTACTGGCGTAACATCGTGGTAAAATACAATAATTTGTACCTGAAACTGAAAAGTATGCCAGCCCACAATCGGAGGCACCCTACGGCCACAGGCCGCTAGAGAAGTGGTCAGTAAACTGCCAACGTTTACCGTAGGCAGCGCGTTTTGACGAGGGTTCCGCCCTTTTCATATGTGGTTCAATGTAAAGCCACTGGAAATGGACAAAGTCCATATTTCAGCAGTTTGTCCGCTGTGATCTCATTTGTTAATTGATTTCGAGACACGTTTTGCAGTGTCACGGCTCATCAGTCGAGCAAAGATCTACAAACGAAAAAACAATACTTCGAGTACTTATTTCAGTTGGTTGCGTATTGCGGTTGTTATATTTTCTATTTAATTTGTATATATCACACGTGCATATTAAGTTGCTCCTTCAAGAATTAGTAAAATACCTTCATACTAAAATTTCCTACATATTTTTACTAATTTTTTCTCATCATAAGAGCTTTAATTTCCTGGAATTTCCAAACAAAAATATTTCAAATTATATCAATAAAATGTCACATAGCAACTAGTTTGAAGGATAAAAATCTTGTCAGATTTTGCTGTCTCTTGCTTTAATGTTCTCAAAAACTGTATTTTTTACACAATTTTATATTATCTTTTTGGGCAGTGTTTGCTAATAGCTCTATTGAATATTTTTGATTTATAGTGGGTTTTATTTATCACGTTCAAAATATCATACCCCACTTTACGAATTATGAATTTAATCAAAGTTTTCAACTAATTCTGTTAGGATAATTGACAAAAATAACTATATTCCTTGTAATAATTTAATGGCTTCATCCAATAACTACGATTAAACTTATTGGAGTACGGTAATTATTTCTGGTACATTGAATTAGTGTCACACTAATTGAATTTTTATACAGCTTTGTCATCTGAATGAACATTTATAATCAGGTCTTATTATATATGTCATCACCCCAAAATGACCGAATCGACTTTTGGAGCAAATAATTGCAATAGTATAAAGTAATTGGGGAAATATAGAGCAATTAAATTACCACAGTATAATTGTATTACCATCTAATAATTGAACTACTATATAATTAATATAATAATTAAATAATCATAAAATATTTATTGTAAAATGAATTACTTCATCTCAGTAATAAGTAATTGACCTACTTTTTTTAAATAACCAGTTATTTGCAGTTTATATTTGAACTACTCGGAAAAGTAATATAGAGCTAAACTACTTTTTAACTGCTCGGAATGAATTAAATAGGTAAAAATACTAAAATATCAAATTAAAATTATGGAAAAAATTTAGGCTGGTGTTCAACATTATTCACTTCAACGTTCAAGTCAAAATCTCCTCGCATACAACAAGGCATGTATCTTAGAAAGGAAATACAGCACACCTGTAATAACAATTTTTCAGATTTGCAAATATGACTGACTTACGATTACGCTCAATTTGCAGAAAGGTAAATTATTCCAGATGAAATGAACATGTTGAATTTCCAAAACGGAGTACCCCAGGCGAGTAGAGGAAACTCAGAATCTCGCACTGCTCAGTCCCATGGATTCTGGGGAGGACAAAAATTCGAAAAAAAAATACAGTGGTATGCCCACGACTCATAGACAACCCAAAAGAACAGAATTGTACGTAGCAACCTACAACACAAGAATTTTAGGGCCCGAAGAAAAAATGATCGAATTGAAAGAAGAAGTTAAAAACATAAAATGTACAGTGTTGGGCGGAAGTAAGAAGAACCGGCCGAGTTTTTTATCACTCTAAAAAGTGGCCATAAATTCTTCTATAAAGACAATGAAAGTAAGAAAATTATATTCAATTATACCCAAAATGATAGCAGAAAATGTTGTTCAGTTCCAAGCGATATCGGAAAGAATGATTTCAGTAGACATACAGCTAAACTAAAGATGCCATGCCATGTGTAAGATCATTCAGGAATATGCGCCGCCATCAGACAACGAGGAAGAAGAAATTGACCAATTCTACGAAGATATAAATAAAGCATAATGCTAAGCACCATAAAACAAGATTATCATAATAACCGGTGATTCCAGTGCCAAAATTGGGACACCAGCGAATACAAATAAGAAGAGTGTCGGGAGGTTTGGTTTGGGTACGAGGAATAGCAGAGGAGAAATATTATCAAATTTTGTAAATGAAAATAACTTGTACGTTATGAATACATTTTTCCAAAAGCCAGAACATAGACGATGGACATGGCAAAGCCCAGATAGTATAAAAAAAAACAAAATTGATTATGTTCTATCAAATGACAAGAATATTGTAATCGACACGGCAGTCCTGAACACGATAAGCATTGGCAGTGACCATCGGATGCTCAGAGCAAAAATAAGAATAAATCTTACGAAGGAAAGACGTAAATTGATAGTGCATACAAAGATAAAGACACCAACAGAAATAATAAATCAAAACATAGACGAATATCGATAAGCATTGGAAAATCATATAAAACACATAAACTACCAAACACATCTTGATGAACTAAATGCACAAATAACCAACAGCCTACTCATGACTACAAAACAAATAGCAACATCGAAAAAAGAGAAAACATAAATATTAAGTAAAGAGACACAAAATCTTATGAAATAGAGAAGACTATTAAGAAATGATCTTACACATGGCAGATTAGAATTGACAGAAATAGACAAAAAAATAAAGAAAAAGATCAGAGAAGAAGTCAGACAGTGTAGAAACCCGAAACTAGAAGAAACTTTGAAAAAGGGAAAAAAAGTTTAAAATGTCTAAACAAACGAATGAATGAAAGAAGACATCGAATATATTAATAAAACTTATAAATGCCAGTAACCAAGAGATCGCACAAATCAAAAAGATAAAGCTTCAGAGAAATATTTTCAAACATCATATGACACGAAAATATCGCTAACGCCAGGAAAAGAAGAAAGAAATAGAGTGATAGTAAGAAATGTGGGAACTGAAGAAATTGTACAATCAACTTACGGAGCACTAATTGTGCAAGTCGGACTTGCACTTGGCCGATTATTTTAACTATTGTAGTGTGTAAAGTACAAAATGCGACGTTGATCTTGATAACAGGCATATGAGATTTAAAAATGCGTTTGAAACGCTTGAGGCTTTGTTTGGTGTCAATGTTCTCCTACAGAAATGTCGGGACCAGCGCAAAGATGTTTTCGTCTGCTTTGTTCATTATAAGAATACATTCGACATAGTTAGACATAAGAAACTAATAGCAATTCTTCAACAACTGTAGCTTGACGACAAGGACATTCGAATAATCAAAAACTTATACTGGCGGATCTGAATACAAATAACGTTAACATTCAACACGCAGTCCGACAGGATAGCATCCTCTCTCTACTTTTGTTCAGTTTATGTTCAGACAAAATTTTCAAAAATTGGGGTTGTGAGATAATACAGATGGGGGGGGGTATTAATGTCGGCAAAACCAAGTTCATGGTGCTTAATCGAAATCAATATGATGATGCAAAATTGACACTTAACAAGGCACCGATAGATCAAGTTTATCGATTTAAATACTTGGGAAGTATGAATGCGGACAACATGGATCCCGCTACAAAGATAAAATGCAGAATTGAAGATGGGAGATAAGGAGAAATAATGAGAGATAAGGAGAAATAATGGGAGATGAGCAGAGATAAGTCTAGATAATGGAAATTATGAAGAGATAATGGGAGATAAGGAAAAATAATGGGAGATAAGGGGAAATAATGGCAGACATTTTATTACGTTAGGTAACATGAGGAATAAGCATTAACGATAGTAGTGAATCAAGTCCACGCCAGCGGAGCCACGGGCACGGCTAGTATTAACATTAACATATATATATATATATATATAATATATATATATATATTTTTATTTTTTTTTGTTTATAATTATATATATATATATAGCCGTATATATATATATATATGTTTTGAGATTGGGGATGTTGCCTGCGTGCTGAGATAAGTTTGTGTTGTGCAATGTTTAGAATCCTCGGATTCTTTTTCTGGAATTTAACAGAAATACTATTTCCAATTTGGAGAAGTGTCAGATTTCAGTTGCAAGTATCTCTGAAACTCTCATTTGCTCAACTTTGTTTTTTAAACCTAGTATGTTACCAAGTACCTAAAATTTAAAATACGTACTTGTATTGCTTAGAATAAGTGATGCGTTATTCTGAGAAAGTCAAATTAATATTCCGTACTTATACTCTGACATGCTTTTAAAATTAAATTTTTGCATTTGAAATTCTTAATGCAAAGAGAAAAGCTGACTAAATCACTTTAAAAGGTCTGAAAGCAACCAGGTGAACAATTGTTTACAAAACTTCTTAACTTATAAATTTAAACGGGATGATTCAAAATTTGCCCTATAATAACAGATAAGTATCTGATCAACGTAATATATTCATCATCATCGTAAGAGCATAATTCTGTATGGGGTATTCAAATATGTCGATTATTGATTCTTTCGAAGGCTGTTTTTGATGTCTCCGTTATTATAAGGGTTGTACTCAAGTATTTCCTACAGATCTTGACTTTCTGGCAAGTTTCGCATTTTTCTTATGAAGTCTTCGACATGTTTAGTCATCCTTTCTTTTTTTAGTTTTAATTCGTCGTATTGTTTCATTTAGACCTCTGTGTTATATCATTTTTCCCAGAGTGATTTTATGTTAATTGGTATTTCGTCTTCGCTGGGTGTGTTTCTAACGATGTTTTTTGTACAAGTTTACGAATTTGATTTCTTCATCCGTGAAGGCTAATAGAGATTATCTCTAACTAAAATTGGGTAAAACTCAACATTTGTTTCAACGTAGTATTGTTTGTGGAGATATCAGTTCGTTTTTACTTTTGTACAATGCGAGGGATTATTCTTTCAATTAACAGTTTCGGAGATCGAAAGGTATCGAAAATGATAAGATAGTTTCTATTCCGTACCGTTTTTCTTGATAGGATTGTTTATTTCGTTCGGACTTGAAGGTTGGCTTTTCCTCTAGTATGTCTTCGATAATGTTGCCTTCTAGCTTTTTCCATCCATAGTCAGATGTTAGCCTCCCGAGTTGTCTCCACGGAGCTCTATTTACCCTTTTCATCCAATCGTGTTCCGCTAATCTTTTTATGTCGTTCGTCCATCTTATCTGCATCTTTTATATTCTCCATTCAACCATACGGCTGTCCATCTGTTACCATTCATCCTTGCGATTTACCCAGCTCAATTCCACCTTAATATACATATTCGTTGTATTACATCTGTCACTTTTGATCTTCTTCGTATCTCAATGTTAGGAATACAATCTTGGAGTCTGATATTTAGCATCCTTTTCTCCATTGCTCTTTAGGTTATCTGAAGTTTATATATTATACTTTTATTTAATGCCCATGTTTCAGTACCATTGTTAATACCGGCAGTACTTATTGATCGAACATTCTAGCTTTTATTGTATTTGAGGATGTCCAATTTAAATGTGGATTCCGAACGCAGACCAAGCTAACGAGACTCTTTTATCCAAGTGAGCTTTTAAATTAATTTTGGATATTTCGATTTGTTGTCCTACATAGACATATGTATAATATATTATATTATACTAAAATACCTAGATATGCAAAACTATAACTTTATAAACCTGTTCATAAAATGTTTTAGCTTTCGAATATATAAATTTTTCTTACTTGTGTTAGAACTGCGCTGACTGAAAGCAGGAAGAACATTGTACCCAAGTGCATACTTGCTACTGTATTATATTTTGAAAATAGATAATGTTTTGATTATACCAAAAGCTTAAATACTTAGTACCTCCTTAACTTATGTCAGTTATTTTTAACAAAAGTGATGGAAGAAAACAATTGAATTGTAATCTTTCTTTTGTACAAATAAAATAATTCTCAGAAGTATTATTTTTGGCATTGGTTTAACAACTAAAGACGAATCGAAAAGATTCGCATTTTTAGAAGTCACCAAAAGTGTTCTTCGTATTTGCTGAACCATCCCAAGACGCGTTTCGCCGTATCACGTCTCCTCAGTTGGGATAGGTTCAGCAAATACGAGAACACCATTTTTAGTCCTTATACCGATACTAACGGAAAACTATGACAAATAGATGCTTATACTGCACACTGTCGGTGACTTACAAAGTCTTTTGAAGCAGAGCCGACTAAAAATGGTGTTCTCGTATATGCTGAACCTAGCCCAACTGAGGAGCCGTGATACGGCGAAACGCATCTTGGGATGGTTCCGCAAATACAAAGAACACTTTTGGTGACTTCTAAAAATGCGAATCTTTTCGATTCGTCTATAGTTGTTATACCAATGCCATCTATGCCTTCGAGCGGTATGCTCGAAAAAGGTGCGTTTCTGCAACAAGTGCCAGCCGTGCTGTGCCGCTCTGCTTGAAAAGACTTTGTAAGTCACCGACAGAGTGCAGTATAAGCATCTATTTGAGTATTATTTTCCTTTTAGATTGATATAAAGTGCAGTAAGTGACGTAGGTGTTATAACAATAATGATATTAATCAATCAATGGTATAATAGAATTTTATTTGACTTGATTATTATCTTAATTAAAAATTAAGCTTTCGTTTCTTAACAAGGAATTTCAATTTTTTTTTTTTTTTCCTGATATTGTATATTCATCTCTCTTAATGCTCTCCAAGTCAATTTACTTTTCTCCTATTATCCACACTATATCGACGTATATATAAAACTCGGGTTTCTCAGCTGTTCATAATTTTCTCAGTACGAAGTAATTTATCTGATTGAGAATAATTTTATACAATTTTAGAGTAGCTTATTATTTTCCTTGCCAAAGAGAAGTATTGTATTCGTCACGGAATCACCCGTAGGGATTTTGGCAATTCTATACGTTTCAATATCTCTAAATCAGGAAAAAAAAGTTTCTCACTTCCATTGGTCTGTCTGGATGTTGGCATGATAACTCTAGAGAAAATGAAATATCAACTTCAAATATAGTATACATGTAATAACATACTTGAAGTAGAAAAGAACCCTTTATTGTTTGAGCGGTGTCACTAGAGAGGAAGAGGATGAGAGGAGGAGGCAGATAAATTTTGTATAATTTAAATTTGTGAAGATTTTTCCTAGTTTTTAGTTGCAATATTGAACATATTTTAAGTATCATTAGCTACAGTCCAGCATATAAGCGATAAAAGAAGTATAATATGAGTTGAAGAGAGTTGCTTCAAATATATCGAGTTATCAGTCTATTAAGCCTTTTTAAGAGGCGAAGAATATGAAAATTACGGTATTTTTAGTGTTCCGTACGGAACACTTATAAGATCGCTTCGGTGTCTGTCTGTCTGTCTGTCCGTCTGTCTGTCTGTCTGTCACACCCGATTTTCTCCGAAACTATTTGTTATAGAAAGTTGAAATTTGGTAATAATATAGGAATT
The DNA here is from genome assembly GCA_019049505.1 of Pachyrhynchus sulphureomaculatus. Taxonomy (NCBI): domain Eukaryota; kingdom Metazoa; phylum Arthropoda; class Insecta; order Coleoptera; family Curculionidae; genus Pachyrhynchus; species Pachyrhynchus sulphureomaculatus. The sequence continues at coordinate 95,101,596 of CM032456.1, forward strand.
GATGGCCTCATCAAAGTTGTGTAGTTTCGAAAGTCAAATTTTGACTTAAGGGATCAGTTTGGGGGGTGAAATCGTGAAAAAAAAAAAAAAATTTTTTGGTAGGTCATCGAGTGTGATGTCAAATGAAAGCTTGTGAAATCACGAGTAAAAAATATATATGTATTGTAATACTTGTGCACACTTTTCTTTGTATTATTTTTAAAAAATCGCAAAAAATCGCTATACTCCCACCTTATCTCGAAAAGTACTTATCAAAAAATTTTGAAAAAATTCTGGCATATTCTCCAGGGAGTGTAGCTTAAACGAAAATTATCACGAGTGCATTACCTTTAATAATTTATCTCGTATATAAAAAAAAAAAAAAAAAAAAATTTCAAGGTCATCAATTTTCAGTAAAGATTGGAGACAAATTTTGTTGAAAACTCATTTGGGGTGTGTTTTGTGAAATCACTGATCATTTTATACCACCGTAACAACATTTTTTATTTTAAAAGCAATCAACGTACGGAACACTAATTGTGCAAGTTCAACTTGCACTTGACCGGTTATTTTTATTATTATCTCCAATTTTAACAGAAGAAGTAGAATCTAGAGCAAAATATCAGTTTTCAGTTGCAAATGTCTCCGTCACTCAAAAAATGACGTCATAGGTCTTTTATTTATTTTATTTCAAAATTAAATATAGGCAGTGATATCGCCAGTAAAAAAAATTATAAATGTTTACAAGAGAGAATTAACGGTAGTGACCGGGTATTGTTTAATATTAGTATATGTGCAGTGAGAGAATGAATCTGTTTTGACCAGCCATTCTGCAACTTGGTTGCGTACCACCGATGAGGGATAATTCTAGCTGATGCGTGTGTCTTTAATTTGTATGTATCGTTTGTAAAATTTACAAAAAAATGTTGCATTTTGAGTTGTTCCTACCTCAGCTAGTAAAATATTTTTATACTAAATTTATTTCGTTACATAATTTAATTTTATCAAGTGTTTAAAATGATTTTCATTAAAATATTTCAAAGTATTTTGATACATAACAATGCAAATTAAGAATAAAAATTGTCTCAGATTTTTTTGTCTTTGTTAAAATTATTGAAGAATTTTTTTCCTGGACAGTGTTCGTAAGGTGTTATTTAGAATACTCTTAATTTATGATAGGTTTTATACATCATTTCCGAAATATCAGCCCCCCAAATGACAACAAATATGCAGTTTTTGCTAATTTTATTAGATTATTATGATAATTGAAAAAGTCACACTCTTTTAATTTAGAAATTCAATTGCTTTAATTCAATTGTATTCTTTAAATAATAATTACAATTTCATCCAATAATTTGACACTTATTGATAATGAGTAAATCTTCTTGAGAAACTGAATAACTGTCGAATTAATTAAATTTTTATATAATTATGTCATCTGAATATCCTGAACATACTGTATTCAGATCCTGTTATTTATATCATCTTCCCTGAATAACCGACCTGACTTCTGGACAAATAATTGAAACAGTACAGAGAAATTGGGTAAATAAAAAGTAATTGAATTACCATAGAATAAATGTTGAGTAATCGAGCTACTATAATTAAATTAGCATACGGTATTCATTGCAAAATGAATTGCTTCGTGTCAGTAATGACTAACTCACCTGCTTTTTTCAAATGATTGGTTATTTGGTAATCGTTATATCAATTACTTGTAAAAGTAATCAGTAATTGTAACTGTAAAAAAGGCCGAAAATCTCCTTAAATATAACAATTTATGTATCAGCGCTGAAATCCAACACAACTGCAACTTTTCAAATTTGCAAATATGGCTGATTTGCAGACATTTAATTTTCAGAAAAACTCAGTAACTTCGCCATATCTAATGTCAATAATCTATTTAGTTATGGTTAGTATAAACCATCCCCTCACAGATTAGTTACCAAAAATGTTGATAAAATAGCTACTGAAAGTTCTTATTGGACGGTATGGAGTCTGCTTGAGAAACAACTGTTATTAAATGCCAGAAAATTTCTGCTTTCAAATGTATTGCTATGGCTTTTTTATCGAAGGAATCAGTAAAAATACAAAACAAAATAACGACGAGTTTCACTTTCACCTGTCAAAATTTTTTTGTAGAAAGCGACGCAGATTGCGATGATATAGTAGATACCTCTAATTGTTTTGTTGCATATTTTTAACTGAAATTAACTTAAAAATCTAAAACACTAATCATTTCTGGTTTCCAAACAAACTTATCCTTTATTGTTTTTTTTTTTTTT
>CM032456.1:95103959-95136459 GCA_019049505.1 Pachyrhynchus sulphureomaculatus
GAAACTTTTACAAACAAAACTCAACTCCAAATATCTCACTAAAGCCATCAACACGTTCGCTATACCTATACTCACATATTCATTTGGTATCATCAAATGGTCACAAACAGACTTAGAAAATATTCACATCCTTATACGGTCTCAATTCACCAAATACAGGAAATTACACCCCAACGCATGCAAAGAAAGACTTACCATCGAGAGGAAGGCAGGAGGAAGAGGAATTATAGACATCAGATCATTACACACAAAACAAATACAAGCACTTAGGAAATTCTTTCACACCAAGCAAACCAGCCTCCACACAGCAACAGTCAAAGCAGACAAAAACTATACCCCACTCGACTTATCCCGGGTAGACCACCCAGCAGATACACACAGTCACATCCAATTACAACAGGAAAAGATGAAAACGTGGTCAGAAAAAACACTTCACGGAAAACACAGATACCACATAGAGCAAGACCACGTAAATAAAAAACAATCATACACCTGGTTACGGGATGGGCAGCTATTCCCAGAAACAGAAGGCTTCTTACTTGCCATCCAGGATAAAGTCATATTAACCAGAAACTACCAAAAGCATATTATCAAAGACCCAACTATTACAGAAGACAGATGCAGAAAATGCCACCAACAGAAAGAAACGATCGAACACATAACAAGCGGATGTAAAATATTAGCCGGAACGGAATACACAGCCAGACATGACTCAGCGGCAAAAGTAGTTCACCAAGCACTAGCCACCACATACAAGCTCATAGAAAACACAGATCCCTACTACAAATATACACCAACATCCGTACTTGAAAATAAAGATTACAAACTCTACTGGGACATACATCAGTATCCATACAGATAAAACATTCTCCGCCAATAGACCCGATATTACTTTTCAGTGCAAAAAAGAAAAAGTCACCTATCTAATTGACATAGCTGTCCCCAACGACACAAACATCCAAACGAAATACACAGAAAAAATTTCCAAATACACAGACCTTGCAACGGAAATAAAAAGGCTATGGAAAACAAGAAAAAGTCATCATTGTCCCCCTCATTATATCAGCCACAGGCCTTACACCAACAACATTCACACCACACTTAGTACAATTAGGACTCAACACAAACATACACAAAAACATTCAGAAGTCAGTGATTTTGAAAACATGTAACATTGTCAGGTCATTTCTTAATACACAATGATAATGCGTTTGTGCTGACTTGGTTTCCGCCCGTCAGCCAAACATGGAACCACATTGACCAAATGTGAGAAAGAAAAACGAGAACAGTCATAATAATAACTGTAGATCAGACGGGGTATATTTCAGGGAGACTCGCTCAGCGCTCTATGGTTTTGCCTCTGTCTCAATCCACTCTCAAATATACTAAACAGAACAGAGCATGGCTTCAACATCAGACATCAAAAAGTGAATCAACATAAAATAAACCACCTCCTATATATGGATGACATAAAACTCTACGCTGCCACAAAAACACAGCTGAAAGAACTCCTCAAAATCACAGAAATATTCACCTTAGATGTCAATATGGAATTTGGTATGCAAAGTGCTCCATATCAACAAAGGCCAGTGGAAGGGCCACCATGAGACAGAAACCATCAACAATGAAACACTCGATAACATGTTCGACAAAGAAACATACAAATATCTAGGCTTCCAACAAAGCACCAAACTCAACCACACTCACATCAAAACAGAGCTCAGAACCGAATTCCAAAACAGACTGACGAAACTTTTACAAACAAAACTCAACTCTAAGAATCTCACTAAAGCCATCAACACGTTCGCTATACCTATACTCACATATTCATTTGGTAATCATCAAATGGTCACAAACAGACATAGAAAATATGCACATCCTTATACGATCTCAATTCACCAAATACAGGAAATTACACCCCAATGCATGCAAAGAAAGACTTACCATCGAGAGGAAGGCAGGAGGAAGAGGAATTATAGACATCAGATCATTACACACAAAACAAATACAAGCACTTAGGAAATTCTTTCACACCAAGCAAACCAGCCTCCATACAGCAACAGTCAAAGCAGACAAAAACTATACCCCACTCGACTTATCCCGGTAGACCACCCGGCAGATACACACAGTCACACCCAGTTACAACAGGAAAAGATGAAAACGTGGTCAGAAAAAACACTCCACGGAAAACACAGATACCACATAGAACAAGACCACGTAAATAAAAAAACAATCATACACCTGGTTGCGGGGATGGGCAGCTATTCCCGGAAACAGAAGGCTTCTTACTTGCCATCCAGGATAAAGTCATATTAACCAGAAACTACCAAAAGCATATCATCAAAGACCCAACTATTACAGAAGACAGATGCAGAAAATGCCACCAGCAGAAAGAAACGATCGAACACATAACAAGCGGATGTAAAATATTAGCCGGAACGGAGTACACAGCCAGACATGACTCAGCGGCGAAAGTAGTTCACCAAGCACTAGCCACAACATACAGGCTCATAGAAAAACACAGTTCCCTACTACAAATACACACCAACATCCGTACTTGAAAATAAAGATTACAAACTCTACTGGGATATCAGTATCCATACAGATAAAACAGTCTCCGCCAATAGACCCGATATTTCTTTTCAGTGCAAAAAGGAAAAAGTCACCTATCTAATTGACATAGCTGTCCCCAACGACACAAACATCCAAACGAAATACACAGAAAAAATTTCCAAATACACAGACCTTGCAACGGAAATAAAAAGGCTATGGAAACAAGAAAAAAGTCATCATTATCCCCCTCATTATATCAGCCACAGGCCTTACACCAACAACATTCACACCACACTTAGTACAATTAGGACTCAGCACAAACATACACAAAAACATTCAGAAGTCAGTGATTTTGAAAACATGTAACATTGTCAGGTCATTCCTTAATACACAATGGTAATGCGTTTGTGCTGACTTGGTTTGCGCCCGTCAGCCAAACATGGAACCACATTGACCAAATGTGAGAAAGAAGAACTTTTTTGTAATAATAATAACGAAGAACAAGACATACAAAAATAACTTTTACGGACAGACCAACAATAATAAGCACGGAAAATACAACAAAACTATTTACCTTCTACTAACAGGCAACCCAATGTCGGGACACTTTGAGCTTCTGACACCACAAAACATTGAAAACATTCTAGAGAACAGCAGACCAATAAAAGAAGCATCGGGCGAGCGACGTAACGGTCGAGGACGTCGCGGGAAATGGCAGCTCGACCAAAACGATGAAGACCAGGCAACCGAAAATGGACCTGCCAAAAGTGTTGTGTCGGCGACTAAGCCGACACCCACCAAGGCGGGAAAATCATAGCAGCGCATGAGTTGCACCACAGGAATCAACGAACACGCCATGCGTTGCTGTAATGAAAACACAAAACCTGACAAAGAAATCGCTGAGAAGAGAATCACTCACCGCTTGGACCCACCAACATCAATCCCAAGCGCAACCGACGTAGATGCGGGACAAACACAACCACCAAAGCCAGGCCAGGGCCCGTATGTTTTGCAAGGACAACACGCAACTACTAAAAGCTGGCAAACCAAGACAGCGGTTAAAGTGGACGGATGAGATGAATAAGACGGTGATGCGCTGTTACTACACCGCCACCAAACTTGAAACAATAACATCGGGCTACAGACTGGAACTGCACAGACTTTTCTTGACCGAATATCCACATCTGCAATTACTTGTTTCAGAACAGAGAGTAATAGACCAAAAAAGAGTTATTACCAAGAACAATCGTCTCACACCTCTCGAATTTCAAACCATCAAGGACACAGTGGCTGTTGAACTGAACACAGACCAACCAAACAATAGAAACAATAAAGCAGATACCGAACCAGCCTCACACACACAACCCCCTAGTCGAACACAACAAGACCCACCACCCAGGAGGAGCATAACGCAAAATAATATTGCGAGTACCGCGCAACACCATATCACAGACAACAGCATGAATCACTCGCCACCCTCAACAACATCCACACAACATCACCCCGAATCACCTCTCATACAAACACTTAAAGCAAAAATGGAGTCACATCTAGCTCGATGGTCAGGCACCGACCCCACAACAAGAAATCCCATCCCGCGTTTAATCTTCAAACAGAGCACGCAACCAATCCTCAACACACTAAACAAGCAAATAATACCTCAGTATATAACAGACTTAAGCACAATCGAAGACATTCACACAATAATATACGCAGCAGCAATCACCACTCTAACACAAAATAATCAAAAACTCCCTCAACGACAAGGAAACCCCAACAGGACAAAACCAAATTCAAATGGCAAATAAGAATAGAAAATAAAATCAACAACATCAGGAGAGATCTGGGACATCTTACCCAGTTTATAAGCGGGAACGCGTCCAAACGTGTCACACAGGGGACAAACAAGATCAAATCTAAGTCTCCCAACAGAATACTGCCAGAAATCCTCGATACCTTGAAACAAAAACTATCTGTATATGCCGCAAGACTCCGTAGATACAAAGAATCAAATGAGGGAAAGACACCAACAACCTCTTCCGAAGAAGCGAAAAACAGTTCTACCGGAAAACTATGTACAACAAACAGATAGCAGTGACTGAACCACCAAACAAACAAGAACTTACAGATTATTGGAAAAGTATCTGGTCAGAACCCAAACTACACAATAATAACACCCCCTGGATCAAAGCCGAAGAAGACAAACATAAACATGTAACAGAACAAGAAAATCCCACATTAAATACACAAGAAATTACAGAAACTATCAAACACACACACAACTGGAAATGTCCTGGAATAAACAACATACAAAACTTCTGGTACAAACAGTTTACCACCACACACGAAGCACTCACACACCAAATCAACAAAGCCATTCTACAACCACACACATTTCCCACTTTCCTCACTCAAGGAATAACATATGTTAAACCCAAAAGCTCAGACACCACAAACCTGTCAAACTACCGACCTATCACCTGTCTTCCAACCCTATACAAGATCATCACAGCCACAACTTCGAAGAAAATTGAACAACACCTAACAGACAACAATATTCTCACAGAAGAGCAGAAGGGATGCAGGAAAAATAGTCGAGGATGCAAAGAGCAGCTGATTATAGATAGCGTGATTATGGGACAAACCAGAAAAGAACACAGAAACCTTCACACCGGTTTACATAGACTATAAAAAAGCCTTCGACTCCATACCCCACAGCTGGTTAATCAGAGCCCTAGAAATCTATAAAATCAACCAATACCTCATGCAGTTTCTCGCGCAAATTATGAAAACATGGAAAACCAAAATACGCCTAGAAACACAAACCGAATGCATCCAAACAGAAGAGCTGTACATCAGACGGGGTATATTTCAGGGAGACTCGCTCAGCGCTCTATGGTTTTGCCTCTGTCTCAATTCACTCTCAAATATACTAAACAGAACAGACCATGGCTTCAATATCAGACACCAAAAAGTGAATCAACATAAAATAAACCACCTCCTATATATGGACGACATAAAACTCTACGCTGCCACACAAACACAGCTGAAAGAACTCCTCAAAAATCACAGAAATATTCACCTCAGATGTCAATATGGAATTTGGTATAAGTAAATGCAAACTGCTCCACATCAACAAAAGCTAATGGAAGTGCCACCATGAGACAGAAACCATCAACAATGAAACACTCGATAACATGTTCGACAAAGAAACATACAAATATCTAGGCTTCCAACAAAGCACCAAACTCAACCACACTCACATCAAAACAGAGCTCAGAACCGAATTCAAAAACAGACTGACGAAACTTTTGCAAACAAAACTCAACTCTAAGAATCTCACTAAAGCCATCAACACGTTCGCTATACCTATACTCACATATTCATTTGGTATCATCAAATGGTCACAAACAGACATAGAAAATATTCACATCCTTATACGATCTCAATTCACCAAATACAGGAAATTACATCCCAACGCATGCAAAGAAAGACTTACCATCGAGAGGAAGGCAGGAGGAAGAGGAATTATAGACATCAGATCATTATACACGAAACAAATACCAAGCACTTAGGAAATTCTTTCACAGAAAGCAAACGAGCCTCCACACAGCGACAGTGAAAGCAGACAAAAACTACACACCTCTCGACTTAGCCCGGGCAGACCACTCAGCAGACACACACAGTCACACACAATTACAACAGGAAACGATGAAAACGTGGTCAGAGAAAACACTCCACGGAAAACACAGATACCCCATAGAACAAGACCACGTAAATAAAAAACAATCATACACCTGGTTACAGGATGGGCAGCTATTCCCTGAAACAGAAGGCTTCTTACTTGCCATCCAGGATAAATTAATATTAACCAGAAACTACCAAAAGCATATCATCAAAGACCCGACTATTGCAGAGGACAGATGTAGGAAATGCCACCAGCAGAAAGAAACGATCGAACACATAACGAGCGGATGTAAAATATTGGCCGGAACAGAGTACACAGCCAGGCATGATTCAGCTGCCAAAGTAGTCCACCAAGCACTAGCCACAACATACAAACTCATAGAAAACACAGATCCCTACTGCAGATACACTCCAACATCCATACTTGAAAATGAAGATTACAAGCTCTACTGGGACGTCGGTATCCATACAGATTAAACAGTCTCCGCCAATAGACCCGATATTACTTTTCAGTGCAAAAAAGGAAAAGTCACCTATCTAATTGACGACACAAACATCCAAACGAAATACACAGAAAAAATTTCCAAATACACAGACCTTGCAACGGAAATAAAAAGGCTATGGAGACAAGAAAAAGTCATCATTGTCCCCCTCATTATATCAGCCACAGGCCTTACACCAATAACATTTACACCACATTTAGTACAATTAGGACTCAACACAAACATACACAAAAACATTCAGAAGTCAGTGATTTTGAAAACATGTAACATTGTCAGGTCATTCCTTAATACGGAATGGTAATAGCGTTTGTGCTGACTTGGTTTTGGCCCGTCAGCCAAACATGGAACCACATTGATCAAATGTGAGAAAGAAAAACTTTTGTAATAATAATAATAATGTCTTTATTGTAATTTACAGGGTAAAATTACAAAAGGCGAAATTGAAGCCAGGCTTCCTCATTTAACCTATACATATATATAATAATAACTAAATTTGTATATGTGAACTAAAAACTAAGACATAAATATAACTGTGACATAAATGTTATTTGAGACATGGTACAAACACAATAATACTACATTTTGACGTAACGGTGACATAAGAGTCCGGATCAAAATACAAAGCAAATCATGCACGGGACGACAATGTTATCAACATGTTGCGTGCCCTATGTTTAAACGCGGTGGGTTTTAACTGTCCTAAGTCTGCAGGCAACTTATTGTAAGACATTAATATCTGATAGCTAAATGATAGTTCGAATAAAGTTGTTCTATGATAGGAGGAGTGATGGTAAATTTATGCCTCAAATCTAAAAGCATGAGCATCATATCTAAATTTAACTTTCTGATACAAATAATTGGGAATTTTTTTGAAAATTATCTTATTAAATAGAACCAAACTATGTAAATGCCTTCTTTCGCTCATAATTAGCCACCCAATCTTTTTCATTCCAGCACTCAGTCCCCTCTCATACTTTCTTATGCCACCAATCAGACGCACACAACAGTTCTGCATACGCTGTATACGTTTGACATCTCGCTCCACAAGACATGGTCCATACACAGTGTCGCAGAAAGCAAAGTGCGACAGCACCAATGATTCGCACAAGGATTTTTTTTTTTTCAGGGCGGCATTCAAGAGGTGTGTCGTTGGTTAAAAATAAGTTTTAAATTTGCAAATACTTTTCTGATACAGCGGCTAATATGTTCTGAGAATCTCAATTTAACGTCCAGCAATAATCCCAAGTTCCTGGCAACACCGGAAACCTGCACTGTGTCATTATTTATACTGACATGTATCAGATCCTGATATTGATCCCTACATTGCTCTCGTCCAAATAAAAGTAACTGACTTTTTTTAGGATTCAATTCAAGACAATGGTTTAGCGAAACTTTCCGAAGATGCTCAAGCTCATTCGAAAGTTTATCATTCACCTCCAGAATTTGTTCGGGTCGAAATGACATATAAATCTGCGTGTCATCTGCATATAGGTGCATTGAGACGTTCTTCAGGTTGACAGTAAGTTGAGAAGTGTACAATGTGAAAAGTAGAGGCCCAAGGATTGACCCCTGAGGCACACCACACTTAGCGACTTCTTGACTGGATTGTTTACGATTAAAATTTACACACTGTGTTCTGTTCTCGAGATAGCTCTTAATAAGCCCACAAGCATCTCCCCCAAAATCAAGAAAACCGAGAATGGCAAAAAGCTTTCGAGTAGTCCAAGAGCACCAAGGCAGTGAGCTCACCACGGTCCGCCGCCGATAGAATATCATCTGTAACTTTGAGAAGTGCAGTAGCACAACTGTGATCCTTGCGAAAACCAGATTGGAAATCTGATAGGAGCCCGTACCGCTCAATATGCTCCCGCATTTGCCGCTCCATCACTCTCTCAATGATCTTCGACAGCGTTGGCAATATGCTTATGGGCCTAAGATCCTTCAGATCCTTAGGGGAGGTCACCTTCGGAATCTTAAGCGTTCCGTAGACGGTCAATATTATTGCGCAATAATTGAGTTTGTGCAATATAATTGAACGTGTGTAGACAGTATTGAAAGGTTGTGCAATAGATTGTACGAAATCTAAATTTGTTGAAATATATTGCGCAACCTGGAAAATACTGTGCCGTCTGTGGGCAGGATTGTGCAATATCCCGTAGTCGGTATCAACAGGCTGTAGCCAGCGAGTCGTGATGGCGGATAAAAATTGGACAAACAGTTCATTTTGGAATTTATCGAAGTTTACCATGGACTTCCGTCTCTATGGGATGTTGAATGCAAAGATTATACTAATCGCGTTAAAAAAGGTGTGCAATATGACGTGTTGGTAGAGAAATATCGCGTTGTCAAGAAAGTAAATTCTTTTCGGACAAACTTCCGGAAAGAACTCGTGATGCTGAAAAGAGTGGTGCAGGTGCAGACGATGTTGAACCTTCACTATGGTACTTTGAAGAAATGAGGTTTCTTCAATATCAAGAAACACCAACCGCGTCAATCACCACGATGAACATAGCTGAGGACACTGGATCAACGACTCTGGACATGGATATTGCCAAGCACATTGTACGTCTGCACTGGTGATTGCGCAAAAATATTGCACAACCATCAATATCGCCTCCATATGATTCTATTTATTGTACAAACCCAATTATTGTGCAATAATATTGAACGTCTATGGACAGCTGTCAAAACATTGTGCAATCCATATTGCACAATAATATTGACCGTCTATGGGCCGCTTTATAACAGACGACACAAATAGTTCACAAACTATTGTGTTTATTTTTTTTTAACCTCGAAATTTTTCGACCGTGGTATTTGGTTGCGTACGTCCATATGAAGACTAATTATAAATGTTATCTTTTTGAGTTGTTCCTTCCACAGCTAGTAAAATATCCTCATACTAAATTGATTTCTTTACATAATTTTATTTTACTAAGTGTTTCAAATGATTGTAATTTTCAGGGACACGTGTCAAAGTATTTCGTCACAATGCCATATAATAATGCAAATAACTTTAGAATAAAAATTTTTCTAGATTCTTCGCCTTTTTTACAATTTTAGAGGAAATTTTTTCCTGGGCAGGGTTCGTAAGCTGTTGCTTTAACTATTGTAAATTTAAGGTAGGTTTCATACATCATGTCCGAAATATCAGACACGAAATCACGAATAATTATAATTTTATCCAAGTTTTCGCGAATTCTATTAGGATAATTGAAAAAAGGCACTGATTTTCTTTTACCAATTCATCTGCTTTTATTCAATTGCTTTTTTAAATAGTAATTGTAAGTTCGTCCAATTAATAAGATTAAACTTATTGACAACCAATAATTCTTTCTAGAAAAATGAATAACTATCGCATTAATTAAATTTTTTATGTAATTTTATCATCGGAATGAGCATTTGTATTCAGGTTTTATTATTTTTGTCATCTCCCACAAAATAACCGACTCGACTTCTGAACAAAATAATTGAAATAGAACAAGGAAATTGGATAAATAAAGAGTAATTGAATTACCATAGAAGAATTCAGTTAATGTCGAGTAACTGAAATACTATAAAGCATTCATTGCAGAATAAATTGCTTCGTGTCAGTAACGAGTAACTGACCTGTTTTTTTCAAGTTATCGATTTTATTGGTAATTATTATTTCACCTACTTCTAAGAATAATCAGTGGTTATAACTGAACTGTTTTTTTTAATTAAACATGACAGCTCTGAATAAATGAAATAAGTAACAAATCGCCAAAATTTGAATCAATAATTATAAAGTTACAAAAGAAATTTATACAAAGTTTTGTGGTAGTGTCCAGAAATATTCACTATGAAGCTCAAATAAAAATATCCTTTAATACAACAATTTATGTGTTAGAGCAGAAATAAAACACAACTTTTTAGATTTGCAAATATCCAATTTTCAGAAAAAATCAACTTTGCCATTTTTAATGTTAATAGTCTAAGTTAGCTAGTCTAGTTAGTTTAGACCTTCCCCTTATAGATTAGTTAGCAAAAATTTTCTTTTTTTAAGTAATGTTGATGGAATAGATGGGCAGCTACAGGAAGTTCTCATTGGACGGTATAGAGCTTGATAAACTGTTATAAAATGCCAGATAATTTCTACCTTCAAATATTTGTATATTCTATGGTTTTTCTCATCCAAGGAATCAGTAAAAACACATAAGAAGACAATGATAAGCATTACTTTAAACTGTCAAAGTACCTTTGTACAAAACGACGCAGATTGCGATGATATGGGCGATACCTCTAATTGTTTTGTTGCACATTATTAACTCAAATTAACTAAAAAACCTAGAATATCAATCATTTCAGGTTTCCAAACAAAATAAAGTATAAGATGAAATTTATCGTTTATTGATTTTGTTTTTCTAAAACGTACGCCTACGGGGCTACAAATTTTCATCAGGTTGCAAATGGATCGAAACAGAACAAGGTTTTTTTTTATATTAAAAGTTGTATATTTAATTAAAACTGCTTTATATATTTGCTGTCAGAATGTATATATTTATTTCTTTTACTTAGCCGAAGCTCTTTACAAATTATTTATACAATTAGTAACATCACTAAGTATTACAGTATAATTTGCAACATAAAATCCAGAGTTAAATTGATTACTTGCTAAGAATTCTGGATGGTAAACAAATACGTAGTTACTAGCTTTTGTTTCGGCATCAATAACAGTACTGTTAGCCCTTTCGAGGAACTGTTTTGCTGTCTTCTTTAAATCATCTGCACAATCATCGTCATTGCACAAAGCAACTACTTGTCCAAGTGCAATAACTTCTTCAATAACACTATATGCTTCGCTTGAGGCTGAGGATAGGATGCTAGTCCCTTCTTGGAGATAGTAGTCATAGATGGCGGATAATTCTCTGACAACGGTATTGTTCAAAACATACAACTGATTATTTCCAAGGGCAACACATTTTGAGATATCTTGACCTGAAAATAATTTTAAAAACATAATATTATTTCTACATTTAGGATATAGAATTGTATAATTTCATTCTGTAATATAGTTTTATTACATCCTAACTACTTTACGAAACTGGCGTTGTAAGGAGTTTCTCAGAAACATTTTGCCGTTTTAGGGTACGATAGAGATCACCAATTGTTTTTCGCGAATTGTTGTTTTTTGAGGCGACTTCAGAGACTGTAGTAATGTATAAAAAAAAATTTAAGCTTTGTAAGGTTTTCTTCTCAGCTAGGTAGATAACTTAAAAAAAAAAACTAGATCGTGCTGGTGTATATCCCGTGATACACTGCTTTGCCTGACATATACTTTAGCAGTTATGATCGCTTATACATATTTTCTAAAGTAATCCGTTTATCTGTCTTATGCAGAGTTTCCACCGCCTCCGGTAGAGCGCAGGTATACCAAAAATGCAACTTTGATCGCAGTATTTTTCTTGTATGTTTTCTGTGCTTCCGAGATAGTCCGGCGGATAAAGAATGTATTTTGATTGACAAATTTTGACTACTTCATTTTTGGTAGTTACATTATTTCTTAAAAAAGATTTTTTAAAAAGATTTTTAACCTCAGTACTTAGTAGTTCATATTAAAAAAGGATAAATATCCTCCAGTCATTATCCAGATTACGGTACGTTCTAAACCCCTTTCAATAATCAATAAGTTAATACATCAATGTCAAGAAATTTGGCAAATATTACCCAGTTATCATGAACGATTTTATACTAAAAATTGTTTACCCTCAGATGAAACATCTATTTGAAATTTTAGTAAATACAGTATGAGCAAGTAGACAAAGTAGTTCAACTTATAACCTTGTCCGACCTTCAGTGAGTCATGTTGATATGCAAAAGGTTACTTTATTCCACTTTTATATAACACCGCGAAGGGAAGTTAATGGGTATTCCTGTTTTGAAGTATTAACCGCTTTAGATACAATAAGAGAGTGTCGCCACTTACATATATTAATTTACCTTTTTAAAAAATATTTACATATAGTTACACATAACAACAACAAATTTTAAAAATATGTCGTTAGTTATAATTGTAAAAGTATTTAGTTTCTTCGTAACCAGTTTTTACTATGCACTGTATTAGATTAGATTTTTAATGATGCCGTGAAAGTCGGTGATCCAAGGAAGACATTTGGAAAATCTGACAATACTATAAAATTTGACCAATTCGTTCCTAGTTGAGGTAGTCAACCAATTTTGATCGTATTATAATGCAAATATACGGAATTATAATAGTTATTAGCAAACTTTTTTTTTTAAATTTTGGGCAATTTACGATGTCTGTATTTTCTTTCAAACCAAGACATATGGCTATATTTTAAGAGAATTTTACACAACACAACCTTTATAAATGTGATATTACACAGTCGTTAATCTTTCAATTTTGCATCTAAATGTACCTCCTTAGTCATATTTTACCTTTAGCCTCAGCAGCATCCTCGAGTTTTTTAATTGTATCCCAATATGGCTTAGCAGCATCTGTTAAATTCTGAATGACTTCAGTATTAGCTTGGTCGGTGTAATATTGAAGTGGTACTGAGAATGAACGTATGGAGATCATTGCTTCATGCTGTAGACCTTTTACTAGAGTGTCTACATGTTTGAAGTATACTCTTAAATTATCAGGTGTGGTCTGGAGGCTCTAAAAAAATATTAAAATTTTAAGGAACAGCGATGGACATTAATTCAATCTTTAATTGCATCTGGTAATGTTTTATTTTTGTGGTAGTTTGAGAATGTACACTGTATGCATCTAAATGCATCTACCAAACCCTAAGGACACATTTTTTGCAATGGTAAAGCCATATATAGAAAAGTAAAAATTTTCCTTGTTTCATGGAGTATTGCTGTAACTAAACACTTCGAGGTAAGTTAAATATCAGAAATCCTCAGGTCATATTGTTATATTGAATAGCAAGTTAGCAGAGATGAAGTATTTTACAAAAACCCTATTTTTCTTAGAGTTACGTTTCAATTATTAATTTAGTAATCTTTAATGGTCAAGCATATTGATTTTTTAAATTGCTAGAAATAGATTTTAAGATTTACAATCTATCTCAGTTATAAAACTGTGAAATGATAGTCACAGGCGAAAAGATAAAACTGTAGTGAGAACATCCTCTTCCAATACCAACATTTTCCTCCCTTATTTTCTATGTCTGCCGTTTATTTATCCCAGTCTCTTCTTTATTCCTCGATCAGTCAGCTTAAAATTAATTGTCTTTACTGTCCGTAATTTCAGAAATGATATTTCGAGTCTATCTGAAGTTGAACCATCAAAGCAATATTGCTATATTGTTAATGGCCGAAAAAAAAGCTTACCCACCTAATTTGTGGCATGGTTTAAGTATGTTTTTCAAGTCTTATCTATGAGGTTAGAAAAACTGCATTTAATCGCTTTAATACATGTTAAATCAAGTCGTTTACAATTATACTACAGATGCAAATTTACATGAACTGAAAGAAATATAAATACCGGCAGAAATATTTATTTACGTATCAATAATCCATATCCAAGACGGTGGGGAAAGTGTTTCTATATTTTGACAGTTTCTGTTATCTGACTTAATTAACAAATTGAAACTATATGACAAAATTATTGAAAATAAAAAATATTAACATCATTGCCGTCTCAGTTTTAGCTTAGCTTTTCCAATCTAATTAAAAGTACAATGAATTATTGAACTCGACCTTTAATTTCCGTTGCAAGAGAAAGTATTTCACTCCTAATCCCTTACATGAATAAATAAATACATTATTAAATAAGTGAGAACTTATTTCAAAAAAACCGGTCAAGTGCAAGTTGAACTTGCACAATTAGTGTTCCGTACGTTGATTGTTTTTAAAATAAAAATTTTTGTTAGGGTGGTATAAAATGATCAGTGACTTCACAAAACACACCCCAAATGAGTTTTCAACAAAGTTTGTTTCCAATCTTTACTGAAAACTGGTGACCTTGAAATTTTGTTTTTTTTTTTATATACCAGATAAATTATTAAAGGTAATGTACTCGTGATAATTTTCGTTCAATCTCTACACCGTGGAGAATATTCCAGAATTTTTTCAAAATTTTTTGATCAGTACTTTTCGAGATAAGGTAGGGGACAGCGATTTTTTAAAAGTAATACGAAGAAAAGTGTGCGCAAGTATTACATTATACATATATATATATATATATATATATATATATATATATATATATATATATATATATATATATATACATATACATATATATATATATATATATATATATATATATATATATATATATATATATATATATATTTTTACTCGTGTTTTCACAAGCTTTCATTTGACACCACACTCGATGACCTAGTAAAAAAAAATTTTTTTTCACTTCCGATTTCACCCCTCAAAATGAACCCCTTAAGTCAAAATTTATGTTACGGTGGTATAAAATGATCAGTGACTGCACAAAACACAGCCCAAATTTGTTTCCAACAAAGTTTGTTTCCAATCTTTACTGAAATCTGATGACCTTGAAATTTTTGTTTTTTTTATATACCATATAAATTATTAAAGGTAATGCACTCGTGATAATTTTCGTTCAATCTACACCCCGTGGAGAATATTCCAGAATTTTTTCGAAATTTTTTGATAAGTACTTTTCGAGATAAGGCCCGGGACAGCGATTTTTCGCGAATTTTTAAAAATAATACAAAGAAAAGTGCGCGCAAGTATAATATTATATATATATTTTTTACTCGTGTTTTCACAAGCTTTCATTTGACACCACACTCGATGACCTAGTAAAAAAAATTTTTTTTCACTTCCGACTTCACCCCCCAAAACTAACCCCTTAAGTCAAAATTTAATTCTCAAAACTACATGACTCTGATGAGGCCATCAATTCCTATATTATACCAAATTTCACCTTTCTATGTCAAATAGTTTCGGAGCAAATCGGGTGTGACAGACAGACAGACAGACAGACAGACAGACAGACAGACAGACAGACAGTCAGTCAGACAGACAGACAGACAGACAGACAGACAGACAGACAGACAGACAGACAGACAGACACCGAAGTGATCTTATAAGTGTTCCGTACGGAACACTAAAAACAGTAATGGATGTAATTATCTTAGATCTAACACCTTAATAAAAGTTTCTATTTGATTTGCTGAATAATTAAAATATACTAATCTACGAGTATCTATCTCTCTAAGCCCTATTTTATCATTCTTTGTACATAGGCACCCCTTTTTAATTCCATTTTTTTCCGTCTGATTCCACTCACATCCTCCTAGATTTGGCGTGTTTTTTAAAAACACCAACTCATCTCATGGGATCTTTCTCTTTTCAGATCAGTTATCTACCTTCTTGATAAAAAGTTTTAGAGATATTCTGTCTTAATGTTTAATACCTCGTTCCAAGTTCACTGGCTCTTTACTTTCATAATTCTTCTTGTAGTTTTTGTATATGCGAATCAATAGATCTATATATGTATATATATATATATATATATATATATATATATATATATATATATATATATATATATATATATATATATTATATTAGTTATGTTAGTTAATAGACTACAAAGCGCTCAACACAATCAACAAGACTAGCAACGACTGCTCTGTGGTACTTATTTACTCTTCCTATTAGAATTTTCAGTCAACATGTGGTCACTGGACATAAAGCCTTTTCTGTTTTCTTGACTGATATCAATCGAATTTTCTCGTTAGCCCGTAGTTCGGGACATTAGTTTTAAACTCTATTTGGTTTCCTTGTTTATGTAGTAATATAGTCTCCAAAGACACCAAAGTTAAAAATTAAAATTTTCACGGTGTACAGGAAATTATCGATGCAGATGTCCTTTTAACTTTATTCACAAAACATGTGAATATACTTTAAATTTTTATAAAGATAATTTAATATTTAGCGCAAGTAAGACATTTTTTTTAAATTTAATTTAAGTGTTTTGATAGCTACAATATATATCATAGATTGAATTATTTTGAGTGATATTTTTTACAATAAAAATTGAGTTGCAAAAACAAACAAAAACTGCAAATTAATCGTAATAAATTTATCGGATTTTCGATACAACTCAAAACTACGAACATATCAACGAAATAAATGCAAGTGTTTATTTGAACAGATCTATCCAATAATTTATAATAATAAACCATTTAATCTAGATAATTTAAGTTCTAGTACTTTGAAAAGCAAATTTTAAAAAATGTATATAGTTGACAGAAATAATTAGACCTAAAATTGACCTATACTGACTATGATAAGCTTCAACATATTTTTTAGTCGAAAATCCCCATATGCCTCAAACCAGTCCTACCTGTTTAAAGATCTTAACTTATACTCAGAAATCAGCAATCAAACTAATAGTTACACAACATGGAACTTCCTGTTCTAGGAATCACATTAAGATATCGAATACAAAATAATTAAATCCGACGGAGACTTATAGTTATAAATCCCGGAGAGAGAATAATTTGCCTCAAAAAGAAATTTGACACATTGCAAAGATGTGCAGGGATAGATGAACAAAAAAAATTATGGAATAGAAATTTAGATGGGAAGCTTTCAGAAGCAGGGGACATCCGTACAACGAGATGGACAGACGAAAATATCTACAAATTGGATTACAGATACTCAGAGCTTAAATAGTTGAAAATTATTGAGAAGGGCCTATGTCCTGAAGTGGACGAGACAGGCTGCCATATTATGAGGATGATAATCAATTACACCTGCTTAAAAGTAAATTTCACTTCAATTGGAGGATTATTAAAAATAAGACATAATAAAAATGATTAGTTATCTGAATGGAATGATGTGGAACCTTGATATTCAAAAAAAGCGAAAATAATTTTAGTAAACTAAGAAATTTTCATTAAAAGTAGTTGGATTGATGTTGCTGAGACATGGAAGATAAAAGAAAACAATGGAAGAAAGCCTTAGTAAATGGAAAATAGGTATGTTCCGACGATGACTGGGAATATCTAGAGGAGAGGTAAAAATGATGTACATACAACACTAATTGGAAGTAGGTGGTCCACTTATACTTCAACAGAACAAATACAATGATACGGTCATATATAGAAAATGGTGAAAACAAGACTGCCTAATATAATTATGAAACTTTAACTAGACTATATGATATAATTTATTTTTAGGATTGTTACTTACTAGAACAGCACCTACAGAAAACAGAAACAGGATTTTAAAGCTCATTATGGTTATACTCGTATTGCAAAAATACTGTATTTTGTAGCAGAAATAAGAATTTTACTTTCTTAAATAGTACACCTTATTCCAATTTCTTGATAACTCTCCACTTATAGATCTTTTATCATCGCAGTAACATAATTCAAGAAGAAATAATAATAATAAAGCATGAGTCATCTCACAAGTTGTATCCGGGTACCTAGTATGTTTGCTAATCCAGATGTAAGTTAGAGTATGGAGGTAGAGTAATTACCAATGTATGCCTAAAGGGGTAGTAAAGGTTTGAAGAAGAAAGTTGTCGCAATAAGACAAATTCTATTTTTAATCCTAAAACGAAATAGCAATCGACACGATGAACACACACCGACGCACCAAAGAAATTTCGAATTACCGTCAATGCTGAGAAAATGATGGTGGCCATCTTTTAGGACAGCGATAGAGCAATTTTCGCTCATTTTTTCCCAAAAGGCACTATGATGATGAAGGCTCCAGTCAACGCACATGATGAGCACAAGCTCTTGTCAACATTTCAGTAAAAACGGCCGAAAAAGTCTAGAAGTGTGCTTTTTTTATCAACACGACGCCCCTGCTTATCAAGCGATCAGGCAGTTCAGGAGTTTAACAACCATTTTGAAGTACTGTCTCATGCTTCCTACTCGCCTAACCTTGCTCCTATCCATTTTTGATTTTCACTGTTATAAAAGACTCTCATATGTTGAGAAATAACAGCAGTTTCCATTTCCTGTGATATGTCATGTGTAAAAAACCTAGGAAACTTTAGAACTTAAACTCCCCTCGTAACTGCGAAACACGTGAACAATTTCAGTCACTTATAAATAATTAACCTGACCCCTGACTAACCTGAACTTAACGTTAGGAATACTTTTGAATATTGCACATGGTTCTTTCGACAAGGTCTAATAATTATGAATGTCATCCTCTTGTATAATATGTACATAATTACATGATTAGTTGGTATATTAATTTTAAAATGCTGGAAAAATAAAATTATTCGTAATTATGAAATGAAATTTTACTTGATTTTAAGATTATAACTTTATACGTACAGTTGTGGTTTAAGACACCGCACAAGTAGTTCATATTCTGGACTTCTGCGTTTGAGTCTCTAACAGTTTGATGTTTAGACTATGAATTACATGTATATTTGTACATTACTCTGTTTAAAAGGAACAAAAATTATTTCTTTTTAAAATGTTGTTGTTACTTTAACTAATATTTTAAAGTAAATAGTCTTATATTCTCTTTGTTCTTTAGTAGCAGATATGTTGGGTACAACTCTGGTACTGCAATTAAACTTAATAGCTACTTTGTGGTCTTAAATAGCTTTAGTAAAAATAAAATATGATGCAATTCTAATATGACTTTCAGAATTTTGAGAACATACAAATTAAGGGAAATGCTGATTTCAAAACATCCAAATGTAAAAGAAAAATCTCCTGCCAAAGTGGCTTGGTGGGTTAAGAACTAGTCAAGTGACCTCGAGCTGGGTTTTTGCCTAACTATTTTTCCCTGCAAACTTTAAAATTAAACCAACACAAAAATAAATCAAGAATACCAAACCTACCTTACAAACAAACAAAGATAAAATAAGGCACTTCTCGGAAATGGCATTAATTAATCACGTACATAAGGTTTAAGATACCATAAAGCAGAACATCAGCCACCGTAAGGCCCTATACGGTAAATGAGAATACTGTAAATTACCCTATATTTACAGATCTTAGTCAAAATGTATGTAAAACCTTATAATAATTTACTATGAACAATAAAAGGATGTTTGAATTTGAATTTTTGTCAAGTGACCAGATGGTCGCCGGTTCGATTTCGGCGCCAGCGGCTGGGTATTGCTAGGTTTCAGTTTTAAATTATATATATATATATATATATATATATATATATATATATATATATATATATATATATATATATATAGTGGGGTGTCAAATGAAAGCTTGTAAAAATACGAGTTCAAAAATATATATAATGTCTTACATGCGCACACTTTTCTTTGTATTATTTTGAAAAAATCGCTCTCCCTCCTCTACCTCGAAAGTACTGATCCAAAAATTTTGAAAAAATTCTGGAATATTCTCCACGGGGTGTAGATTGAACGAAAACTATCACAAGTGTATTACCTTTAATAACTGGTATATAAAAAAAAAAAAAAATTTCGAAGTCATCAGTTTTGATTGGAAACACACATTTGGTGTGTGTTTTGTGAAGTCACTGATCATTTTATACCTTCATAACAAAAAAATTTTTAATTCAGAAGCAATCAACGTACGGAACACTAATTGCGCAAGTTAAACTTGCAGTTGACCGTTTTTTTTTAGAGTTAGGCTCGTACGTTTAATTAAAAGGATACGTTTCGTCCTTGTTTCCTAGCATTTTCACAATTTTATTATACATCATTTACATCCAAAAAACAACACGTACATGGTAAAAAGATTTGCCGAGGATATTTCAAAACTTTGACAATAATAAGTCTTGCTCTCTGGAATTATTATGTACGGTTAGAAAAGGCGACAATCATGGAAATGACGTGCCAAGCGGTGGTCAATAATGTCGTCACTTGTTTAGAGGAGTACCGAAAACGTAATAGTATACACTTAGGTGACATTATTGTTAAAAAAAAGTTTTTCAAGAAATATATTTCTATAGACAAAGATTTTTAGAGTTCCGTACGGAACATTTATAAGATGACTTCGGTGTCTGTCTGTCCGTCTGTCTGTCACACCCGATTTTCTCCGAAACTATTTGTCATAGAAAGTTGAAATTTGGTAATAATATAGAAATTGATGGCTTCATCAGAGCCGTGTAGTTTTGAAAATTAAATTTTGACTTAAGGTGTTAGTTTTGGGGGGTGAAATCGGAAGTGAAAAAAAATTTTTTTACTAGGTCATCGAGTGTGGTGTCAAATGAAAGCTTGTGAAAACACGAGTAAAAAATATATATATATATATATATATATATATATATATAATGTAGGACTCGGGCTCACTTTTCTTTGGATTATTCTTAAAAAATTGAGAAAAATCGCTGTCCCCCCCACCTTATCTCGAAATGTACTTATCAAAAAATTTTGAAAAAACTCTGGAATATTCTCCACGGGGTGTAAATTGAACGAAAATTATCACGAGTTATCACCTTTAATGATTTATTTGGTATAAAAAAAAAAAATTTCAAGGTCATCAGTATTCAGTAAAGATTGGATACAAACTTTGCTGAAAACTCCTTTAGGGTGTGTTTTGTGAAGTCACTGATCATTTTATACCACCGTAACAGTTTTTTTTATTTTAAAAGCAATCAACGTAAGGAACACTAAATGTGTAAGTTCAAGTTGCACTTGACCGGATATTTTTATTTATCAATTCGATTTTTTACTGTAAATATTAAAAGTATTTATTTTGCCCCTTGTTATAATAAGTTAAATAAAAATATGCAATTCGCGCGACCATGTTAAAAAAAAAATAGAATAAAATATAACAGTAAAAAATAATATTAAAGTTAAACTCTAAAAATTACATAATAAATAAGGATATAAAATACTATAAAAATGAAAACGACTTATACAAAGAGTTCTTTGAACCCTGTGACAATTAATCATCCCAAAAATTATAATTAAAATTAAATATAATGAAATAACAATAGCATGAGAGTACAAACATATCCTTAAATACTACACAGTACAAAGCTAAGATCATGGGTGTACCACATCTAATTCAGATTTCTGCCTTTTAACCTATCCATAGCCGGGCGTACTTTTCCATTGACTTCCAGTCGAATGACAGTAGATACTATTATGGATGTGTGGTCCACCTACATAGTAACGGCCCTGTCTCCAATATAATCTGGTAAATCATTGATATATACGAGCAAATATAGAGGTCTGTGGAACTCCTAAACATCAATAAACTTTTTCTGACTCTTTTTCCGTTACACTTCACAAGAACTGAATGGTTAGTCATAAAAAACTATGCACAAATTTTTATTTTTTCTCTAATACCCACATTTTCTACTTTGTCCATTAGGATCTTTTAACTTACTAAGTCGAAAGCCTTAGTGAGATCTACCAGCATTATTCCATATAATTTCCTTTGTCAATCTGTTCATAGACATATTTATAAAAACTAGCAGATGCAGTCTCTACAGAACCTTGAACAAAAGCCTTGCCAAATGCCGTACATTGCAAAGTATCTTGTATTTTTTGGAAAACCCAATTATTTTCTCGGAACTTATTTTTTCGAAAATTTAATACAAAACGCTAAATATTGGTCTGATATTTTCAACAGTATTTCTACCTTCATTTTTAGAGATGGGAGTAACTACTGCTGATTTTTCCAAATCTAGTAAAGTGCCAGTTAATAGGGATTGATTAATTATATACAGTAGTTGATCAATAACATTTAAGGAGGTTTTTTTTTTAATATTTTGGGTTATATTCTATCAACACGACAAAAATATTTGTGTTTAAGTTCCTTAATAACCGAAACTAACTCATCTTTTGTAACAATATTGAGTTCTCATAGTTTTGAGAGATTGTGTGAGGAAGACATGTTTCAATCAAAGATACTTTCACATATTTCTTACACAACAGAAGAGAAATAATCACCAAAGTCATTTGCTAATGATTTTCCATCAGAAACAGTTTTCCCTTTGATATTTAAATTTATACTGTAATGTTTATCCCTTTTCTTATCTACAATATTATTAAGAGTATTCCATATTTTTTTGGTCATATTGTCCGCATTAGTTATTCTAAGTTTATAAAAAATATCTTTGCCTTTCGTCAAAGCTTTTTTATTAATTTTTTTTAGGCTTATAACATAATTGTTGGAGTTTTTTTGCATCTCGGTATACTTTGCCTAGTAGTTTCTTCATATTTTTTATATTTTGACCAACCCAACTATATTTTTTCTTGTATCGTGTTTTTTTCTTTAAAGGTACATGTGGCATTATAGCACCACCTTATTTAATAAGAATGAAAATTCATTTAAGTCTGTTTCCCTTATACAGCGCCTTGTTATGCTTTGTTTTAAAAACCTCATTCTTGGGACATTCGGATAAGAACGGAATCCTAAACGTTCCAAATAATCTACTAAATAGAGATCAAACACCTCCCCAGAAAAAAATGTTCTGCCAGAGGATGAACAGCATCTCAGTGTTAGTCTACCCAGTGCAGTGATGCATATGAACGTCGGCTCCTTATTTGTGCCTGTGAGAGAATGATGTAAAAAGATCATTTAGTACATTTGTGTTAGTACGTTTCTCAGAATAATTTATGTTTAAGTTTCCTCAGAGAATGAGCTGATTGCATCTATTTTAAATTTTTCTCAAGGCATCTTCAAAATGTTTAAGAAAAATTGTACAACAAATAACATCAAACACTATGTATTATTTTAACAATGACATGCCTGCCAAGCTGAATTAACGATAATGTTGTATAAATTTACGGTAAATGTATATATAGACTTAAAAGCTTTGAAACAACACGATAATATATTTCTTAAGTTTGTGTACAAAACATGCTTTTACATACGTGCATTTACACAATTTGTAACATCGCCAAGGAAAATAATGTAATTAGCTTTGTAAGAAACTACATCCAAATCCCATTTTGTTAAAATAACTGGTGAGTAATCGAAAACGTAGGTTCTTGTTTTATTTCAGCATTAATAAGAGTACATGCACATGTATCATCATTACAAAGAGCAACTACTTGCTGAAGTGCAAGAAGTTCTTCAATTACACTGTATGCTTCTTGCCCAGATAATGATATAAGTTTGTATGCTGCTTCATTATAGTCGTTATAAACCTTGATATGCTGGATAAACGAGAGAATTGTTGAAAGTGTATAGTTGGTTGTTTCCAAGATTAAGAAATATCTTGCCCTAAAAATGAAATATTGACTTATATTACTGGCTGTTTTTTGCGAACGAAACATTTTTTCTAACCGTTTTGTAAATTATATGGCATAAATAGGAATACTTACTGAGTTTAAAATACCACTTGAGAATGCAGATTCATCTTTCTACACAAACAATTTAATGTTTGTCTGAAAATTCGAGAACGAATAATCTCATTTTAGTGTAGTAGATATATTGTATAACCAGGTTTAATTAAAATGGATTCAGAAACAACGGAAACATTCAAAACGCTTATGAAAAGTGCCAATCCGTGACTATTAAGTTTTTTAATATCTTTTAGTGCATCAGTCATAGAATTTATATATGCCATGTGGGTGGAGCCACAAGCGGAGTCACACTTTATATAGATAGGGTTTTCAGAATACGGTTTAATATATTTGAACTGGAATATCAAAAGCTACTTAAAAAAAAAAAATATTGATAAATAACAGTCATTTACATTTAATAAGAAAATTGACTATGAATATCGATATTTTTTCAGCACGTATGCCAGTATTTGGAGTAAACAGACAAGGCAAAAACAAGTGATGACTGTTATATCGTCTGTCACCTGCAACTTATGCATGTCTAGGTGCTAAATGACCTTAGTAGTCGATGCACCCTATCCCCATAACATCCATCCATCCATCCATCATTTTAGTGTAGTATAGTAGGTACATCGTCCTCAGAAACAACGGAAACATCCAAAAGTTATCATAAAAGATATAAATTCGTAACTTTTGACTTCATTATATCTTTTAGTGCATCAATGATAGAATTTATAAACGCCAACTAGGCAGAGCCATAGGCGGAGTCACACTTTACATAGATAGAGTGTTAAGAATACAGTTTAATATATTTGAACCAGAATAAAGAAAGCCACTTTAAAACAAAATATTGATAAATAACGGTCGTTTACATTTAATAAGAAAATTGACTATGAATATCGATATTTTTTCAGCACGTATGCAAGTATTTTCAGTGAACAGACAAGGCAAAAACAAGTGATTCGGATTATGACAACAATCAAAACTGTTATATCATTATCATGTTTTAAATCAAAAATTTACTAGTACATGTCATACCAAATTAAAACAAATTTATCTCTTCAGTTTACAAAACTATCCGAAGCTACGGCAACAAACTGAACTTTAAGATCACTCTCACTCGGGAGTTTCTTTTAAGAAAAGAAGAAAGCACTAAAGGTAAAGCTGCCGCTTCGACACACGGTTTACCTCCAAGAGAAAAATCTCTTTTGGATTGAAATTTTAAGAGTTTTTAGGTCTTTCACAACACAGTACTCTCAAGAACTTAGTCATAAAGTATGTCATGCATAACATCGTTTCTCATCAAATCCATGATGTATAAGAAACTGCAATAAATGCAGTAAGAACAAGTAGAAAACACTGGACAAAAATCAAACCTGTCTTATGGAAAAAATTACCATACCCAGATTGAGAATCCTTGGAGATACTGTCACCATACATCTGTTAATTTTAATAGCGGGTTATGTGTGGTTATATATAACATATTAAGGTACAATTTTAGAAAATATTTAGCTGTTTCTTGCGATTCAAGAACAACGTGAATCGCTTTTTCCGCACACATGCCGCTCCTGGAGCGCTTTAGAGATTTCCCTGCAGCACGTGTGCTAGACCCATAAAAAAAATATAATGCTATTTACTTTCCTGTTTATTAGCCACAACTATGCATGGAAATGATGACAAGGAAAGTCGGTGAATAGTTTATATTTTAGAAATCCGACATATATTCAACCAAATCGTTTCTAGTCACCTTAAAGTCCACGTTTAATGTTGGATAGAATTTAGGATATAATGCTCCGCATGCCTTGCACAAACCAGAACTATTTCATGCAGTGGAACCTTATAAAAAATCAATTAGTGGAAATCGGAAGTGAAAAAAAATTTTTACTAGGTCATCGAGTGGAGTGTCAAATGAAAGCTTGTAACACATAATGTAATACTTGAGCACACTTTTTTTTGCATTATTTTTAAAAAATTGCCAAAAATCGCTCTCCCCCCCTTATTTTGAAAAGTACTGATCAAAAAATTTTGAAAAAATTCTGGAAGATTCTCCACAGGGTGTAGATTGAACGAAATTTATCACGAATGCATTACCTTTAATAATTTATCTGGTATATAAAGAAAACAAAAAATTCAAGGTCATCAGTTTTCAGTGTAGATCGGAAAAAAACTTCTGTAACAATAATTTTTATTTTAACAGCCATCGACGTACGCACTAATTGCGAAAGTCGGACTTGTACTTGTCCGGTTATTCTTTACTGGTATGGTACTCATTGATCTTGAATCGATATAAATTATATTTGGTGGAAAACACCGTCCTGGGCAAGCCAATGTCCAGGTTGAAGTTCTCTATATAAAAGACTAGCCATGCCCGCAGCTCCTCTCGCGTGGACTTGATTCACCTTTATCATCACTGCTTATTCGTTATGTTTATATTATTATATAGCTCTAGGGGCCTTAAAGACCCATGGTTGGTTGCATACTTGTCTCCACTTCTTTTTGTCTCGTGTTCGCTTTTCCAATAGAGCGGGATTCCCATCAACTCCATATCTTACTTTACTGCCTGAATCCATGTAGATCGAGGGCTACTCTTGCCTCTTCTTCCAACCACTCCTCTTATTAGGGCTTGCTTTGCCTGTCTTTTTTCCTTCATCCTTGCCACGTGTCCCAACCATCTTAATCGCTGGTTTCTTATGATTTAGCTTATAAGGGGTTTCGTATATAGGCATTTTAATTCATAGTTTGTTCTTCTTCTCCACAGTCCCTCTTCTTTCTTTCCTTCATAGATTCTTCTCAAATCTTTCCTTTTCCACACCTCCAACGTCTCCTTTTCTCTTGCATTCAGCCTCCACGTTTCGCATCCATATGTCATCGTGGGTCTGACAACTGTCGCATATATGTTTTCTTTTGCTTTTCTTAATACATTCTTTGATTTCAATATTGGATTCATTTCCCCCAAACATATCTGTCCTTTCGCTTTTTTTTCTTGTATCTCCGTCCTTTCTTGTCCACTCTCTGTTATTGTTACTCCCAGATAATTAAATTTGTCTACTTTTTTAAACATATAGCTTTTCCCTAAGTTGTTTATTACATCTAAACTTTCGTTGTTTTTATTATCCTTCTTCTTTGTAATTTCCATGTATTTTGTTTTTTCCTCATTTATCTTTAGTCCTCTCATCCTTCCCTTTTCTTCTATCCTACTTATGGCTTTTTTGCAGATCTTTTTTGCTCTTACAATCACTGCTACATCATCCGCATAGGCCAAGCATTGGCAGGTTTGTTGGTATATCGTTCCATTTGTTTTTATTTCTGACTCCCGGATTATCTTCTCTAGTACCAAATTAAATAGACATGTCGACACGGGATCCCCCTGTCTTAATCCTCTCTTCACCTTAAACTTGTCTGATAATTTGCCCTCAACCAACACTCTATTTTCTGTGCCATTCAGGGTCATTCTCATCATGCGGATCAATTTACTTCGAATTTTTAGTTCTTCCATTATCTTGTAGAGTCCTTCTCTATTTACATAGTCATATGCTTCTCTGAAATCCACAAAGACCAAGTGTAGTGCCAAATTTTGTTCTAAGGTATTATTTTGGATTTGCTTAATCGAAAATATCTGGTCTGTAACCGAACTATTTTTCCTCAATACACACTGGTACTCTCCCAGAATAGACTCGGCTTTCTCTTCTAGTCTGTTTTTGATAATCACCACTACTATCTTGTACACAACATCCAGTAAGGCTATTGGTATCTAATTAACACATATAGTTTTTTCTCCTTTTTGTATATTGGACAAATGAGCGACTCTCTCCAGCTCACTGGCATCTTTTCTGTTTCCCATATTTCTTGCACCAACCGGCATATTTCATTTTCCAGATCTACTCCTCCAGCTTTTATCATTTCTACTCTTATACAATTTCCACCCGGGGCCTTATTTTTTTTGGGGTATGTCTCTCATTTTTTATTTGCAGAGTTTGTTTGTCCCCTCCTGCCTTTCAGTTAATTTTGCTTCCCATTTCTCATTCAACTGTTCATTTTTATCCCCATTTAATGTTTCTTTAAAGTATTCCGCCCATCTTTTCAGTATTTCTGCCAAATTTACTACTAAACTTCCATCTTTTTTCCTACATATTAGCACTTTGTCTCTGTTTATTACCATTGTATTTTATAAAAAAAAAAAACATGGAAATGGGATAAGTGGTTCTTGAGTGCTAAGCGCACTAATGGCCAGACAAACAGATAGAGAGACGTTACGTTTTATATATATTATAGATTTCTTTTTGATATATATTAAATTAAGAACTAAAAAAAAACACGTAAATCGGATGAGTGGTTCTCGAGGGATAAGCGCACTAACCCCCCCCCCCCCCCCCCCCCCCCCCCCCCCCCCCCCCCCCCCCCCCCCCCCCCCCCCCCCCCCCCCCCCCCCCCCCCCCCCCCCCCCCCCCCCCCCCCCCCCCCCCCCCCCCCCCCCCCCCCCCCCCCCCCCCCCCCCCCCCCCCCCCCCCCCCCCCCCCCCCCCCCCCCCCCCCCCCCCCCCCCCCCCCCCCCCCCCCCCCCCCCCCCCCCCCCCCCCCCCCCCCCCCCCCCCCCCCCCCCCCCCCCCCCCCCCCCCCCCCCCCCCCCCCCCCCCCCCCCCCCCCCCCCGGACAGACAGACAGAGAGACGTTGCATTATATATATATATATATATATATATATATATATATATATATATATATTATAGAAGATTATAGATAACCTGGCCAGAGAACAAATGTATCAATTTCAAAAAAACACGTAAATCAGATAAGTGGTTCTTGAGAGATAAGCGCGCTAACTGACAGACAGACAGACAGACAGAGAGAAGTTGCATTTTATATATATTACAGATATTATTTGCTACACGATATTGTTCCATATTTAATGGTTTAGGTAGTGTATTGCAAGAGAACTCGCTAGCGGCAAACTTTTCCGACTTAATTCACTATTATCGTCACTGCTTATTCCTTATATTATCTAGCGTAATAAAATATAGCCTATAACCTGGCCAGAGAACATATGTATGTTAAAAAAAAAGCACGTAAATCGAATAAGTGGTTCTCCAGTGATAAGCGCACTAACGGACAAACAGTCAGACAGAGAGACAGACAGAGAGACGTTGCATTTTATGTATATTATAGATTATAGATATTCTCTGCTACATAACATTGTTCCATATTTAATGGTTTAGGCTGTCTATTGCAAGGGAACGCGCTAGCGGCAAACTTTTTTCCGACTTCATTCACTTTTATCGTCACTGCTCATTCCTTATGCTACCTATCGTAATAAAATATAGCCTATAACCTGGCCAGAGAACATATGTATGTTTTAAAAAAAAGTACGTAAATCGGATAAGTGGTGCTCCAGTGATAAGCGCACTAACGGACAGACAGACAGAGAGACGTTGCATTATATATATATATATATATATATATATATATATATATATATATATATATATATATATATATATATATATTATAGATGGCTTAAAAAGGGTTGTACGAGGAGTAACAAGCTGAACTTCATACATATATAAGATATTAATACGGCGTACATTCCTAGCATGCAGCGCTCTGGAAGGAATTAAGAGGGCTACAACCATCAAATACTTTCCATGAAAATACCTGTAGAATAGTCTCAAATCGCCAACTATTCTTCTACGAATCAAGGTTGCTGATCAGTTCTGGGTCTCTAATAAAGCTAACAGCTCTCTTCTGAATAGAATCCAATAAGTGCATTGTAAGTTTGGGAGCAGAACTCAAACAAGAGAGCAGTATTCCATCATTGATGGAATTTGAGCTTTGCACAGAATTGTGGAGCGTAAAGCTTTCTAGTTCGAAATAATATTCCCAACTTTTGAGATGCTTTGTTTGCTTTGCGTGCAACATGTTCATGCCAAGACATATTTGCTCCCAAATTGAGGCTCAGCAAATTAAATGACGATACTAGAGGAATGAAGTTTCCAGACATAATAATGTCGAGTTCAGCAACGTTCACTTTTTTAGAAAAAACTGACGCCTGGGTTTTTATAGCGAAAATTTTACTTGGTTAGTGTCAGCCCGAGACTGAGTTTCTTCCAGATCTTTGGACGACTTAGATTAAGTTATTTTTTAGTACAAGAAAGTCAAATTCAGTACATATTTTGGAACTTCGTGTTTATAGTGGAAGTGTGCAGCTAGGGGCAGTAGAATAGGTGAACAGCAACAACAGAGGTACAGCGAACATGTAATATATAGTATGTAATATTTGCTATAAGATGTACGAATAAAATGGCGGTTATCTTATGTATGAATAAGATAACCGCCTTCGAAGTTTTTACACCTTCTGGGGATTTATATTTTCTGTTGAGTAGTACAGAAGGTTAAAATACTTAAATATTTTCTATAATTAAAAAAATATTGCAACAAGTACCTCCTCAACTTAATTAAGCCGGATATTTTTAACAAAAGTAATATATATGATAACGTAACTGACTCATAAGGAAGACAATTGAATAATAATATTCGCTTTGTGTAAATTAAAAAAATACGTAAATAATTCAAAAGCGTATCGTTTTTTTTATAGTGGGATAGAGTGGAGACCTGTAAAATAATAATACACAAAAATATTGTTTGTTTCAAGAATTTTAACTAGCTTGATAAAATTATCATAATTAAAACTCATATTTCCCTAGCTTGAACCCGGATCTCAATTTTTTTTACCGATGTCTACCTCGGTGACTTAGTGGGTTAAGAGTAAATCGATAGTCGCCGGTTCAATTTGGGCCATCGGCCAGGTGGGCAGCTTGCGTTTAAAGGACGGTAGTTAAGGCAGAAATACAATAACGCCCTTGATAGTACTACCGCGTTTTCTTTAAAATTGTATGAAGTACAGATGTTTTGGTACCTGAGCAACGTTGACAGTTATCATGACATCCCCGTCAACATATCTTAATAGAGATATATCTCTATTAGGATATTTATCATAATAAGTGAGTTAGTGGGGGGAAAGTGAACAATAAAAAAAATCATGTCATTGTAGCTCTTCAAACAAATTCACTGCTGTCCTGCTTTATCACGCTGTTAACGTATTTATTTATACACTCCTGGACAAAATTAACGCAACAATATTTTAAATCATACAAATCTCTCTAATGAATTAATTTTAATAATTTTTTATGAACATTGGTTACACTAAAAGTTAGAAAAAACTTATTCGGATACTTTAAAAGTGAATTAGCTACCAAATTTCTCTATAAGATTCGAATTAAAATTATTCTTAAGCCCTAATAACAAAATCGTTGAAATTATGTAATAATGAAAAAAATAAACTGGGACACTAGTAGCAAAATTAATGGTGTAATTGGGACACTAGTAGCATGTGTTGCCTCCTCTACTTCGTATGACAGCGTCTATGCGCCTAGGCATGCTTCTAATTAAATTTTGGATAAAATCTTGAGGAATTTGCTCCCATTCTGTGATAACTGCATTTTCAAGTTCCGTCAGTATTCTAGGTGCAGGTATATGACGTTTCACATTTTTCTTTAGGGATCCCATACATGTTCTATCGGATTCAGATCCGGGCTTTTTGGTGGCCATTGCATAATCGGTATATCAACTTGATTAAGATAATCGAGTACCTCCCTAGCCACGTGAGGTCGAGCGTTGTCTTGCATAAACAGGAAATTGGGCCCCACAAAATGACCGAAAGGCATCACATGTTCTATTACAATATTCTCAAGATAGTAGTCAGCATTCATGGATCTCGTACGGACAGGAACTAACTCTGTACGAGC
The DNA here is from genome assembly GCA_019049505.1 of Pachyrhynchus sulphureomaculatus. Classification (NCBI taxonomy): domain Eukaryota; kingdom Metazoa; phylum Arthropoda; class Insecta; order Coleoptera; family Curculionidae; genus Pachyrhynchus; species Pachyrhynchus sulphureomaculatus. The sequence goes on from CM032456.1 coordinate 95,135,692, forward strand.
ATCAAAGCAGATGCCACCCCAGAACATAACAAAGCCACCGCCGAATGGAATCCTTGCAGAGATATTTCAAGAAGCAAACCTCTCTCCTGGTCTTCACCATACTCGCTCACGACCATCTGGATGTTTCAGACTAACCCTGGTTTCATCTGTGAAGAAAACTTGTTTCCAATCATCCACAGAACAGTTTTCGTGATTTCGCGCAAAACGTAACCTGGCAACTCTGTTCTCTCTAGTAAGCAAGGGCGCAGTGGCTGGTCTCCTACTGTTTAATCCAGCTTCATTTAACCGTCTTCTAACTGTTTTAGAAGAAATTGTGACATTGCGAACAGCTTCGAGTTCGTTTCTTATTATAGAACTAGTGACAGTCCTGTTTCTTAAAGCATATTGTCTTATAAAACTTTCATCTAGGTCGCTAGTGCATCGTTTTTGCCCTTGCCCTAGCCTTCTAGAATAAGTTCCTACTTCATTCAAGCGTCTTACCATACGACTTATTGTGGAACGATGTTTGCCTAACAAATTGGCAACATACGAGTAATTCTGACAATATCCCTCGTCCAATAAAACTGAGGCTCGCACTACCTCGTGTTCAGTTAAATTCCTTGTTCGATTCATTTTTCTAATTCTTCGGTGTCAAAAATAAAACAGTCTACAACAAAAACGTATTACTTTGAAAAAGGGAACAATTTATAAGCTTACTTTTAAAGAAAATCTATCGCATTATTACAAAAAATTGTTTATCTTCTAAAAAATTCTTTAAAACTGTAAATC